>QWZN01000007.1:0-415584 GCA_003693225.1 Venturia aucupariae | reverse complement strand
CGCTTATTTTTAATCCTAGGAATCTTAGCTATAACTATAAAAATATTTATTTTTTATTAGCGCTAAGGTAGGAAACTAGCTATTTTAACGTATAGCCGAAAAAAGGCGTAGCTACTATCTAGTTGCGTAGGCGTTACTAGTAGTATATTAGAATAAATAAGCCTTATTTAGTAGCTCTAGTACCCCAAGGCGTAGAACGTAGACTTAGCCTTAGCCTCTTAGCTATAGATCTAGAGCTTTACCCTACCTACCTACCTCTACTAGTATAGATATCCTACCTAGGTACCTTGGTAGGTAGGGGCTATATAGGGGTAAAAATACGGTTATAGGAGTACAACGGTTATTTTAAATAATAGAGGTAGGGTATAAAAGAGTTGTTTATCGACGTTAAAACTAATTTTACGCGGTTTCTAGTGCTATACGGTATTCGCGCAAACTAAACAGGTTTTGTACAGGAGATTACACTGGCTACCTAAGACTACCATTTTTTTACGGTCAGAAAACGGTTCAAAAACACCCCACCCCGCCGCTATGTATTGAAGTTTAGATGCATATGGGGGCCTGGGTGCTTTCTTCGGGCCACATGCTCTCCCTCAGCCTTATACTCTGCCCTTTTTTGTTCTCCAAGGTGACTTGTGTCCGGTCTAGCACAACCGAGACTGGTGGACTTATATCTCTGCGGGTTTCTACCTCGGGGATGGGGACATCTCGTTTCGTTACCAAAGGGACCTGTCTCTCCTAACAGCACAAGGTGCCTCATTGCACTTTGGGACGCTCAATCGTTTGGCCGCTATGTCGCTTCGTCTTTACGAAAGGACAGTACGACTTCGGCTGATTCAGGTGATGCGCGTGGTACTCACTCTTGACAATCGATAATCATTTGCAATTGACATTGGCACGCGACAGTTATCCACAGGATTGCAATGGACAACTGCCTCAATAAATATTCGCAATCCGCATCGGGATCATCTGGAGGCCTGGCACCAAACGTCTTGTTTCCAGTCGCAAACACATAGGAACCTGCAAATCCTGCTCTGTGCTCGCCGTCCCGCACTGCGATCAACTATCGATACGTCCTGGCTCATAACCATAACCCGCTGCCGTAACACCAACCGTTCCTGAGCAAATTGGCCAAGTTGAGCGCATTTTGAGAGGCCCTGGCGCTATAAACCATCTGTGGCTCAATTCGACCTCGTCCGATCAATAGAGCTACTACAGTTTCGTGGCGCTGCTCAAATCCCAAGCAGCCGGGGAACTGATACCCATGGCCGTCGTACCACAGTACAAGAACTTGGAGCACGGCCATGTGCATGGATATCTGGAATATTCATTTAACAAGTACCACTTCCTTGTTGCTTTTGTTTGCACACATTACTTATCATATGCGATTTCGGTTGATCTGCTACACACCGACTATCTCTCCGTCCTTGACGGTTCTCTGTCGCATTATTATACCTTATCAACCGTGCGACTCAACGAAAGAACCGACCAGTATCTGCTCGACCCCAGTCTTGGATACTATGAATCCTGTCAGCTAAAGCCACAGTCTTTCAACAAAACCCCTCCACTCCGCAGTCTTGCTCTTCCTCTGTTTCAGTGGTCAACAGCCGCTTCAAGCTCTCTTCCTCACTACTACTCTGACCCACTAGTACACACCCGTTGCAACGACCTGAGCGCCAGCAAAAATGGGTCTGCTGGAAAGACTGCAAGCCAGTAAGTCGCGATATGGCCGGGCTGCAATATACCATCACTCACACACGATCTAGAGATGGAACTCAACCGGATTGAGGACCGCTACGTCAAACGTGTGAACCGCAATGCATATTCAAGTGACGCCCAATACGTCAACGGCGAGTATATACACAAATCCCAGCAGCCGGTCGAATCGCCAGCTTCTCGATCCTCCAAGCAGCCGACAAGCTTCAAACCTCTCAAGGCCTCAAGCTCAAACTCAAACTCGAAACCATCTACCAGCCGCTCCTCGAACAGCAGTGATTGGGACCGCACGACCTCGAGCCGCGGATCCGGAAAATCAGGGTCAACTAGCAAGTGGAGCGTGTTCTCCTAGAGCAGACTTGACATCCGACCACCCACGCCGGAGACATGACCGCAGTGCCAATTTGAGGTTCATGTCCGACAACGACGGTTGATTGGCATGGTTTGATCTTATCTCAATCAACAGCTTCTTCACCACGGGTCGCGCGTGCTTCAATCGGACCGAGTTTACATGAGATTGAGGGTCCAGACTTGCACCAAAGAGCCATCACAGCCTTGCGACGGCGTTCGTCATCGGCCGCAGACTTGTCTGCCTCTATTATTTCCTTGCATCACTAGTACATGATATGACTCGACTACGAGTTGCGCACATGGATGACCTGGCGTTGCTGTTTTGTCCCAGGATGGCTAGGAGGCCAGCCTGGAGGATTATACCAAGATCAGCCTTGTCAGGGGGCTTCTTTGCGAGCGCACGAGTTAGACGGAAACAATGAGAGCTATGGCAAACACAAGACCTAAATTCCTTTCTAGTCTGCATGACATTTATTACATAATTATTCCAGGCTTTGTAAGCTTTCCCCGTCAATCGATTTTATTGGGACACATTTTTATGTTTCGTCGCATTCCAAAGGGATTTGCCTATTCCAATTGGTTCTTACCAACAGTTTGACGGGGCCGTTCCCCGCACTTTCATCCCACATTCCCACGCAGCCAAAGTCGCCATGAACCATCTGAAGGATGACTTGCAGGACAAAATACGAACACCCTCTACCTATTGCTTGGTTTCCTCCAATGGAAAGCATCATTGGTCATTCGAGCTAGTGCACTCGATTAGCGAGGGCAAATGTCAGCCTTAGCGTTCCATCATCGACCGATTCTCGACGATTGAAAGGCTAGATTACCCGACCAAGCCAAGATTTTAGTTGAACGTTGTCTCAACAGCAGCTTTGAATGCTCGTTGGCTGTTTGGGATGAACGGTTATGCCTGGTACACAACACGGTCCGATTACGACGGTATGGGAAGGATGCATCTCTCGGTCTTTTCTCCGCGAGGCTGGCTGGTGACGAGCTGATGTTTGAGCTGAAGTATGCTTCGCATCGATCCGGATATGATGGATCATCGGTAGACGTGATCGTACTTGCGATCTAGATACAGGTAGGTCTCAAGAGGGCGTGGGATGGAAGTAAGACATGGTCAACATCCTGTGGTGGATCTCATCCATTTGCCTTTCGGCTTCATCTCGCTGAGTCGCATCCCTCGAGATGACCCAGACATCTTGAGACCACCCAACCACGTCGTATAATCCTATCCATGATCGATGACCCCCATTACACTACCGGGAACTACTCAGCATCAATCACAAGTCGGTTCTAATATTTGCGGATGCTCGACGAGAGATAGTAGCGCTCCGCCTAGAAAACTTCAGACCACTCTAGTAATGTGTAGACAAGCGAAGCAGAGTTCACAAGATCAATTCACCTCACACATGCAAGACGCTTGACTTCCAAAGCATAATCCCAACCCTCCCCCAACGTCTTTTTCACAAGCCGACCAGGGCTTGAGACCGGAAGGACGAGCTTCCAAGACCCTATTGACCATGGTGACTGCAAGCCGCGTGACGATATGCACGCCCTGACCTTCACGGCGACGGAAACAGGGTTTGCATCGTGGTTGTCCATGCTCGAGCTGAAGGAGGGCAGAGGGCAGATGTACTGGTACAAGTTGACCATCTGCTGGTAATTGCTCGAGCCGGACTCGGATGTTGGACCTCGCTTCGAGTACTTTGTTTGCGTGGAAGATGCCTGCTTCCCGTTTCGTTCGAATCATAATGGCAGAGAGGATTCCTGTCAGACCACTACTACTACTGCGAGGTACTACTGGCAATAATGCATCCAGAATGCAAATCATGTTCGCAAAGAGTACCTTTCGGCCCTCTCCTTATACGCCACGAGAATCATGCATCGCCATGGACATGGACGCAGGAAAGCCAAGCTCATGCTTCTCAACGACGGGTGATTGGACGACGAATACTCATGGCCTGCACCCGCGGGCTTTGCGCCATAGGGACGAGCACCATACGAGCTACAGTACGACCTCGACCATCAGTAGCAAGATCGACAAGGCCGCCGGCCGTGACGGACCGAAAGGCTGAAGGCTATTTGTGGGTCGAATTGTTCTCCACAGCGACACTTCTCGATGCAATCTACTAGGAGTATTACACAGACGATATTGGGCTGTCTCGCACGGTGATATGGGGCCGTAGCAAGCTAACTGACCTACCCATAACCATGAACCCCATCCCCGTTCGTGCCTACACTGTGCTATGTCTCTGTACTTTGATCGGAGTAATGACAGGGCAAATTGCTGTCCCGTACTACTATCCGCAAGCTCTGGCACCGGTCTGTGTGGCTACCTACAGGCCCAAGCTCAGGCTGAGGTGCAGGCGAGCTGCAGACGCAGCACAGCAGTAGAACTAATCAGAGTGCACGGCCAAAGTCGTCCCGCATCTTTTCCATGTTGCTAGACTCGTATTATTATGGGCAAAGACTGGCTTGATTCGGTGGCGTTCCCCTCTTGGGTCTGGCTCGAAGAATTCATCTCCAGATCAGCTCACTTTGCCCAGTCCTAGTCCTTTGCTGCCCCGGTCTGGCTGCCCCTCTTTGTGTACTGTACGGATATGTACGATTCATCATGCCGGGGTGGGTGGACGGGAGACGGAGACGGAGACGGACATTCGCTCGCTTTGAGATCAGGATGGTGGGTGGCACATCTGGAAGCACGTCAAGGCGGAAGCCATAAGAGGGTTTTGCTAAGGATGGATGCTGACGCGGTAGAACTTAGTACTACTAGGTAAGGTACGGGTAGGTACGGCCTGGACATTGGATGGACATCATAACCTAAGGTACCTACTAGTATTATTGCACATATCCTGTCGCCACTACAAACACTTTTGTTAGGTACCTATAGGTACGAGCCAGACCCACCAGGAACAATAATAATAATCACGGACAATTCTCAACGTATCAGTCAGTATAATTCTTCCTGCTGCTGCTGACATCGGGACGCCACGGCCTGCCAGTGCCTCTCTCCACTGTGATACACAGCAGTACTCCATACCGGCTCTCTGTCACGCCCCGCCAATTTGCAAAGCTGGGGTCCCCTTCAAAGCAGCCGTCGACCTTATATTACTGGTGCCAACTGCTGCACGAGCACGCTTCTCCTCACCACCACTTTTGCTCACTACTACTGTTTTGTTTGTTCCTGGTGGCGGCTTTTTTTTGCCCATAGTTGTTGCTACACTGCACCACCACCCCGCCTGTTCGCCAAACACCACGTCCACATCCACATCCACATCCACATCCACAACCACAACCATATCCACATCCACATCCACGTCCACGTCCACGTCCACGTCCACATCGCTGCTGTGTAGCCGCGGCTGCAATAGCCCTCGAGGATCCGACAGTGCGGATCGAACAAGGTCAAGCAAATTGTCCTCGCAGTGCGTCAGCCTCGAGCCTCTGCGGGCGTCTCTATCCAGTTTAGAGTGGTTTTTGCATGCTGCATATCGCTAACGAGAGCCGGCCGTACTAAATCCATGCTGCCTCCCGACCCATTGTCGTAAGGAATAATTCCACTGCTCCCCTTTCTCGTCTCACTGCCATATGGGTGCGCCGAGCAATCGCTATCAGTTGGCTGACGCTGGCTCGCACAGTTGCCCTCCTTATCACCACCACAGACACCTGCCACAACCGTCAAAATAGCGGAACCAGCTTCGAAAGTTCCCGTCGCTGCGGGTAAATCTGGGTCCGTCGATCTTCGCCCCTCCTCTAATGGATATTATTCCCACCACGTCTCAGAAAAAGTCCCCCAGCCCTTCCTGCAACGCCCATCTGTTCTCACCACCAGGCTATGCGCCAACGTTAAGAAAGGAATTCCGTATGGCCAGTGGTTGCGTCTATGGGCCGGCCCTGCCCAGCCCTACTCACCGGATGAGTATCAGCACCTCGCCAGGCTCGTCGGCAACTTCGAGTGAATCACCGAGGACCACCTTCGATTTCAGCGTGCGCTACATGAACAGGAACGAAACGCCCCCATCGCCGACGGCCGAGGATCTTGTACCCAAGGTGGAAGAAGTCGAGGAAGACGTGGCCATAGACCCAAAGATCAAGAGCCCGAGCGATGAGGGTGATTTGGCCGGGCCCTCAGCGTTGAACGGAAGTGCTTCGATTGCTCCTCGAAGGCCGCGAGGCCGGCCGCGAAAACATCCCAAGTCTCCAGCGACAGCGATAACGAAACCTCCCAAAGGTCGAAGCAAGACCGGCTGCATAACATGTCGGAGACGGAAGAAGAAGTGCGATGAGAAGAAGCCGGAATGTATGTGGAAGTTACGGTGATGGACGGAAGGGAGGCTGACACGCACAGGTGACTGTTGCCGGAAAAATAATGTCCATTGCGAAGGGTATCCTCCGAAGGATTACTGGCAGAGCGGAAAGCAGCGGGTCATTAAAGGTATGGGCTTTGATGGATCATGTCTTAGAGCTAGGCTGACCGTTTTTGCTCCCAAGGTCGGAGATTTAGCATCGACAAGCCCCTGCCTCACATGATTCAAGGCATAGAGAACGATACCGACTGGTTCTTCTTCGAACATTTCAACCGCCACTTATCGTGCGTTCTGAGCTTGTACACGGAACGTAACAACCCTTTCAAAGGTGGGTAAACCAGTACGTGATACCTGTATCACCATGCTGACATGCGCAGAACTTCTCCTGCCAATGGCTGTGACGCACAAGGGCTTGATGCATTCGATCTTGTGTCTCTCTGGCTCTCATCTGATTGCGAAAGAACCCAACGATGACTTCGAGCAGAGACAGTTTCATCATTTCGACCGAGCGCTGAAAGATCTAAGCTCCAGCATGTCAACCGCGAAGACGACCAAAGACGATAGAGCTAGCGTAATCGACGATCCGACTGTGGCGCAAGTCCTCGTTCTCTGCCTCAAATCCATCTGCGCGGGCGAAGTTCAAGGTGAATATCGCATGCATCTTGATGCGGCGAAGCATCTTATCAAGACCCAACCATCGGCGAACCCCGACTTTCAATCGTTCCTCGTCGAGTTCTTTGTATACCACGACGTATCGAATTCCATCACGTCCGTGGATCGACCTTCCATTCTCACGAGTAGTGACTTCCAACTGCCAAACTTTGTAATACCAGATGCGGCCATGTTCCTCGGTGTAGCAGACGGTCTCTTCCTATCTCTCTCCAACATCAGAGAGCTGAGAGACAAAGTCCGCGCCCGAAAAGTGGACGGGCAAAAACCAGTTGTAGACTACACCATTCTTGCCGAAGCAGCAAATATCGATTGTAGTCTAAGGCAATGGGAATGCCACCAAACCCCCGATACGCCGCGGAGTACATCTGCCTACCTCTACCGACAGTGCACGTGGCTCTATCTTCAACGCACCATCAAGCCCTCACGGCCCAGCGAAGAGTTTCACGAAGGCGTCGCTTTGGGTCTGGAATATCTCAAATATTTACCTGAGGATTCGTCGTGTATGAGTATTATGCTCATGCCTATCTTCCTACTTGGTATCTGTGCCTTCTCAAAGGAGCATAGACCTGATATCGAGAAGGCGTTTGATAATCTTCAAACCTACAGTTCATTGGGAAATATTGCCCCAGCTAAGAAGGTTGTGCAGAGGATATGGGAGATGATGGATAGCGGGGATGAGGAGAGTTGGTATTTTGAGAAGGTGCAACATGATATGGTACGTCCTCTCTTTTCTTTTCCTTATCACGCTACGGGTAACATCCGACATGACTAACAACGTTCAAAGGGCTTGGATTTCCTCGTCACGTAGTACATGGTCATAACGACACGACACGCTCACATATGGTTCTACGTTCCCTTCTTCACTCACATGGCGTTTTAACAACAGAGTTTGAAATTGTGGTTCGAGGTTTACTCCTCTATGCATTATGGCGGGCTTGCGATGATTACTGGAAGAAAGAAATCAGATGAAAGGATCATGGTCATGGTTACGCAATCAGGGTCGGTCGGTCGGTCAATACCGGGGCGTTTTTGGGGTTCTTGAAAGATTCGTCCTTGAAAAGTCGTTTATATCCCTTTTGCTTTTTCTGTTTGTCTGATTCTTTTGTAGCGATAGATATACACAGCCGTCCAGACTTTCTGGAGGGAGGCCTGGTGCTCATGTCAGCCTCGCTTGGATTGGTTTCATAAAAGAGCATGGAGATTGGGATGCACCGCTCGGCAGATGAATGTCGTGGCGATGTTTGTATAGAAGTGGCGAATTGTATGTATCCAGGTTTTCGAATCGCATCTTCTTCCTACTGCAATTACCCCGATGATTTCCAACCCCGTCATTCCTGTTTCAGCTGTTGTCTTTACTCTGGGTGCACGAGTGGGCAACTGGGAATGTAGATGTACGCGGACCGGACTGTCCCATCGGTAGAGTGCTCAGTATCAAAGTTTACTGTGGTAAAGGGTATGATCTCTCATCGGGGTTACATTCGGACTCCCATGTATCCAATTGACTAGGTATATCAGGCTTGCGAATCCAGAGGCCCTCAAAAGGCACTCTCGGAAGGCGTGTATTTATCTTCCCTGGGATTTTGTTTGGCATCTTACACCCATCTATCAACCTCGTCCCTCACCCTCACCCCCTTCCCCCATGACCAAAATAGGAAGTAGATATCCACGAGGGTACTATGGAAGCACGCGGGAAAAAACAATCCCCGAGCCCGCCCCCTCTCTCAACCACTCATATTCATTTCCGCGCTCCAATGAAAAGGAAAAGAAAAGCCCCCAAAAAAAAAGAAAAGCCAAGAATTTGGATGTTTTGGAAATCGTACGACTTTTGTCCCTTTTCTTTGCTTCTTGGGGGGCTATACATATCTGGTATCCACTTTTCCTCCCTCAACGCGACGCTGATATAGTGAGCAAACGTTGAATCATTTCCTCTGTACGGTACGGGGAATAGGTACGTAGAATAATTTGGCGTAGTAAATATTCAATCATTCGGTTATTCACTGTTTACCTCGCTTATCGTTGGTGAAGGAAAAGTGGTAAGCTTATTCCACGATTGCTGTCCAGTAGTATGGTATAGAGACCATATCCGATAAATAATCATCAATACCGGTCAACCTGATTCATCTCCATGATTTCCTTCTAGGCCATTCGATTATTTTAGTCGTGTTTGAAATAGGAAAGATTGGACTAGATTTCCAGTGGAATGGGGAAGGGTTGCCTTGTTTCGGTGAGTTGGCCTGCTCCGCGGGGCGGGCAGGAACGTGAAATTATAAAATCGAAAAAATCTTAAAAGAGTGTCGATGACGATCTTGTACTATGGTGACAAGGAAGAGGCGGATGTGGATCCCCGTCTTGAGGGAGGGTGGATTTTTGAGGAGGGACCTCAGTTAGTGACGCGAGACGGGCAGGAAATAGTCTGTTAGTAGCTCCTAGGATCAGGGAATATTCCCTTTTTCTTTGGTTTGGGCGAAGGCGCGCGAATGATGGAACAAATAAAGCGGCTGATGCTTGTCGTACTCATGCGGGCTATTCTTGCCAGGCTATGCGAGAAGGACCGATCATGTAGTGGACGATTGGTGACTTGTGGCCGGGCGGAGGACTGATTATGCACCTGCACGCTTTCTTCCCATCCTTTCTTCCATTCACTAAGGTGCCACCCGTGTCTTCCATTCAGTACTCAGGTGCCACCCGTGTCTTCCATTCACTCAGACTCAGGTGCTACCCGTGCATCGTCTCTGGTCTCTTCTCGTCTCGCTGTTTCGGATGGTGGTTGGCAGGAATGGGATTCGCAATCGCGATGGGCGGAACCCGAGGTTGTGGATGTTCCTGCTGTGAACCCTCACGCTAGATCCTGTAAGGGTTCGGTTCGCTGCCAAGCATTTCATCAGCGGGCACTATGGAACAGAGACGATCCGTTGCGGAGCGGTCCAGGGATTGTGGAGAATCCGACCACCGACCATCATGTGGGGGTCTGTGGTTGGTGGTTTGAATTTGTTGTTCGGTTATGACAGACCTACCACTACTATATACATAGTACATGGTAGATCCAGCTCGTAAATAGTAGCACTCGTTCGCTACCGATGAGCTGGAATCTTTTAGGTTATATTACGAAGATTTTACCACAGTAGCCGTGAGTTCGCTTCCACCGTAAGACGGGCCCAAAATGCCGGTACGTACCTCGTAGCAGCCGTATTCCATGGCGATGCAAACTTTGGCCGAAAGCCGGCTGATGGGAAAGATGGTGTGCCATCCATCAGCTACAGGGTCGCACTTCCTTCACAGAATGTCCAGAGTACGAAGCTTGGAGTAGTTTGGTGATATCTCCCGCATCAACCATTGCGTTCAAACGGCACTGCATCTATGAGATCATTATCAGACACCATGGCATGCTATCACCTTCGCCAGCAATTTCCGGGCTCTTCCATGATCTACGCAGTATTCAAAGGGTTCGTCTATGATTTGATTGCTTTCTACCGAATTGCGGCAAAACGGCCCTGGACTCCGTCGTAAAATTTCTAGATCGGCGTGTTGTTCCGGAAATAATGATGCAATGTGCGAAACTACCATGCAAGGCTGGACCAGGAAGATTTCCCATGCACTTTTGATCGTTTTGGGAAGTCCGCGGCTCTCTAGATTGGTCCAAAGTAGTAATCCCGCCGTGAAGAAACGAGATAGTGCCGAGTTGGACCATGTGAGAATCGTGACTGTCAGGCTCTGCTGTAGGCTATGTTTCAACGGGGAAAACGACACCAAAAACTGCCCCTCTCGGCCTGTTAGTGCCTTGATAGGGCGACCAACAACAAGCTTGACACCTTCGAGCACGACACGTCCATGCCAAAACATCAACCAGTCTCAACGTGGTCTCCGGGCCTCTCAAAGATGGCAGACTGAAAGGTGTTCAATGAAAGATCCTCACCACCCGAAAGCAGGGGCGCCTGCTGGACGAAAATACTCTGTCGATTCACATTTCGAACAATTACAGTCACGGTTAGGGATGCCATAGGTCCACTGCATATCATCCCGAAGCTGCGTTCATGGACATTTTCGCCGACTGGGTCGGTCCTCTACCAGTGGAAGCCTCGCTGACTTCTCCCTCGTCTCCCACTCCATGACCGGCATTTGGCTCAATGGATCCCACTTTATGATTTCTTCGCAGTCATGGTCGTAGATCAAAACATCGTCATGTGTTTTGATACCATCTGTATATCCATGTCACGAGATTTCTCCGTCCATCTATTGGCTGACAACCTCTCCTATAATCAAGTACATGGCAAATGTATCTGTGTGGTTTTCAAGGACTATAACAACAATTTTGATTGGATCCAACTTGGGCCAAAGAAATCAGCCGAGGAGAGAAGAGATGAGAGTACCCATCGCCACTCAAATCCTCACTGACCTTCGAGTTCTTCTTCTCGATGAATCGTCGTCTGGTCAAGATGGGATTCACAGCCGCATCGACCATGGAAGTGCTAAAACGTCTAGCGAACGAAGGCTGTACGCTGGTTGTGTTCATCTACCAAAGGAGATTGGATCTGTGGCTGGACTGAGCGGGCTTTATCACGGCAGTCATTGCCTCTCGCACCGAGCTCGGCGCGCTCCAGATACTCTCTTGGAATCTTCATTTGAGATCGTCTCCAGCCTTCTCTTCACAACTTCTCGCAGACTTCGCAGTGTGCCTACCTGAAACAGCCCCAATATTCTTCGTAGTCGCGTACAATCGCTTGTATCTTGCCGGCCGAGGCGAATCCGTTGGGCTCTTATCCCTGGGATTTTGGCTGAGATGTTAGGAGGAACGATGAGCATGAACATGCCAGAGATTTTTGTAAGGCTGCGACCATCTCAACCTTATCAAATACTCAAACGCTTTCTTGGCCGTTATGATACGCAAAGGACAGAGAACTGTCTATTTAGATTCCTAGAAACCTCTGAATAGGCTTTATCCAACAGACAGGTGAAGGAACCCTCAAGCTTTATGGGCTAGCTTAGATCTCAGGACAAATCCCCTGGCAATCGGGGCTTACGTGGTCTTGAGAGCGAAATGAGAAAGTCGGCACCGAGTCTACAAGAGGAGAATACTGTCGCCTAAACACCATAGATCGAGTTCATCGTACAACCAGGCTTTTACCTCTAGCGATATCAGAATCTAGAACCGGCTTACTTAGACAACTACCTCTTATTCAAGGATGAACGATTTACCATGAAGAAGGCAGCAAAACGGTCGGATTGTACGTGGTCATTCTATTGGCTAAACATTCTTTGGTTCTATGTATACGGAGTACGGAACCACGGTATCTCATCGCTCGATATACTTGTCAATTGCTACCATTGCCTATCTCTCTTCATCCTAATGAAAACATCCTTAGCCACATTTTGCCTCTTCTCTGCACTCACTTTCCTCATATCTTATCAATTCATAGCTATTTTTCGTAACGTGTTTCTATTGCCTTTCATGGCGTCCTGGTTCGATGGTCACATTTTATGATTCTTTTTATCCACGGCGTTGGAACGGACTTCACGATCCAATAATCACAAACCGCTCCTCGTCTCAAAACAACAAAGGTAAGAACGAGTCACATACAAGAAACAAGAGCCATGACTAGATCACGCGCACCCAGAGTGGGCAGGTACAAACCGCCACGAGCTGCTACTCACAATTGTAGCGTCAACCAAATGATAAGATGGATCATCCAACGTACATACTTGTCCTAATATACACGCTATCCATCACGCTCCATGTACACGATGACGAGGTCATCGCCAACTCCCAGTGCCACTTCGCAGGCCATAAAAGCCGACGGTTCTGTCTCACCAACGACTCTACAAAGACGGCAGACACCGAAGCAAAGAAGCACAACGACAATGCCATACCCAAAATCCCTGAACCCAGCCCTTGAAAAGTTTGTCATTGTACAAACGGAAGAGGATGAAGGCGTAAGTGATTTCCCCAAATTTTCAAACCACAAAAAAACACCAAAGTAACATCCCTCTCTCTTCCTTCCAGCAGCAAAACCCCTTCTCTACGCACACCACCCGCTCAAAACCCTTGGACTTGGACGTGACCTTCGTAGGCGGCGTCTACCCAACCCTCACCACAGCAAACAAAGCCGCCCTCGCCCTCGCCCTCGCCGAACAAAAAAGTAAGTACCCGCTCCAATCCCTTCTATTGCCAACGAGCGAAGAAACAACCTTTGAAAAGAATACGTATCTCACTCTCCCCTCCTCTACCTCTCTACCTACTACCAGGATACAAATGACAATAACAAGAACTAATATCCAAACCAGCTACTCACTCTCCCTCTCCCTCTTCAGACAACAAATCGGCCTCTTCTTCAACCTCCCCCCTCGCCGCTTCCACCGCTCGACACCAATTCATTCAGCGGACGAGTCGGGACGGTCGGTATACGTATCGTCATACCACTAGTTCGTCAAAGGATGGGGTCAAGGGGAAGAAAGGTGTTGTTCAGTTTCAGGTGAGGAAGATTGAGGTGAAGTCATTGGGGTGTAGGATGGCCTGGTGTTTTAGCGATGATGATGCGTAAGCACTTTACCGTCATAGTATGGAGAGGAAGATGACGGTGGGGCAAGTATGTGGGTAGCGTAGGCATTTTTGGGTTGTCGTCGTTGTGGCGTGGCGGAGGAGCGAGCGGTATGATTGCATCGTTGGATAGGAGGAGAAGAAGAGATAGTCTGTGTCATTATTTGAATTGGGTTAAACAGAGCGTGGCGGTTCAATCGTTCTGCTGATAGTCATATCATGAAGCTTCTCTAACCCGAGTATCTGTGCGCAGTGTCCAAGGCAGCAGTATGATCAAAGTCATCTCTATTCATGTTACCATGCATTCCACGCATAATTCACCTATCTATACATACAAACATTCGCAGTCCGCGCGATTGGTCCCACCCATCCAGTATACACCATCCAGACCCGACCATGAGAGGATCGTTCCCAGCCATTCCATATCTCTTCAATGCAGATTGCCCTCTCAGATGTCGCTCGTTCGATAGAAAATATCGCATCATGATCTTCGTGTTCCATCGTAAATCCAGCCAGCCGGCCACTTCAAGCAAGCCCTTCATTTCTCCTGAGATTCTTGGAACCATGATCAAAATCTTCACTACCGTTGCGAACTTCGTCGAGCTAGGTATCAAGAAGAAGAAGAAGAAAGAGAAGAAGATAAAGTAACCTCTAGTCCAGTTGTAATCATCGAACCGACCGACCGTAGGAACAGTGTGCTTCAAACCTAAGGTGAAAAGAGGCAAGTGATGTTGATGCAGGGGTAATAATGGGAGCTGTTCATGGTCGATGCAAATGCATTGATGCAGCAGAAGAAAAGAGAAATAGCCGCCTTGTTCCAGGATTTTGTTGTGGCCAAGCTGAATCGGACGCCACGATGCCACCGCCAAATAGAATGCCGAGTGAATATAAGAAGAAGAGAGTATAGGCGCCAGTTGTTTGTTGCTGCAAAGGAAAGCCGTGCACCCGACAGATACGTTTTGGACTGTTGCCTGCCAAGTGCCTGCCACCGCCATAACCAGGGGGAATGATGATTAGCTCGGATGCTATTGCAAAAGCCAAAGTGGAATGAAGTGAACTCGATCATTGCAGGCCGTCGCCGCCGGAAGAAGAAGTCGAATTGTTTCTGAGCAGCATTGTTTTTAGATGAGCTTGATACCGCAAGGCTCTGGATTTTTTAGAAAATAAGCTGCCAGGAAGTCGGTGGCATCGATCTCGATTTGGAGAACATGTTTCAAAGTACTTCATCCAAGACTGAGAATGGAGATCCGTGCCAGTGGGGAAGTCGATCGATAAGTAGCGATAACGACAAATCTGATCATTAGTAACCGTCTTGTCATCCTAATCTTGGTATACAGGATCCATATTGGAAGTCGTTCACTGTTTGTCTGATAAACCTTCATTTGTTCCATGGATTGGCAATCGGGCCACCTGAATTGGAGGTCCGCTGACCGCCGATGGGGTCAAGAGTGGGAGAAGCTTTGTTTGACTTGCCAAGAGAAAATGGGCTACCCTGGGCCCAGGCACTACCGCCACTGGAGCGCTTTGCGTTCTCCTTCTTACGGTCAAGATCGTCGTCCATGGAGAAGAGCTCGGGCTCTTCGTCTATCTTCTCACGGCCGACGCTGCTACTACTTACAGCACGATCGAGATTGTGACGAGGATTGACGCCTGGCACCCCCGAAGAGCCCGACGCGACCCGTGTGATTCCAGGATGTTGCAGTGGGCGAGCTGCTTCCAAGGTATCGCTAGCACCAGAAGAGATGCGGGTGCGCTGCATTTGCTGAGAAATCATGCTCATGCTCGACTGACCTGGTGGACTTGACAGAAAGGGGCTCACGTCTCCAGAAATGGGTCTCCCAATAGCACGCAGAGATGGGCTTGCGCCTGGATGGAGAGACGAGTTGCGTAGAGGTGAACCCACATGGCCAAAAGCGGAAGCGGCTGCTGAATCTGAAGCTTCCTTCTGACGACCAGCAAAGAACGCGCCAAACCTTGAAGGCGAGGCTGTCGAAGGCGAACCGACTTTGGAACTTGATTCGTTGGGAGTGCCCAGTCCAGAAAGTGCCTGTCGATGGTCCTCGTCATTGGTACGAGAGAAGCGTCGCATCCTCTCTTGCGGCGTCAGCAATTCATGCAGGCTGTTTGGGACAAGGTCCTCCTCAAATGCAAAGTTCTCGTCATCCCACTCATCGTTGATAGGCGCATGAGCGCCCACGCTGGCAGAGATCATCCTAGGTTGTCTTGAAAAGCGTTCGGAATGCATGATTCTTCGGCCAATGGGCTCGTCCATAGCAGCAGGAGGCGAAGATGCCATGCCTCCCTTGCCGTTCAGATTATCGTCGCCAAAAGCGGAACTGTGAAGATTGCGTAATGCTGAAGACTCCATGGGTCGCATTGGAGATGAGGACGGCGGTGACATGTCGAGACCGAATCTGGATGGCACCGAGGCCGCAAATGGCCCATTTCTCGCAATGTGAGAAACGCCCTGGCTATCGAACGAGGCAGGTAGAGGAGCGTCAAGGACACTCAAGCCTTTCTGCATCGGTGACATTGGCAACCGTCCATCGTTCTGTGGCGAGCCATAAGTCGAGCCCGGATGTGAGCTGTAGGTGGTTTCGACCACGGGGATATCGAAAGGTTGCTTCTTCCACATGTCTGGGTTCATGTAATCGAGCGGCGCCTGGCCTGGGATCGGCTGTGGTTGTGAGAGGTGGTCTTGCTGCATTGTGAGCAACGAGCTGGTAGGGGGAGGTCCTTGTGAAGGCATCACCCGGCCTCCAAGATTGAGATGTCCTGCGCCCATAACGTAGCCATTTGGCTTGTTGACTCGTCTTCCATCGGCCGTGATGTGCTCGTTTGCACATTTCAAGCCGAATTTGCAATTGCCCTGCAGCTGTGTTAGCTATGCATGCCTCCGGCCCAGCTGTAGTCCTTGGATCCACACCTTTTGAAAGTATTTGCAAGCTGTCGGGGCCTCGGAGTGAAGGAACGGGCAGGCTTTGCCCGCCTGGCAAGCTCCCTGTCGGAAGAACTTGCAGGGCACGTGGGAGGTAGTACGACTGCGTGGATGGTTAGATCTGGTTCGATTGTCCTGTAGTGATTGCGCTGTAGCTCACGCTGAGGGAGGACTTCTTGCTCCAGCAAAGCCATTCTGTCCATTGCCATTTGGTCCTCGAGGAATGGCGGGTACTGGCATTGGCCCATTGCCGTTTGCAGCGGCGTGCGGTCCTCCGTTTCTGAATTCGCCCGAGATTCTGTTGTGAAGAGGGCGACCATTTTGCGGGCGCGCCTGGCCCGGAGGCGGAGGGAAGCCCTGGGGCTGGGGGAGTGGTGAATTGTTCATCTGGAGCAGTGGCAGATGTTCTTGTGGTAGTGGTGAGGCACCAGCAGTCTGGTGGTGGGTGGGGTATTGATGTTGGTTACCGGCGGCAGGAGTGACTTTGGGGAAGAGACGCTCTTCAGCCGTCATCTGGAGCTATAAATGCAGCTGGCTGGCGGTGAGGTTCGAGAGTGTTATGGCGGCTTTTCTCTCGACGAGTATATGATAAATGTGGGTTGCAGCGGTTTTCGCGGATAGCGATACGAACACTCTGAGAGCGTGAAAGAAAGCAAGTAGAGCTCAGCCAATCACTGCAGCGTCTATAGCCGAGATGAAGCTTTAGCAGGGCAAGCAATGGATACCTAGACGATGGCTTTGGAGATGGGATTTGAACATGATTGTATCCTTCACTGGCACTGTCTGAGCTACATAGTTCGTCCCAAGTCTCGCGTGAATGCAAGGCCATGCATCATGTGCGGTTATTGGCGAATGGAGGTCTCGCTGATGGTGTGCTCAAGAAGGCTGATGACAAGCCATCCAAGACATGACTGACCCCCCAAGACATGACTGACCCCCTTGATCAGTCGAGGGTACCCACGCCTGCTGAGGCACTAGATACCGTACTCAGTTACGCACTCCATCATCGCCTTTGGGGCACGTTCCTTTCTATCCGCCCACGTACATCGGCGCCTATTCTACCTTTATGTATCCCCCAAGACGTCCATGCGCCACAGACTCTGGGGCTCGAGACCACGAGACTCGACTGGAGGAATATGAGACGTGTCCTGCTAATGGTGTGCAGACAGATCCTTGCCCAATAAATACTTGCCAACTTGAAGCTGGACAGTCTGCATCCTGTTATCTCATAATAGAGGTACCGCGGTGTACATGGCTCTCTTAATTATCGCCAGGGCTGGCAGAGCAGACACAGACAGGGCAGGACAGACGCCAGGACAGACGCCAGGACAGACGCCTTCAGCCATAACTACCTACCCTACGCGAGAGAGGAGGCCGCAAACTTGATGAGCCCCGGCGAAGGCGATCCTTTACGCGAACGGTGAAGCTCTCCAGAGCCGTTGACTGTCACGAGGTGAGGTTAACGTGGTATTGGATTGCGTGCATTATAGCCATAACGTCCGGATACAGCAAACAGGTTGGTGTAGAAGCCTCATTGATTGGTCAGAGATTAGTCTGATCGTCAGGTATTCTGGTGGGAGGTGTGGGAGTACGGTACTAATGGGTTCGCTGGGTCGAACAAGACAAATCCTCATCGAATCATGGTTTGTTACTACTTGACCGTGATCCTAATCAGGGTTTGTCTTAAGATGTTGTGTATGTTGTGGTGTGGTTGAGAGTCGGTCCTGTGATGTTGGAGCGAGGCGTCTAGCATGGCCATACCATTGTTGCGGTGCAGGGGAAGGGAGAGACTCTGATTTCCATGGCTTCAATGTCCCTTGATGCATTCCACCCCACGTCCACTCGTCCACCTCTCAGATTGGCATCTCCCAGACAAGCATTCGGGCCGCTTCGTGGATCTGCATGATCCGGACGATCCTTCGCGGGAGATCTACGACAACTTGAAGTATGGTTGGTACCTTCAAGTTTGTCCGCCAAAGCAACAGTCTACATGATCCGCCATGGAGAGAAACCGGATTCTGGCAACGGCCTCAATGCGCAGGGTTTGCAACGAGCTCAATGCCTGAGAAATGTCTTTGGAAAGAGCTCTTCGTACAACATTGGCAAAATCATGGCTCAGATGCCACAGTCAGGTCCTTAGCCTCTCTGCTCTCACCCTATGAAATTCTAAACAAGATACAGATGGCTCACAAGGAAGACCTAACGCCACGGATTATCCCTTATCCCAGGACCTTGGCCTCAAAATCGACCTGTCTTGCCAACGTGACGACTCGAAATGTGTGGACAAAGTGGTGGACAACTATTCAGGCTCAGGAAATATTCTCATATGCTGGGAGCACAAGGCTTTGACTGATATTGCCGCGGCTTTGGGCGACAATAATGCTCCATCATACCCCAGCGATCAGTGAGTTGCTCTCGCCCTTTGTTGACCTAGCTTTTGACTGATTAATTCTTAAAGCTTCAACTATATCTGGACCGACCCAAGCCCGTACAGCAAGGTGACAGATACCAAGACCAGCGAAAACTGTCCTGGATTGGATAGCTGATCCATTTGCTCCAAACACGAGTACATGCATCTTCCGCCCAGCCAAAGTGCAAAGCAGACTTGAAGTCTCAGAGGGAATGTGGAAATCAAGTTTGTGGCCGCCTATCATATATTAGACGAGCTTTCTGAAAATAATTTTCGCAATCGATGTATCTCAATATACTCAAAGCATCACAAAGCATCACAAAGCCTGGTATCGGAAGCATCAGTCTGCCCCTTCAGGATCCGCGACATGATGATAAATCTGCACCTAAATCAGCGCATGACAAAAGCGTTGACGATCTAAACAGTAGTATTCGCACCTCCATTCCAAACCTTCCACCTAAAATCTCTCCTCCAAGCCGCTACGCCTGCGCTCCAATAAAATCTAGGGTATCCACTCAAACCGATCCAAAAAGAAATCTCAAAAGACTTCATCCCCATGAACAATCACACATCACACCTCCCCCATCCTAACCCCCATCCTCTCCCAAAAATAGATCTCCTGCATTTTCCTTAGTACAACCTGTACCTCTTTCGGTCCCCCAAAAACACCAATGAGATATTGGGTGATGTATTCCACGTCGAACCCTTCCGCTTTGAGGACGAGGAGGGTATTGAGCATGGATGGGGTCCAGGGGTGTGGTGAGGTTGGTATTGGCATTTCTGTTCAACAGTGGTTGGGGGTGGGGGGTGAAAATATCGACTAGCGAACGGAGTCTGTTAGGGTTCGCTGGTGGACCATGAGCTACTAAGCTATATGAGCGATGTGGACGGTATGGTAGGTACTTTGCGTCTTCTTTTTATTGCCGCTCATGATTATTATATGGGACAAGGGCGGAAAAGGTGTATACCCCAATTTAAGCGTTGCCAAGCAAACTCGTCCTATCATTCAAGCGAAAGGGAATGACTTCACAGCTGAGTCACGGGGTTTGTAGTAGCAAACAACTTCACTCCCGTTGGTTCCCGACAGCATGGTGAACGCATTCAGGGACCACGGGTTTGCTCCGTCGTCGCCACATGGTGGTGCATACGTGGGACTTTACTCTTTTGGAGGAGATGATGCTGTGGGAGAGGAATTTCTCCTGCCTTGCCTTTCTTCTTCTTTGTTACTTCTGCTCTTTCTATAACACTTCTTCCGCATGCCTACTTGTCAAGATTCCCAATGGTAACACTCTTGATGACCTGGTACTCGGCAAGTCCGTACATACTTCCTTCCCTGCCATACCCACTCTCCTTCACACCTATCACCTCAGTCAGCACAACTTCATCCCTACAAACACTTCAACAGCGAAAAGAATCAACTTACCTCCAAATGGTGCTTCAGCCGCACTAATCTTGCCCGTATTCACTCCCACCATTCCACACTGCAACTTCCTAGCCACCCTCATAACCTGCCCTATGTCCTTACTGAAGAAGTATCCAGCCAGTCCAAACTCCGTCGCATTCGCCAATTTGACCGCCTCATCTTCCGTCTCAAACGCGAAAATCGGAGCCAAGGGCCCAAAGGTTTCATCGTTGGCGACGAGCATGTCTTGAGTGACGTTGGAGAGAACGGTGGGCTTGTAGAAGTACCCTGCGTGATCTGGAGCTGAGCCACCGGTTTCGATTTTGGCGCCCTTAGAGAGGGCGTCGGAGACGTGGAGTTTTACTTTTTCGACGCCCGAGGCGTTTACTAGGGGCCCTTGGGTTGTTTTCGGGGAGAGACCGGGACCGACGTTTAAGGCTTCCACTTTTTGGACTAGGAGGGCGGTGAATTTTGCAGCGATGGATTTCTGAACGATGATTCTATTGGCGCTGGGGCATCATCAGTATTGGCTTAAGGAAGGGAAAGAGGGGGGGAGGGGAATTACCAAACGCAAGTTTGACCTGTACATCTGAACTTGCAAAACATGGCTCCCTCGGCCGCAAGTTCGAGATCAGCATCATCGAAAACGATGAAAGGCGCATTCCCACCAAGCTCCAACGAACATTTCTTCAATGTCCCTGTAGCGAGTTTTGCTAACATCTTTCCAACACCGGTCGATCCCGTGAACGAAATTTTCTTAACAACAGGATTCGTGCAAAGCTCCGTAGCAGCAACCCTATCCTTCGTAGGGCAAACCTGCATCAATTTCCCGGGAATTCCCGCTTGGACAGCCAACTTGGCAAGTGCAGCACATGAATAAGGCGTCTCACTAGGTGGCTTGATGACAACGGAACAACCTGCTGCAAAAGCTGGAGCAATTTTACGAGTAATCATGGCGGCGGGAAAGTTCCATGGTGTGATGATTCCACAGACGCCGATCGGTTCTCTGAAGGTTAGGACGGTGGTGTTTGGGTATTGGGAGGGAATTGTGTCGCCATAGGAGCGCGTTGCTTCTTCTGCGAACCAGGAGACAAAGGAGGCGGCGTAGGCGACTTCGCCATCTGCCTCTGCTTTTGTCTTGCCGTTTTCGAGAGAGAGGATTGTTCCTACTGTTCGCTAAGTTAGAGAAAAGATCATCACTCGGTGAAGAGGTTGTCTGCTTTACAATCATCTTGATTCGCCATGATTAGATCGAACCATTTTCGCAATAGGGCACCGCGTTGGGTGGCAGTGGTCGATTCATAGAATTCTTCTTGGGCTTTCTCGGCAGAATCAATTGCTTTCTTGAAATCGGCTAGGTCACAGTTGGAGACTGTGCCTAAAACCGTGTCGGTTGATGGCTCTATTCACCATCGAAATCAGTATCAAAAATCATCAAAGGGCAAGTGTATGTCATCGGAACATACCGTAAACGGGAAATTTCTTCTCCTTGTCGAGCCATTCTCCATCAACGAAGGCATCAGAAATGAACAGGGAAGTATCTTTCAACTATTCAGGATCAGTCTCTCCTGTGGGCTCTGTCGTCTCGAGAATTGAAGCAACCAAAATCCTGTCACATAATCAAGACTTACCCCACTCAACGCCTTTCGATGATACTCCTCTGCCTTGACGCCTGCATTGCTCTCCGAATCGCCCATGATGTTCTGCCTCTGTATAATGATTTCTTAGGGTTCCTGCAAGAAGAACGTACGGCTACAAAAACTGTTTGTTGAAAGAACCCAGAGAATCGTGTGTGGTGTTGTTTAATATGTGATGAGCCGAGGTGCCGATGCCATTTTAGGCTGAGATGATGGCCGACGGATTGATTGATTGGCTGGAGGGCTCCAGGACGGAGGAGGAGGCTTGGAGACGCATCCGATATTGGCCGACTTCGTCTTCCAAAAAGTGGTCATTAGCAGATGTACTAGTTCTATGACAGCTTTTAGGAACATGTGCTGAAGTTGGAGCGGAGCGCTAAGGCTGAAACCACATGTTTGCGAGATAGAGGCTATTATAGGGACCATCGTTCGTCGTTCATCTCCTCTTACATAGGGCGTTAACATGCAATGAGATCAAGAACGTTAAGAGTCATTTTGATTGCTCAAACGAGCAGAGAGCAATTCGATAGAGAGAGGCAAAAGCAGTAGCGAGAGAAGAGGAGAAGGTTAGCAGACCTCTTTCAGAGAATCTTCCAGCTGTCGGGCGATGGTGTCGTTCTACAAAAGCTAGTAACCAATGCCAGTCTTTTCTCAGAGCAGTCTTCCGGGCACTGTGTGTTGAAATGTTGAATTGCTGTTGTCCGAGGCCAGTATCAAAGAAGCCTATCGGAAAAAACTCGTTTTCAGGTCACCACGTTTGGTGAGCCCTGGTTGAAGGGCTTAGGACTGATATTCGAGTTGACGCCTCCTCTATTGATGGTGATATCGAAAGCCGTGCTGTTTAGATTGCGAAACTTATACATTCGTGGTGTCTTCGAGCCGAAGGTTGAGATTGCCTTCATGGAATCTGTATACCATCGAAATACCTACGAAATAGCCGTGTAAACCTGGTGAAGATGAATCAAGCGCGCTGGTAATGTCGTGGGCGGAACAAAATGAGGCTGCCAGAGGATGATAGGCCCCAGGATCAATATCGGTAAGATGTTGCAGGTGGAAATCGGACTTCGAAACCTTTGCTGCATCTCATTCTCCTCTGCCTTCGAGATTGGGCCACATTTGGACGTTGTGTGCCAGTTCATCAGTCCTACCATTAGTTGAGGCTGAGCAATCAAGTCGCTTCAAGTTCGCGATGGGGGTTCCGATGAAGGGGGATGTCTGACTTCGGCCTGCTAGCGGAGACCCGACTGTTCTGACCTCTTTAGCCTCAATCTCACTGCATGTCTTACGCCAATGGCCACGAATTGGGTCCCTGCAGGAACCAAACAGATGGCTATTTATGATGGACCCCGCCGTTGTCAGTTACGACCATACTCACGTTGCCAGTGCCCTTCGTTCCCCTCTCTCAAAGCTATACACGCCTCCATATCGACTTTATCAGCATAATGGCCGCTCCCGGTGGAAAGTACTTCATCCAGGACAACATTAAGAAAGTTGCGCCTCACCATGAGAGCTGGGAACAGCTATGGAACACTAAATGGAAGATGCCAGCAACAATGGGTGTTTACCCGTTCATGTTCGGTGCGGCAAAGGACTTCGAGCCCATACTCGCAAAGATGAAGGAGGTATGTCGAAATTTTGGCTTTTAGGATTGAGCCTCGAGCTGAACAGCGTGCAGCAAAACCTCAAGGAGCCTTACGACTGGGACACCTACCCCGATAACTTCTTCCCTAAGGCTGAAGAGCTTGAAAACTTGGCTATTGAAGCAGAGAAGGCTGGTGAGAAAGAGAAGGCTTGCGAATACTACTTGCGCTCCTCTGCAGTCTACCGAATTTCCCGTTTCCCAGCTCCTCGATCAGATCGACAAAGAGAAGCTTGGACGAAAGGCAAAGAGGTCGTACTCAAGGGTCTCAAGCTGAAAGGCGAAGTTGGTGGCTTCTCGCCTGTGCACGAAGTGAAGGTCGCGCACAAGCACGGTCTCGAGCACGAGGGCAAGGAGATTCCAGTCTTCTACCAGATTCCAGACGGTGCAAGTAAGGACAAGCCAGCGCCGTGTGTCATAATCTTCACTGGTCTGGATGGGTACAGAACTGAATTGGTAGTTTGGGCAGAGGGTTGGAGGAGAAACGGTGTGGCAGTATTGATTCTGGAGATTCCAGGCACTGGAGACTCTCCTGCTGACGCAAAGGATATTACAAGTCCGGACCGACAGTACTCCAGCTTGTTGGACTGGCTTGACTCCGAGGAGAAAATTGATAGTAAGAGACTCTGCGTTTGGGCTTTCTCTACGGGTGGGTATTATGCTATCAGATTGGCACACACCCACCCAGATCGCTTGGCTGGTGTCGTGGCTCTTGGTGGTGGAGCTCACCACATGTTTGATCCCGAATGGCTGGACGAGGTCAACCATCTCGAGTATCCTTTTGAGTAAGCCTGCCCGCGAGAAATACGCATCTTAAGCTAACCTAGCTAGTCTGGCAAATACTCTGGCCTACAAATGGGGATATGGCAACGATGTCGAGACCTTCAAGAAGGAAGCTTCCGACAAGTTCTCATTATTGAAGGACGGAACTCTGGACAAGCCAAAATGCGCCCGATTACTGCTTGTGAATGGTACAGAAGACGAAATCTTCCCAATCGATGACTGTTATCTGGCATTATTGCATGGTGCTCCCAAGGAAGCCCGGTGAGTACAACATCAAAATTGTGGCGATCTGCCATGTCTGATATGTTTCTAGATTCGTCCCTGGCATCAAGCATATGGGAGAGCCAGAATCTTTCTTCATCATTTTGAAATGGATCTACAATCTATTCGATCTTCAAGCGAATCCTGGAGCACAGATGTCGACGATGCCGTTCAAGGCCGCTTTCCCATGAGCTTGCTCGAATGCTCATACTAAAACTAGCCATGTTGCATAATGAATGAAAAGATTAGGCTTTTCGAGATAGATAGATGAATTGAATGAATCCAATTGCTGAAGTTAAACAAAACTCATTATTTATGCACGTGACTGAACGCCACACGGCTTAACTCAAACTTCGAGCACTTGAACCTCAACCTTTCCACCACTCAACAACTCAACTTTAACTGGCACCATGGATGACATCGAGATCGACCCCGCGATCGCTGAGGCGATGGGATTCTCATCATTCGGAGGAACCAAACGGCGGAAATTCAACCACGATTCAGCAACCATAGATCCGGACATCACAAAACCACACCCAAGTGGAGCGAATACAGCACCGCTCGGCTCCAGATTAAACCCTGACCATGGAGTCGACCTCCCAAAGCGGCCCGAATACGCAAACTACCAGGATCCCAGTCTCTCAATGCCACCGCAAACGTATCAACAAGGGTTCGACCTCCCCAAACGACCTCCAAAGCCCGAAACTACAAACAGGCAACAGAACGTTGAAAAATCAATCGAGAATCAGAATGCGGAGATTAGTTCACCGACTACGGCGTTTCCTACCGGTGTTCCGAAGGGGTTTTTCGATAAGCTTACTTGGAAGGAGCTTGAGCAATTTAGGAAGGGGGTCAAGGATGAAAATGGCGATGTTGCTTATTTTTTGCCTAGTTTCATTGAGGACCCGTGGGCGAAGTTGGAGAGGGATGCGGAGGCTTCTGGTTCTTGAGCTTATGCTGGTGGGACGGGCTTAGATTTGGGGAAAGATAGACTTCGGGCTTTGGGGTTTTGACATTGTTTTTGACGGGATTGAGTGGACTTTTGGAAAGTATTGAGAATTCTTCTCCAGTGTTGACCATTATCGTGCTGACCTAGTGGTAGTGTGTTTATCGAAATCAAAATTTGTTGAGTATTTGAAATGGGGCAGTATCGGAAATTTCAATACTGGAAGTGCCTATATCTGGTCGCTGTAACTTGATGCTTGGGTCATCAATAACCTGTAAATTATGTGTGTTGACATGTACTTTGACCTTGCGGTAAGGCCTTCTTACTGATCCGATCTTACCAAACTTCCTGACCTGCTAAACTCGAAGTCACAACGCCTACGTACCATCATCAGGTAAGTCATCCGCGTTTTCTTGAAATTCACGGCCGATGAAATAACGATCACCATAATCTGAAAGGTCTCGAAATCCATTACGATGTCAGCGGCGAGTTACAACAGGCCATACACGACCTGATCTAGTAGCCCCTAAAGCAAGCTTGGACAAATTGATAGACCGACTCCTATCAGACTACATGAACGCGCGTACTACCCACATAGATGTAAAATATACATTCAAGAACCCAAAAATTTATGTTACGTGACAGCCGTCAGATGTTCCGCAACTCAAAAGATGGTACAAAGAGTTCGAAGACCTGGAAAGAGAGAGGCACGATCACCGCATTGAATCTTCTTAGTAACAGCATCAATAGGTAAGTTGAGTTGCTTTTATATTTTTGGGATGCATTCACCAGCTCTTGAACAGGGCATTAATCGCTGACACTCTATCGATAGGATTGTTTGGAGAATGCCAAATTCTGCGCCTGGTATCTTATAAGACAGATAATCTTCCATCGGAATAGGAGGGAGCTGATATAATCATGTGTGAGTGACCGAATTGGCATCCTTGTATTGCGTTTTGCGGATAATGAAGATTTTCATTGATGAACATGATGATCGTATAGGCCTTCTGACAATCGGTGGCTCAAAAAGGCAAAAAGTCAGAACAAAGGATCACTGGGGCTGACAGCTTTTAGGATAATTTGCCAATCCACGTCAACAACTCCTACCTCTGGATACGAAGTTTACGCTCAAGATCCGTTCACGTAGATGCGGATGAAGCTTGGCAAACTACCCGGCACTTTGTTTTTCAGAGTTGTCAGTAGCTGATCATCTTTGATATCAGTTTGAAAACGAGATGTCGAAATAGCTTATTTTGCAGGGGGATTCGTTGAACTTACCACTATCGCTGCTTCACTCGCGCCTTGCTTTGATTCTAAGGCAGAGGTCGTTATTCAAGAGATCGTTATTCAAGAGAGGACTCCTCTTTTCAGACGAATCATCTGGAATTGAATCATGTTTCGTTACAAGACAGTAAGTACTCTCTCGATGAAACATAGAATGATGAAGTGACAGAATTGACAAAAGGACTCGCGAAACGAAGATCCTGCAAGAGAAGAATTACTTGTTTACTGTCAAAAAGGTATAAAGCTAACTCGTACTGAGTTAGAAACCCCGAGAACAGCCTTGTTACCACTTCAAATCATAACAGCGCATAGCACAAGGAGATTACATCGTGCCTGGCCATCCTGCGGCTGGTAAACCTTAACCTCTTCCCCCAAGTAAAAAATAACAATAGATCTTGTGGCTAAAAGCGGAAACTAGACCGTGTTTCAGGTCAGAGGAGTTTGTACCGAACGGAGGCTCTGAGATTTTCTACGGCATGGGTATGTAGATCTGGCACCGGTATGGATCGCTTTTGGGCTCGTAACGTGGTCTTTACGTTGGGCAGGGAGAAGGAAGGTTGCCTCGCTTTTGTTTCACGGTTCGTGCCGTTCGATCTGGGGAGGCTTTGTCAGGGGCTGTTGTTGTTGGAGGAGGGGTAATTTTGATGGGAATTATCTTTGGCAGCTATGGTTATGATGTTTCGCTGTCGTTGACAGATGCTATCTTCGATTTCTTGTCATTTTTCCAGTTGTCCCTTGCTTTGGTCATTTCAGGCTTGGTTTGGGAATCTTGATCGGTTATAGCGATACATTTCGAGTCTGGTTCCTTACTTTGTTCTCCTTTTTCCTGGCATACCGTGACGCTAGCATTGACAGGTATCAAATCAACATAACAGTTAGTCGAGATCTCCGACGAAAAACATCATCGACGCACTTGCCAACCTCACAAAGCCGCAGATCGTGATACCAGTCCCACGCATCATCTCACATCGTGTGATCTTGCCATACATTACCACGGATCAAACAACTTCTCTTCATAATCTCAACATTCTTTACCAAAATTTCTCTTACATTCCACTCATGAGCAACCTTACAAAAACAAACAAATAAACGATCGATCGATCAATCAATCAACAATTCTCACGATCGACAACAAAAACCCTCACAATGAAGGTTCTCAGCATCATAAGCACGATCTACCTCATGGCAGCAACAACAACCCTAGCTCTTACCCTCCCGCGCGACATCATAAAACCCACCCTCTTCATCAGCGGCGTCTGTGAGAGAATGTACAGAACCTGTGTCCAAGTAAGTCGCCCTCTCTCTCCATCCATCCATCCCATCGCCCTTCCAATTCCCTTTCATGCATACTAGGGAAGATAGAACTGACATCATATGCAACAGGGTTGCACAAACCCACCCCACAGCTGTGCCACCTTCAGCACATACATCTGCTGGGAATCCGTCTGCACACGTCGCGAGAACGTCGGTCCGGGGGGAACAATGTGTGCCGATAACTGGGATGCGTGTAGTGATTCGTTGAAAGCGCCACTTTTGCCTTGGATTACGTGATAAGTCTGCTTGACGGATATGGCACTTGTGGTGGATGGGTTTGAAAATGATGTTTGAATCGTGGTGATGAGAGAGGGATACTTATGAAGGGATAAATTGAGGACTTCGCTGCCGAGATAAAGAGGAGTAGGATGAGCTTCGTGGATGATGTGAGACTGATCTGCTAGTGGTTGGTTAGCATGCAGACTTGATAGCTAATGGAACTTACTGTATCGGCTCTCGTGCAGCACGTGACGTAGCAAGAGTGACGCTGATGGTCCACCTTCAGTCAAGTTCTCGTCCGCAAATTTGCCTTACTCGAGTGACCCGCTGTTCACGCGACGGCCGCATACCTTAGTCTCTCTTCTTAGTGCTGAGAGCTCATTGCTGTACATCCGCTTACTCAAGTTTCCAAATGACCAGAATTGGCAAAGGAATACTTAAATTTCAACGGGAGCTGTCCCGATCAAGCATAGGAAACATTACAAATCCGTAAGAGCAAACCCAAAGCGGCCGTCCAAGCCTCCAAGTCATAAAGGTCATCGCAAGAGCCACCCCAGACGCTCGCTGAAAGCCAATAAGCCACATCCACCGCTCTCCACTTCCCCAAATCCCAACCGAGCGAATCACACCTCTCAAAGACCCTGTACAACGCTTTCTGAGACACAAGAAAAGAAGCAAAACCATAATGGAACCACCGCCGCAAAGATCCCGCCAATCAAAGCCTGAACAATCCAGACAAGCCTCTCAGAGATTCGCACATGGCTCCTGCGCTCAAAACCGTCACATCTTGCATAATGACGCGCGGACCGAACCGCTCAAAAGCAGCGACTGTGACGGGATCAAGCAGCGAGCTAGCGCAGGAACCAAGAACGATGAGCGGAATGTGGACCGTGCGTTGAGACAGGTGGAGCGGGAGGTTGGGGAAATGATGAACGACATGTTATCAACCCATAGCAATCATAAAGGAAATCCGCCGATTTTGGGTATGTGCTGGAGACGCGAAGGAGAAAATGGATGGAAATTACAGGAAGATACGAAGTTGCACTTTTTTATAGTCCATGCCGAGTCAATACTCAGTCTCGGCAGGATATCGCCCTTGCGCCATTGCATATTCTTTGGGATATTTTCGTGATGCGCGCTCGTTGATTTGTCTGATGTTGATGTTAATGCCTGATTAATAGCCTGGATTGAGTTCACTCACGCTACGCGCTTCTGCGTCCACTCCAGATCACGCTGCACCTCCTTTGCCGTTTTGATGCCGTCAGAGAATTGCAATTGTGCGGCCGCGAGCCGGCTTTGAGCAAGAGCTTGCAACTCCATCAGTTGACGTGTCTTCGCATTCAATTTTCCAGATCTGAGAATTGGTCAGGCGAGCCGATATCAAAGCAATTATGAAGGGCTCACGTTTGCGTTTGCTGCACAAGACTGCGGTCCAATGGTATTGGATTGTATGAGCCAGCGAGGCGGTCGTTCATATAATCTAGCAAATCAATGCTTGCAGCACCGGTAGACGAAGGATCGTATTCTGATGCGCTGCCAGCATAGCTGCTTGATGCTGCAGATGGATCATATGATGTAACCCCGGATCCCGTGGTAATGCTTTCTGGTGCCTCTGGCGGTGACACAGAGACTCTGCTGTAGGGACCGTGGTGAGGGTACGCTGGATATGCACCCGGCTTCTGTGGCATATTGATGGGTTGAGACGCACTGGGGTAGGAGTATTGAGGGTAGTATTGAGTAGACATGATGACGAAGTGGGGCAAGAAAATTTGTTAGGTATCAGAAATATGTGTAGAGTGATTGACAAGGAAGTTTGAAGTAGGATAGAGAGTTCAGGTGACGGGAGTTTGCTGCGGCTAAGTCTGTTTGACTAAGTATACTGAAAGGTAAGATGAGGATATAAGGAAGAGAGAAGATTCAGAACAGAAGCCCACCACGGGCACCCTCTTATACCCATCATCTCCCATGTCCATTGAGACACGGGATCGCAATGACCGTGAGTGAAGGTATGCTTAGGAAACCGGTTGACCCTCGTTTATCCCTTCCACCATGACCGCACATCGCCCTTGTCATGATCAAGATGCATACTTAGGGCCAGTGAGAGCAGGCCCGTAGTCGGCACAGCAGGCGAGCATCCTGTTTTGGTCTGTGAGAATGATACGCCCAAAGCCACTAGGAGTAGCCGGTAGCATATTCATCGACAATCCTTGTAGCTCTGACCTCGGGAAAAGGCCCATTGGCTTCAGCCATTGGAGCTAAAGGTTAGTGACAGAAGCCGTATCAGCAATTAATATGGTGGCGGAGAGCGGGGAGGAAGAGAGTGGGCGTGAAATGGGTCATGGTTGCACAATCTGTATGGACTCTCCAGGGTGTCAAGAGGCATTCCAGACTCCGAAAGTTCCGACAAGCGCAGTTCCGCGTTAAAGTGGTGCAAAAGCGGCCAGGACCTGTCTGTTGTTCGGACATGGTTCAAGGGAGATTGTGCAGCATCCTAATGCTTTGGCGGTGGATGCGCTGGCAATCGTGGCATGTTAAGTATGGTCGCTGCAAAGAGCAGACCGGTATTGATGCTGATGGATGCTGTAGTTCAAGCCGTCAAAGGGCAAGTATAGCCAGTAGATGATGTATCATGATGGAAAGAAAGGAGAGGAGACGTCTTTGATTGATGGACGACGGTTGGCGAGATGAATAAGGAGGGACGAGACGGCGACGGGAGGAAATCGAAGAGAGATGTGTGAGCCTGAGGTTGACACGAAAATTCGGGCTCGGACCATGGCGTGCCTAAGTGGAGTTAAGGTAGCTTGGCGGCTGGCTCCAGTCTGACCATGCAGCACTCAACTACAACTATCCCGAGTCAAATAGCTGTGCTACGGAAGGAATTTATTCCATCTCGAGAGCGGTTGGCTTGACGAATCGGGACACTTGGTTCCACAGCACAAGGTATTTTGACTCAAGCACGCCTACCTGGCTCACACGACATGCAACTCTCATATTCTTCGTACTTGTCCCGCTTCTGATTCGACGCCGCAGACTCCACGACCTACAGGAGAAAGCCTCGACATGTCACGATTCATACAGCATATGTTTAACAAGCCATTCGACCTCTAGACATGGACGGCGATGGTCATTGGCTTGATCACCAACAGGGTTCGTGATGAAGACTTTCCTTGCAGGCACGATGCTGTAAGCTGTAGTCTAGACGGGTGTGTACTTTCATTCCAGCATTGTCGTTAGGGCCATCGTGGAGAATTGCTAGACCAGGATCTTATGCGAAGACTTCTTTTGCTGCACCCCGTCTAAAGACTGTTTCGCGTCTCCGGGACTGATCAAAGCGGGTTTACTTCGCAATCTGCAGCTCATCTCCAGTTCCGGGGTCCGTCCATCAAGTACAAAAGCCTCCTATGTTCAGGCTTTCGAGATGAGATTCTTGTTTTATCTTTGAAGAATGTCACCCAGGCCGTTTGATTTCCGACTCCACAAGCTGCCACTGCAGGGACGATGCATTACGTGCGTCTGTCCGTTGCTTTGCGTCCGAAAGTTATACTAGCAGCGTGCTTCTCGCCCCTTCTGAGCCACGGATAATTTCTAAGCCAGTGCAATCCGAACGTTCCAAAAGCCTATGCCAACCAACTCCCGATCCTGCTTGACGAAAACATCATCATTGCCACAATCGATATGCAAGCATGGCATCTCGATTTCTGCAGCCGTCTTGTCCCACCTTGGGCATTGATTTGGTGGCTTGCGTAGGTTCTCGCCTTGTTGCTGCCTTATTAAGTCAGCGCGATTAATTGCATGGTTGAGAGAATCCGATGCGACGGAAATGGCAATGACATCAGGTTCAGTTCAAGTTATCACGGTCAACAAGCTTACTCTAAGCCATGCTGGAACAGACTACTATCAATATCATCGATCTCTTGCTTGAGGGCTGTACGCTAGGGACAAGTAGTGGCAATTTTGTCTATTTAGCAGCGGCGCTGTCTCAATGCCCAACTTTCTTCACTCCCACACTTTTCTCAAGTGTGCAAACCTGGACTTTTGCAATCTCGATCGACTCTGGGACACCTTCACGGCTTTTGGGTACCACGAGACCTCTTGCAATCCACTTGCTCCTCGTGTATGCCAACGATAACGCAGCCAGGCAGCTTGCCGGTGAAGGTCTTTGCGAAAGCAACCTCGTTATCGTCATGAGAGCCTGACTCGCTTCTCAATGTCCAGCAAAGTGGTTCTTCCGAATTGAAAGCGGCTGGGCGAGGCTCGTAAAGATCAAGCTGTTGATATCGAGATGACCATCAAATCGACCTGCTGCTAAGGCCGAGTGGTGGGCAGTTCGACTCTTGCTTTGCTATCCGGGAGATTGGGATCGATTTGGATCGAGGACTTAGCACGGAGGGCTACTATGTTGCGACGATTGGGCATGCGTCACGCGGTCGCAGTTATGCGCAAGACATGGGTTGGCGAAGGCATAGGCAAAAAATTAGGCATGTCAGATCATGAGGCAGCTCAATCAGTCGAGATATTGGGTTGTCAGTTACCTCGTCGAGGGACATCTCACCGATCATGGCACCTGGAAATGGGCCAGCCAGTTTTCCTTCGCCTATCCTCGGTTGCCATGGGGTTAAAATTCTCGTACAAACTGCGAAGTTATTTCAGATAGATGACTTCCATGCTCGCACAGTGGCTTCATCAGTTCAGTGGCCTTCGTAAAGACTTAATCACGAATTCAATCCTTCACTAAGTATCGATATCGCTGAATTTCCAGTGGTATAATTTCCGACGCTTGCCTGGAACTTATCGAAATGGATCTTAAGTTAGCAAAGTCTAAGAACGTCTGTAAGTATGGATGGCAATTTATACGGAAGTACTGCAACGAAACGTGCTGGTTCTTGGCGGCCTTTACCATGGCGGCGAACCTCCTGTAGGTACCTCCGTACTCCGTACTAGGTAGTTAAACAGGGCTCTGTCAGCCGCATCGAAGCGACTAGCGACAGCTATTCCAAGAGAAAGTAATCGACAATTGTGAAGAACACGACCTCTGTTTGACTTTTTTTATACGTGTCCTTTCTAGCAGATTAATTCTGCCTGCCTAAATGATAACCTCCCGTGTTCACACGCTCTGACTTCTGCCTCACTTCAACTACATGAAACATCAGTTGTCCCTCCATCAGCCCCTCTTCGAGCCCTCTTATTACGTCTAGTTGCCTTTCACTACAACCACACCTCTCCCTTACCTTGACTGGGCATATTCTCACACCATGTTCGGACGCTACAGTGGAACAGGTGGCCGCAACGATCCTCCACCAGGACAGAACCCGTCTCGCCAACAACCACCGCCTCAAAATTACGGCCGCCCAGACGAGAGACAGCCTTACGGACAAGCACCACAGAGAGCCCCAGTGGGCCGTCCATACCCGGAGCAAACAATGTCGTCACGCGGAAGAGCTCCAGCCATGCAGCTGAAAGTGGCCAAAACTCCAGGCAACGAGTGGGCTCTGGCGAACAATGCTGCGTTCAGTCCTCAGGACTTCCCAGGACAACAAGAGCTATATCTCATGCTAAATGGGCAATTCGTCGTCACCGCTCGCAGTTCACCGCAAATACAACCAGGTACACTTGGTCTGAGCGATTTCCAGCGAAGATGGGCGAGCATAGGATTAGGGCCGAGCTCTGTGATTGAGGTCACTCAGTATGATCCGTTCTCACAAGGAAGCCAGGGTTATCTTGGGGGCATGGACGTGGAATTGGCATTTCAGAGCAAGAACAAGCGAACGGACAAGCCGTACGATCAAGAGGAACTGCAGCACGTTGTGATTGCGAACTTTGGGTCTCAAGTGCGTGGTACTGGATTGGCTTTTGCTGAAACGAATGGCGCATTTGCTGATTTGCGTGAATACAGATACTTGCACCTGGCCAGATCATCGTCTTTGGTACGTCGGACATTTGGTGTGGGAACTTTGAGTATACTAAATTATTACAATTGAGCACTGGACCAGAGGACCTGCTGAATTTCTGGTCAAATAATTGCACATTGCCGAAATTCAGCAGTCTCTTTCTCGGTTTGGCCTGTTGTCAATATAATGAGTGTACCCAAAATTTTCCCGGGATTTGTCAAGCTCTTCCCTCCCCAATATGGCCTCAGCTAACACTGCAAGCATAGATGTCAAAGGCTTCCTCCTTTTAGCCACTGTGAAGAGTGTGCAGCTTGTGAACCTGAGTGAGAAGCCCACGGATACACCGTCGACAGATGATCCGCGGGCTCGCGGCATTCTACAGCCTCAGACTCAGATCACATTCACCAAAGACCCTACAAGTGGTCTCAATCTCAAAGCTTCCGTACACCGTGTAGGCGGAAACTCGATTCTTGCCCCAAATTTCAAATTCTCCGAGCTAGGTATCGGTGGTTTGGACGATGAATTCCAGCAAATCTTCCGAAAAGCGTTCGCTTCCCGCCTGTTCCCTCCGGGCATTGTTGAAAAAATGAACATCATGCACGTGAAGGGCATGCTCCTCTATGGACCGCCTGGCACCGGAAAGACACTGATTGCACGTCAAATTGGAAAATCACTCAATGCCAGAGAGCCGAAGATCATCAACGGGCCTGAAGTTCTGAATAAATTTGTTGGTCAGTCCGAGGAGAACATCCGAAAGCTCTTTGCGGACGCAGAGAAGGAGTACAAAGAGAAGGGGGCCGAATCAATGCTGCACATCATCATTTTCGATGAGCTAGATGCTGTTTGCAAGCAGCGTGGCAGCGGTAGTGGCGGTGGCACTGGCGTTGGAGACAGCGTAGTCAACCAGTTGCTTTCAAAGCTTGATGGCGTCGAGAAACTCGACAATATTCTTCTCATTGGCATGACTAACCGGAAAGATATGATTGATGAAGCGTTATTACGAGCTGGCCGTCTGGAAGTGCACATCGAGATTGGCCTGCCAGACGAGGCCGGCCGCGTACAGATTCTCAACATTCACACGGCATCAATGCAGCAGAACAACATTCTAGATCGAACAGTCGATCTCAAAGCCATTGCTCGAGAGACAAAGAATTACTCAGGGGCCGAAATAAGTGGTCTCGTACGCGCTGCGTCTTCCTTTGCCTTTGGCCGGCATATTGAAGTTGGCAACATGGCCCGTGTCAAGCAGGATGCCAACGAGATCAAGGTCACGATGGACGACTTTCAAAATGCTCTGGCAGAGATGAAACCCCTCTTCGGTGTTGCAGAGGACGAGCTGGCTGATTGTCAACAAGGTGGAATCTGCGAGTTCTCGCCTACAATCAACGAGATACTGCAAACCGCACGCAGAAGTGTTGAAGCTGTACGAGGTGGTGCCAGGCTACGATCGACTGTCCTTGCCGGCCCGCGCGGTAGCGGAAAAACTGCTTTAGCGGCTCAAATAGCCCTTGATTCTCAGTTTCCGTATATCAAGCTGGTCTCCCCACACGATATGGTCGGCTTGGGCGAGCAGGGAAAAATCGCTAAATTGGAGAAGATTTTCAACGATGCGGACAAGGTATGTGGCACTCCTTTTCCCATCAAGCCTGTCCCGATTGTTTTGGATACCTTTAAATTGTGGAGCAATTCCCCAAGACGAAATGGCCACAACTTTGAAGATTTCTAAGGCGCATCGAATACTTCAGACCAATTTGAGTAATTAAATATCCCCGCTTACCACTACGTAGTCGCCACAATCCATTGTCGTCATTGATAACATCGAGCTTATCCTGGAGTGGGTTCCTATTGGGCCACGATTCCAGCCCGCTGTTCTCGCTGCGCTCAAGACCCTAATCACGAGGTCGCCTCCAAATGGCAAAACTAGGCTCGTCATTGGCACTACCTCAGCTCGCTCGACGCTTCAACAGCTTGAGCTTTACGACGCTTTTGAAAGCGAAATTCCCGTACCACATGTGAATACGCCCCAGGAATTGGGCACTATTCTTACCCAGAGAAGCAACTTCCAAGGACAGGAGATTCGGAGCATTTTGACTGATCTGCAAGATCGCGTGGGCAAGGAGACCATCGGCGCGAGCATCAAGGATGTGCTAGCTGCCATCGAAGTGGCTGGTGATAGCAGCGAAGCATTTTCAGAGTATCTGAGCGGTGTGATTGCAAAACGAGCTTACTGATTTGGCATCGATATCGATAACGGTGTGGCAATAATTTTGCTGAAAATTGCCAGAAAATGAGAAGAAAGGGCGCGGGATCGAGCATAACCTAACAATTCCCCTAGAAAGTCGAGCTGTCAATGGTCTAGAGATGACGTGGAACTTGTAACTCAGAAATCGCACATCAATATCGCCAACCTCCTACGCTATTCCATGTGACCAAGTAATAATCGTATCACCATCAGGAATAAATTAGCTAGACACCTCCCATTGCTTCACTAGAAGGCGCTCTACTCTCTGGAAAATGGATTCCGTATATCGGTATTCAAACTTCGAGATAGATGACAACAGATATCTGGCAACTTTGAAGAATATTATTTTGCCAGAAATTCATCAACGTCGATCCGAATTTGAGTGAATTCAAAGTTCACTGCGTCTTAGGTTGCTAAACATCGGGACAGGCATTGTAAGTTAAAGGTCTAGCTACGTATCGTGATACCATGCGCCTGGAAAGTTGATGGCTTTCCATTGAGAAATCGCTTGTGCTAATCAAGGACAAGGGCATGCTCTAGAATTCAGCCTGGAGTTGGCATCTCGATTGATTCGTCGGATCAGTGCTGTCAAGAATTACCTGAAGTCTTTGCACAACATTGAATCGATGGACGCTGACGGAGAGCTGGCGGCGTTGGATGCCCCCAAATCTTGGGCTTGATATGACTTGTAGATTTGGTGAGTGCACGGAAGTCTTGATGAATGCTACCGTCCCCAATCGAAATAGCGAGGTGATTGAGATGGCAGATTGTGCATCGGCGCTAGATCGGTTTCTGTCGGTGAATAGCCTTCTAGAAACCTCCTTGCAGCATCTTGTTCCACTTGTCCCGCGAGCCTCGTATCCTACAGCAGAAATGAGGGAAAGTCGTCTATCACAACCACACGGTCTATCTTGATAGCAATGGACAATAGCGCACGAGGTGATTGAAGCGACAATTTTTGCCTGGTGTGAACGAACGTACAAGTCTTCAACGAAGAAGCTTTTTCCGATGGAAAGACCCAAATTGTGAGTTGTTTCAGGGAAAATTGACCTGCAGTAAGATGGCAGATCATCACTCACTCCTGAGTATGGCTGTGCTATTGCTGTAAGCCATGTATACACTCGGAGAATTCTCATCTTTAGCCATGATATGGATTACCATCATGACCACGCTAACATCTCCTCAGCGATCGAAATGGCTTTATCCTATCGTCTTTGCCCCCCTGTTTTCCTCAGTCGCTCAATCCATACATGTCAAACCCGTCTCAAAGCTTCAAGAATTCGATTACTGGATCATGTCACAATCCCTCGCATGACCGACACCGAATTTAAAAATGTCAACTGGTCCACCGAGTCTTCGATCGTGGAGAAAAGAGGAGGCGGAACTGTATACCACAACTACACAATCATTAACGAACATGGATAGCAGAGATTACAATGGCCAAAGCAAGATTGCATTGCTAAAGATCTCCAATACGTCTCCAACGCAGTGACATGGCTATGATACATGGCACCGAGTAGGGGAGTAACAAAGGCCAACAAAGAGAGGGAGACGTCCGGTAATACCAAATTGCTACGAGAACCAAGACGCAAAGACATAATTCCGTGAAATCGTGGAAGCGGCGATGCAGTGTTGGTACACGGCAAAGAAAGAAAGAAAGACATAGCTGGCTGTGCAAACGGAATACCGCCATTAAAAGAGAAGTGGAAACCCACCCAGGTCAAAATCCCCATCACCATCAATCCCTTTTGACAACAATGACAAATCTCTCCCCTCCCTCCGACCTCCCACCCACAAACAACCATTTCGATCCAAGCTGCCCCATCAACCATTTCACAGCATGATGTCTTCTATCCAAAGACTTGTGGTGACGGGTTTGAGCCAGGTTGGCCAGGTCTTGAAGTTGCGATGGTGTTCGCTTCAACTGTACTCGCTGATGGATTTTTGGGCCGATGACGTAGGAACCCGAGGCTACACGCCAGCCTCGTAGCTGAATGCTAGGTGGTGAGACGGTCCGGGTCGTTGGTTGAGGTGCAACGATGCGAGTTTGATGGTCGCCCGAACGAAGGCTATCTTTTCTTGTTGCAGGAAGGGGGATCGCGTTCGGTCTGTTTTCACGTCCTGGACCGGGTTTTGAGGCCGGTTTGCTCACGCGTCCAGATTGCAGAGGAGCTTTACGTGTACGCAGTCTCCCAACCCAGCGACTGGCAAAGACACTGGCAAAGACACTGGTTGCGAGAAGGGTTGCAACATCGCGACCGGGATCGTGCGGCATCGAGATACCTAAATGGGCGAAAAGCGCTCTCGTCTCTCTGTTGCGCTGTCTCTCACGCCTACGATCTGTCCTTCTCAGCTCTTCCATCTCATGCTCGAGTCTACCCACACCTTGAGCAACTTCCTTTGTGATGAATAGATTGACAAGGCCGGTTAGACTTTGCAAATCGGCGAGACTCTCTCCAACTTCTTGTTTACCTTTCTTTGTCCAGTTCAGTCTGTCTCTGTTCCAGAAACCGCTTCTTGTCACGCCTCTGTAATCGTTCAGGAGACGTTGTACTCTCCTTATGCCTTTCTCACACTGCTTGATGAGATCATCCAGGTCGAGTCGATTTTCTTCCTTGAGAGTCTTGGATCTGTTGATGATGCTGTCGCGATCGAGGATGAGGTCGGTGTGAATATTGGAGAGGATGGAGGTCAGGTTTTTAACTTGTGATAGGAATCTTGCGAATTCTCCTGGAGCAGAGTGGAGGCCGTCTAGAAGCCGATTCGCTTGATCGATGAGCTTGATGATACCTAGAATTGTTGTTGCAATGGTAAAAGGGTCCATTATGACTGATGAATTTATGAGGATTACGGGATAAGTATAAGAGGGGGACCTTTTAATCTCGAGAAGAAAATAAATAGTATGCAGAACTTTGAAAGGGGAAGACAGTGATTCAAAGGCGAGAACTCGATACCTTATACCCAGACTCTCACCCATCACCAACGCCGGCCTCAAACCCAAGACCATTCGACTCACAACAGCGGCCTCCCTCAGGTGGTAACCCTCGTGCTCACCTGCGCAACCAAACTCCAGACACAGCCTTACAACCCCGGGAGGAAAAAAATTACCAAGAATTCTTTCACCCCAGTTCCATCCCACCGAACAAACTGTACATCGTAGATTACCTTACCGTCTCGCATCCCTATAATCCCAAAGTCACCGTAATCATGAGATACCTACAAACAACCTTCAGACAAGATAAAATATCGGATTTACCTCCCAGCGTAACGAATAAACCATTCCAAACCCACCATAACAATATCCACACAAAATCTAGATATCGAAACTCGAAATTCAATTCCCTTAGATTAGCAATTTTGGCTGAAGGGGGCAGTGAATTCATAGGTAAGTATGTAGCACCGTTGTGCATAACGGAGGGTGTGGTAAAAACCCTCCAGCTCCAGGCTAAGCCTCAGTGACCGGTTTTTGTCTCACCTTACCTCACCTCACCTCACCGCACCGGACCGCACCGATTCTACTACCTTTCCCTCCCACATTCAAAGTTATCGCGCAGGAGTTTAAACGGCTGCCTACCTGCGATTATCTGGATTCTGGTAATGGAGGGTCATATGACCGCTTACCAGGATCTAAATTCGAGGCCGCACTGCCACTGCTCCTTCTTCACTCGGTGGGTGTGTTGCGGGTGGTACCGGTTTGTGTCTGGATGTAGATGTGTGGGTTTTTCGGATTGTTGGCTTGGGGAATGGATGATTTCTGTGCGTTGGGAGTTGGGAGTTGGAAGTTGGGTGTTTTGGGTGAGAATGGACTTGTGGGGGAGGAAAAAGAAACTGATGATGAAGAGAAACTACACAGTAGGAGGACCGGGAGCCCCTATAAGAGGGGGATCCAATAGTTGGGTACCCCCTACCTAATATTGATCCACTCCATGGTCCCCAGATTTTGCTTGTACCAACTTGAAAAAAGGAAAGCTTCAAACACTGTGTTTCACAACAAACGACAATCTTCATCATCCTGATTCTCCACGAGGCGGAAGCCGATACTCAGTCAAGAAATATTCATCTTCTATCAATTCAATCAATCCTCGCTAGTCGTGCTACAGACAACCAAAGACTTAAGATTCCTACACACATCCATGCATTCAATGAAAACATACCTCCATATCCCCAACACAAAGGAAATACAGGAGAAAAGGACAGAGACCAAAGATTACTACAGTTCTCCATGGCCATGCAGCGCGAGCAGGTATAATGGGGTGCTGATGATGATGCTCTATTCAAATCAAATCGACGCCACCCAAGGAACGATGTGATAAGACAAAACAAAGAAGGCGCTAAGAACAGCACGTGAGAGATTCGTTGTTATTTTTCCAAGCCCAACAATCCAAAGACCCGACTAGTATCCTGGTCCTCGATACCTATTGTCTAGGTCTGGTAGTAGCGGTTGGCGCATTGTCGTGTTGGAGCCCATGGGCCGTAATTGGTGGTCACTAACGAGAAGGTTGTCTTGCGATTCTGCTGAGCGGTGGTAACCGTGGTATGTGGTGTCCTCATCAGTGTAAGGAGCGTACGCGCCATTCTTTTTCTCTCGTGGAGGAGAGACTGGATGGGCTTGGACCATTGGGTCTGGCTGCTTGTGGTCGCTCGGGTTGAGGAGGAGCGAATTGCGTGCGTCCAAGGGTGTGAGTGTGTCCAAATCGCGGTTGAGTTTTTCTGCAGGTGGTTAGGATGTCGTTGAACGAAAGAAGGGGACGAGAACTTACCAGCGTCTTTGCGGGCCTTGCGATGAGGGTTCATTCGGCAGCATGCAATCAAGGCGTTGACTGCAATGAGAATTGCCAGTACTGCAGTGAGGACTGATTGCATGACAATTAAGACGACGCCCGTGACGGTCTTGGGTGTTTGCGAGATGCCAAGCTGTTCGACAAAGACTAGGATGCAGAGAACAGAGAGAACTCTGACCACCTGGATGGTAATGTTGATCCAGTTGCCGGACTTCAGGGTATATGGACGAGCCCAAAGCAGGAGGATGAGCATGATAGCTTCGATGACGAGTTGTCCAACAGTCTGCGCCATACCATGGCCGTCACCGCCAGCAATAACACAACCCTTGGCGAACATATAAATGATCGCAGGGACGAACATCCACCAGTATCCTTTCTTGAAACTGTCGTAGAAGATGCTGTACTTGATCCAGGTTTCCTTGTTCTCGTACAAGGCGGTAGTGTCACCGTCGAGCTTTTTGTATTGACGCGCGAGAGTGAAGATCCTCCATGCAAAGAACAGGAGCACCATGGTGAAGATGAGCAACGTTCCACCAGCAAGTGCTTTTGCGGCCCACGAATCGCCTCTGGTGAATTGATATACGCAGTAAAGGACCCAAACACCGTACAGGACGAGAATCAAGTTGGTGATCGTCTTGGCCATGATCCACCAGTATCGCTTGCGGAAACTTGTGAGTCTTTTAGGAAAGGAGCCGAATAGCGCCCATGTCTCGAGGATGACCTTGCAGAGAAGAATGCCGACAATGATTGATGCTAGAACGATGGCAAAAATGAGCAAAACAGTCATGAAGGTGTTCGTTTGTGGGATAGTAAGCTGCTCGACGTAGCCCTGGATTCCATGTACCGTCTTCATCAGCTTGCTGTCCTCGGTTGTCGTGTTGGTCGTTCCACTGCCCACGACGGCGGTGCCATTTGCTGAGGCTGAAATCTGGCGACGAATGTAATGGGTCCAAATGTCCAGTTCGCGCTTTGAAAGTGTCGAGTTGCTGCTACCAGTATCGTCGACATATACAAGGGTGGTGTTCCTCAACACTTCTACCGAGTTCGCGGTCAGATTTCCACCAGTGAGTTTTCGGAAATTGTCGATAGCAGTCTCCAAACCGTCCCAGGCAACTAGTCCTCCACTGAAGCCAAAGTTCTTGGAGAAACTGCGGTAGACTGATGGGTACTGAACGCTGAGCATGCCATTCATTGCCATGGATTGGAACCATCCCATGACCTCGGTGAACGTTGGGCTTGGCGCTGCGTTTCCTGCTGCTCCAGATCCAGCACCTGCCAAAGATCCTAACCCAGATACAAGGAGAGCAGCTCCAGCAATACCAGCGGCCACGATCGGAACTGCCTTTGTAGACATGGTCTTCCCGTTGCCAACCACAGACTGTATACACGCGACCTCGGTTCCAGATTCCTTGTTTGTGAGCTCGAGTTTAGCAGTGCCATCAAGATCAGGGACTGAGAAGGCGATGCTGGGAATTTGATCGGCGAATGTTGTGGGAATATCCTGGGTGCCAGAGGCCTGGAATGTACCTTGCGGCACTGTGTGGCAGTGTTAGCCAAAGAAAGTGACGGTTGTTTGTATGAACTTACCTGGACATAGCTGATCCACCTTTGTTGCGTCACCACATGGATCGAAGCTCTTCTGGTAAACTTGCTTTCCATAAGCCGAGACAATGAGCGAGGCCATGACTTTCTGCGACTTCGTGCTCGTGCCCCCAACATCGAATATGACCTTCTGAGTGGCCCTGTTGTATTGGATGTTCATCTTGTTGACTTTGATGTCGGATTCGGCACCGCAAGTACTGAAGCCGCTCGTTTCGAGGACATCTGCACCGAATACTCCAGCCGGCAGAGCACCGAGTAGCAGAAGGGCTGAGACCATAGGTGACGACCGCCATCTGACCTTCATGTTGGATGTTGGTGTATGGAGCTTCGCGGTCGAAGCCGTCTTTGCGTAGATGCGATCCCTGTGAGAAGTCGAATCCTTTTGCAGATCCAAGGTGTCGTGCAGGTAAGGATGTGTCTGGATTGGCGAATTAAATGAAGATGGATTAAAAGGTGGGTGGACAGAGAAGGATCAACCTGTTGTTTGTCGCGGTGGAAGAATGAGTGAGAGGGAAAAAGGGGTTAAGCGATGATGATGATGATGATGATGAAGGGTCTATGAACGAGTCAGGGGGGGCTCCAAAAGACCAGACAAGCGAATGTGTAGAGGATTGGTGAAGGAATCCTAAGCAAGGCGAAGCGATGGACGAAGGTGATTGTGTTGATCGTTGAAGAATTGAGCGGTCGAAGGTGCGAGTGGAGGAGAGAGGCGGAAATGGTAATTCGAGTGGCTGTTTCACAATGGCCAGCTGCGCGTCTGGGAGAAGAAATCTAGTGGCTCAAGGGACTCTCTGAGGATGGTCAGGGTACGGAGGTAGGGGGGGGTGAGTGGAGGGCGAGGGCGTCTAAGACGGAAAAGGCAAGGTAGGTAGGTAGCAGAGTGGAAACGTCGGTGCGAACAACGGCTCTCTTTATGTTTGGCCTTGTTGCAGCTCGCGAGTCTTCCTTCAGCCATGCAGCTCACAGAGTACGAGTACCTTTATTCCCAGCTGCAGCTCACACCTGCAGCTGAGATGCACAAGGCCATAGCCATAGCCATAGCCATCGCCGTCGCCCCAAACACATGCTTCAAAGGCTTCTAGTCAAGCTTTTGTCGGGCCTGTACATCAGCCATCTCCCGGCGTCGCTCTCAGGCTGCGCCCCAGCTTCCCGTCACCCTCGATATTGAAGTCGTCTCAAATCCATGTCGACCATCAAAAGACATTGTTTATGATCATATCTCTCATGTTGCTGCCATTCTAGTTGATACAGGCGGGCTGAGGAAAGGACGGGGAGGAATAATTACCGGCCGCCGTTGAAGCTGGAGGAAGCGTAGGCGAGCGTGATGGTGATTGATGGTGATTGTGGAGATGCGAAGAATTTCCATTGGCAGAGCCTCGGGAGCTACCGTGTGGCGGGCTGTCATTCTATTTTGGGCATCCAATATAGTACCGTGTAGTCCATTATTGATTCCATTACTAGACATGTAGTACTACCTACTTACAACATCGGAATTCTCGAGTCTCAAAGGATGGCCATATATCCGTATGCAATGTGACTCTGCCCTTCCGACGACTGAAGTTATCCATGTTGTGCTCTGTCTCAATGACCCACTGCCACTAGCACTTCGGACATAACTCAGGTAATTGATGGATCAGTTAAGTTGTTCGAGATGACCATGAACACGACCTCGACTGTTCACCCTTGCGTTATGACAGACAAGCGAATGGAATTCAAGCATCAAGGTATCACATCATGAGAAGATCAGGTACGATAATTGTAGAGGATGGAATCTATACTGCACGAGGGGTGTCAGAATTGACTGCGCATACGGATCACGTGGAATCTCAATAATATTGTATTATGCTTAACTACCACAACGATGACTTAATTCGCTTGCCTTTTAAAGCCTAAACCATCTTACAGCGCTGCGGTATCTCTCTGATCCTTTTTCTAATCTATATAAGCGTAATCCTGTCCCATTCTACGCTGATTTCAGCCTTAAATTGTACTACTAATATCTAGGTTTTACTATATAATCTCTTCTTTATAATTATCCAGATTGCCTCGATAGGATTAAGATCTAGTGACTGTGGAGGGTAAACTAAAATAAGGAGATCTATACCGGCTTTTAGTACTATAGGAGGGTTGTTTTTCGAGCGATTTCCGTACGATAGATCGCTATCTTCTTATAAGTAATAGCGACGCTTATAACGCTTCTTAAGCTCCTTTATCGTTTATATATAGATTAGTAAGATATTCTCTACGTAGAATACCTAGGTTATATAGTTTCCTTTTAGTAGGACTAGTATTTTTGAAATCTCGTCCTCGTATACCTTTTAACGCCCTATAAACTCCTCTTCCGTCTCTATTTTTCGGCGACGTGGCTTTATTAGTTTACGCTATTTCTCTAAAGGCTCTACTGGATTATAGTAGAAAATAAGCCTCCCTTTATAGTTATACGAGATACCGCTAGCGACGTAGATTATAACGTCTAAACCCGACTCTTTTACTATATTATACCCTCTCTCTTAGCCCTTAATTCGTAATTCAAACTTAGCCTTATTCTATAGCTTAAGAGAGAGATAATAGGCTTTATCCGTAAACTAAACCTACTACTAGAAGCCGGTAAGTATCTTTTTCTCGTATTCGGCGCCGTAATCGACTCGTAGAGACTTATTTTTCTTGCTAATATCGGTAACAAAAGCCTTCTCGTAACGGTATACGTTAATTAAACTATAATAGCGTATTAAAGTACGTACGGAGGGCTGCCCTAGTAGTAATTTAGCTTATTCTTCGTAGGGTAATTCGTACTCGGGGTTTCGCTAGTCTATAAGACGCTTAAGGTCTACTATAGATACCTTCGCCTTTCTCCCTAGTATAGAACTGCTCTTTCTACTCGTCCTAAGCGCTTCTTCGCCTTTTTCTTCTATCTCTTTACGCTATAATCGCGCTATAGATTCAGGGATACCAATATTAGGTCTAAGGGCGATTTGGCGGAGGGAATTACTCTATTTTATCGCTTTTAACGCGTTAAAGAATCGAACCCTCCTAACTATAGACTATTCTCTTCTTTTAGCTTGTTTAATGGGGGTTAAGGGCGCCATTTTGATGGAATACAGTCGTAAAAAGTGGTTGTTTCGGAGCACTTTTGGTAGGGTAGGGTCTGTGCGCAGTCAATTCTGGCACCCCTCTTGCTGGAATGGGGTCGACTTCCAACCATCTTGAAGGGAAAATACAAGTCCCACGTGACCAAGGACCCCAAAGATCTGATTCACCCCACCAGCGAATACCTCATGTAAGCGGATGGAACGCATGCGGGAGGACAACGACGAACCCAATGGCATTATCGGATCCTGTCATTGTGTCACGAAAGACAGTCCCTAAACACCCGCCAGCCTCCCTTTACATTCCTCCAACAACTCGTCTACAGCTCGGTAAACCCCCTTCGACCCCATCTCCTCCACCATTCCATCCAAACGCCTCTTCACAAGACTATCCGGATGCCACCGAACCCTCTCAATCTTCATCTGTTTCTGCAACGCCTTCACCTTCTCCAAGTCCGCTTGCGGTCCAATCTCAATCTTTGGCGTTCCGGCTGAATTCAGGTTTGTATTTGGCTGCAAGTCAAACGCTAATAGGAAGAAGAGTGTGCTGTTGACTTCGATGGTCTGATCCTCCGAAAGAGGCACATCCATGTTGATCTCTGGTTGAGTGAGGAGAAGTGCTGATGTGAGGTCTGTTGTCGGAAAGGGGATCGAAGAGGCGGTGGCGGGCATGCTTTTCCATTTTCCAATGTAAGCATCGTATGCTTTCTTCATCTCCTCGCATTTTTGCCTTGAGCAATCTGGCTGCTCATGATAGCTCGGAGCATCCTCCGCCCAAGTCTGTTGGCTTTCTTCATAATCATCATAACTGTATCGAGGTGGCGACTGAAAGTATGACCGGTAAGCTGATTGTGCGAACGCAGGCTCATCATCGCTTTCCCAGCCTGCAAAGCTTTGCTCATCGTTGCCATCTTCATCATCTTCGTCCTCGTCCTCGTAGTCAGGAGCAGGAGGCCTCCCATCCATACCCCAATAGACGTCGTCAGGTGGATAGTCATATCCACCAAACCAGGAGTCGTGATAACCCTCCTCTTCTCCATCATCCACCATCACCTCTTCACTTGGAGGGCTATGTGGAAAACAACCATAGTAACCACCACCATGCTTTCTTTGCTGGACTCGCCTCCTTTCTTCCTCTATTTCCCGACCCAGCTGCTCCAACTCATACCGTACTTTTGCCTCATGAGCAGTCCTATCTCTTTCCAAAGCTTGCCTATCCTTTTTTATTTGCTCCTGCGCCTGTCGTATCCTATTCCACTCCCGCTCTATGCCATCTCTCGAATTTGGCGATACCGATGGAGGTAGAGCTGGTTCACAATCTGCTTCAGGGTTTGCATCATGGTTTCGCCTTTCAGAATGTCGTCTCATAGACCTCTGAGGGAGAGACCGTCTACGCCATCGTGCATGCGATCTAGGACTCCCGGACCCATGAATGGATGTGTTTTGATGCTGATACGGAGGCGGATATTCCCTTCCACTTCCTAAACTCAAGTTAATCAACAGTCCTGACAAGGAGACATAGTGCACCACTTACTAGATTCGAAAAATCGATCAACAGAATGCCTTTGTGATTTCCGAGGAGGCGAGTAGCCCTCCCTCTCTCTTCTTGGAAACGGCCACTCAAACCTCGAACTCGTCGGCCTATGGCCCTTCCTCCCACGACTATTTTCCTGAGTCTGCGAATGTCGAGGTTTCGTATCCGCATCATCCCGTCGTCTTCGCTTTGGCGCAGGTGTTGTCGGAAATTGCGTTTCTGACTTCGAAGCAAACCTACTGCTGGAAGCCATGATGCTGCTGCTGCTGTACGACCCAGCACAACCCAACTGAAGCAGGTCAAATGCCACAACCTCAAGTTCTTAGAAGAAGGGAAGCAACAACAAAAACTCAAGATAAAAATAATCAATATCAAAATCCAATTCCCTCGTAAACTCATGAAAGGAAAGAACGGACAATCCAAAAGGGGGGGAGGAATCAAACCCAGAAAAAACAGCAGACACCACAACCATAACAACCAACCTACCTCAGCAAACCGCAGTGCGCTACCCAACCCCCCAAAAAACTCGCCCAATCCAACTCAAAAGCGATAAATAATTGTTTGCTACCCAGCCAACATCCACCTCCCACCACGACCCTCAAGTCCCACGAAGAAATGAAAAAAAAAAATCACCCCAGTAACACAAAACTCGGCCACCCTAACCAAAGAAAGCAAGAAGAAAGAAAGTCTAGGAAAATAAATCTCCGAATGACACTTATTCACCATGCCAAAGTAAAATATTCTCCGAACCAATACACAATACACACTGGCACACACCAACGTCCAAGCTCCCCCTCCTCACCAACCACTAGCACCATCACACAAAAAGCCCATTGCCAATCCAAGCTCTTTGTCCATCTCGACGTCGCACACAACAACGGTGCATGAAGAAGACTAGGCCGACGGATCGGACGGGACGGACGGACGGATACATGCACAACACGAAAATATTGAAAAAATAGAAAAAAATTGGCCGCGCACGCACGCACGTACGTACATACACTAGATAAATCGGTAGTAACACCAATCCGTGCGTGCCCAATGGCAAGCGAGGGTCGTCGAACACAAGATGGATTTCCAGTCATGGAGGGAGGGAAGGGAAGGGAAGGGAGGGCAAGCAAACAAGGTAAAATACTTTGCCATCGGTCGATTGGGATATTGCTTTGCCAGCGCGAACGTGTTCTATTCTTCGACCAAGTAATTGCGCGCTTTCAAGTCAGGCCGCTGCTCTAACCTGTCATCAGTCAATAATTGCGCGCTGGCCATTGCAAGGGATTCCGATATCCTACAACCCCAATCGGCCAATCAACCGCATCCAGCCGAAATACATCCATACAGATTATGTTTAGCGCTGAAAGCTCGCGATGTCGTCTCTCCCCCTCACTCATCAACGGCATCCTGCTCTTCCAACTCCTCATAAGCATTAGACAGTTGTATATCCGCCGCAAATCCCCTGGCCTCAACATCGGACCTGTGTTTCTCAACCCAGCTTCTCGGTGCCAACCCCATCTTCCCACCAACCCTCACAACTCTCGCCATTTCCACTCTCCCGATCGGCTCGAAGTCATCCATCTGACTCAACATTGGCGGAACATGGGGCTCCTCCCAAACAGGTCCATCCAGCGCCAGTTCTCGATTCTCAAGGATATTCACATCAATCGTCTTCAACGCGACAAACCGATAGATATGAACAACCTTTTCTTGCCCGAACCGGTGCGCACGCCGGATCGCTTGAAGCATTTTACTCTCATAACCGTACTGATCTGGGGCGTGTAATGGCGAGAGGAAGATGACATGATTAGCGTTTGTGAGATTCCTAGGAATTGTCAGTGGGCGTTCAGCACGGAAATTGGAAGTTCAACTCACAAGCCTGTCGCATGATCCCCGTCAATATTCATAACAAGGACTTTATCCCTCTCCTCAACGGATTTCTCCTCCTTGAATCCCTCAATCTTGCTGACCAAGTCTTTATCGTCTTCATACGCAATGACGTGCGAAATGTCATGGTGCTCAAAGCATTCTGCCGCGTCCTTCATTAGTCCTTCCCCAGGAATGAACAAAATCGCCTGGTCTTCTGCAGGTAGTTGCTGGAGGATCTTGACGATGCTGTCGAATTTTGCTCCGAAACTCCGACCTATTGGACCATGATCGGTGTCTAGATAGTTTTCAACAGGTTTGACACAGCGCTGGTCAATCTCTGCATTACAGCTATCCACGAGGCAATGCTCTGTAGTGAGACTCGTCTCCAGGCACGATTTGCAGGTTGTGTGTCCGCATGTAGACACGAGTCTTAAGCTGGGTAGCTCTACCGAAGACTGGCATTTATCGCATTGCGCAGAGTCTGCGCTATCTTGCAGAGAGCGAATCGCTTGCACGAATCGAAGTGCTCGAATCCGAGAGGTCAACTCTCTGACGTGAGGACGCAGCTTGAGAATTGTTTCCTTCATCTTGGGTAAGACTCTTGCTCCTTCGATCTTGAAGAACGAGTCCGGTTTCCCAGCGTCCTTAGCAGTAGACATCAGTCGACGCATAACAGCAGCAGCATGTTTGTCCGACACCTTCAGCGTTTTGACCTCGTGAACGAACTCGTCTAGGATAGTTTTAGCTTCGTTGTCATCAACAGGCTCACTATTCCATCTCGAGAAGCGTTCGTTGGCATCTCGATCCTTCTTCTGTCTGAGATGTTGAGCAAGTCGTAGCAGAGCACGAAGATCAGCTTTCAAGCTGTCCAGCTGACCCTGCCTAAGATTGACCAGATCATTGAAGCTGTCCAGACTGCCACTGGCATCGAAAGAGGCAGCTCTTCGAAGCATTGCCTCCTCAGCATCCTTTGCTTCTTTGATGCTCCGGTTAATCTTTTCCTCTCGGTCGGAGCCTTGGTTAGCAGATTCTCTCATACTCATATCAGCCGCCTGGAGGTAATGCGACAGTTCCTCATATACTGCACGGTGAGCAGGTGCCAAATGGACGGGGTTGATTCGAGTTCGGGTTTCGATATGGCCAATTTCAGCATCGTTCTGTCTGACAAAAACGTCCAAGAATTTCTGAGCTTGAGTATGTCGATCCATATGCCAGTCCGAGGAATGTACCTCTTGAAAGGCTTGGAACAATTCTGATTTGCTCATGTCTTCACGAAGCGCTTTGAGCTTCTTGGGACTAAGCAACTCCGGCACAAATGCATCGATTCCCAAGTACACACCAAGAAGACCAGCAATTGCCTTGACATCTACGAAATCATTCAAAGCTGGAGTACCCGAGAGAATCCAGCGCTTGTCGGCTTGAAGCTGTAGAACGGAGCCGTATGCAGCGGTTCGCTCGCTACCAGACATCTTATCTGCAAGGAGAGCGTATTCGTCGACCAGCAGTCGATTCCAGCGGAACAAATGAAATGGCGGAAATGCTAGTCCTTCCCATTCAGCATGGGTGCTATGGACACCTTTCTTTAGGGTGCCATCTGGTCTCTCAAACTTGACATCGTCCACCGTTGGAGGTGCCTTGCTCGTGCTAGCCTTAGCAGCGTACTTGGCTCCCTTGACTCGATGGGATGGGACATCGGCTTTGAAACGCGTGTCCTCGCAATTCTGGGAGAACAGTTCTGCTCGCTGTTTTGCGAAGGCAGGGATATCATTCGCTTTCTTCAGTGCTGCAATAGCAGATGGAACAGAAGCAGTGGCATATTCCAGCCAGGTCTTGTACTCACGGCCGCCGGGGTTTGGATGAGGCAGAGCAGTGAAGAGAGCCAACTGTCCCACATAACTTTCATGGAGAAGGACTTTCCAAGACAGGATGACGATTTTCGCATTTATGATGTGCAGCATAGAACACTTCTTCCAATCGCCCGGGCTGCTAATAACAAGGACGACGCCTGGTTTGCCATAGTCAGTAGGCAAAAATTTCGAAATTTCGTCCCTCCACTGTTTGATCAAGTGGTGTGGCGTAACAATCAATGTTGCATTGACCTTGAGGAAGTCCTCATCCACGCTTTCTGGCATACTGACGTCTTGGTCTTCTGCTTCGACGAATCCGGCGTGGATCAAAGCAAGACTCGTTACAGTTTTGCCGTAGGAGGGCTGATCAGCAAGTACTCCTCCCTTGACTCGGATTTCGGCGGTAGCTTGGACTTCAGTCTTCCATCCTAGCTTTGGATGCACGGCTTCCTCGATTTCCTGGCACGTAAAAGATGTACCGCTGTTGTTTTCTTGAGCGCGCATCCAAGTCAACGATCGGAGCTGTTCTGGCCTCAAGTCCAGCTTCATGCCGTTGATTTGAGAACTCAATGCGTCTTCGCGGTTACTCTTTAAAGTGAATCGAGGAAATTTCAGGACTGCTCGATCAACAAAATCGCTATCAAGCCTCCACTTGACGGAAGGCGTTGCAGATGATGCCACGCGCAATTTCTCCAAGGCACGATGTGCAAGCGAAATTCTGTTGATACCAACGTCAACTTGAGTAAACCCAGAAGCATCGGTGTTGGCCAGGATGAAGTATGGGCTCGGTCTGTTCTTTAGAGCACGTTCGTAGGCGGCTGCAGCTAGTCGGTCTTCCTGCATGACTAACTTGATTGTGGTTGTTGAGTCCAGTTTGGACTTTCTCGCCAGACCTTGCCTCCAGCGAATTGCTGGTCGTGCTGGACTGCAGCTCTCGCAGCTACCCTGGAAAGAAGTGTTGTCAATGCTCATCCAATCGGCAAGACTGTTCAGGAGGCTCCCATCTCTCAAGGGCCAGGCGAGGTGACTGTAAAAATATCTATCATTCGTAGATACGCCCCGGATAGCTCGCCAGCTTTCATATATATCCGATGGTGTCTTGAATCGTACTGCGAGGAAAGTTTCGGCCTTCGAGCACGAACCGTCATGGTGTTCTGGATCCTTCCTGGTCATGCGGTGGTATTCAAGATCACCTTCGACAACCTCCAAGAAAGCTGTTTCAGGCTTGCTCCAGAAGCCTTGCTCTTGAATGGTGACACGTTTGGTGTTATCCTGGTTCCAGGGCCGCCATGATTTCATCCTTGCCACGACTTCACGGGTATGTGTAGGATTTGGTTGTCGTTCATGGTTCTCGGAGAACACAAACTGGTCATCCGTTGCAGACCCAACAGGATCTGGGTCCATGAAAAAGTACAAATCTTCGCTCAAGTCCGAAGGCGTGTCTGAGACGCGTTTGTGAAGACTGTCGTAAGCTGTACCGCAATCAGGCAGAAGCTTGTAAGTGCCGGAGACATCACAATTAAGTGTAGAGCTTCCTTGCATAACTATGTCGAGAGTGTCGCAGACTTTTTCGTCAACATGGTCGGTGAGACCCATAGCGGATCGCCAGCTGGCCTGACTGCCTTGGCCCGAGATGGAAACCTCGAACTCGCGAGTCGATGGTATCCACCAGGCCAGGCTAAGAGTTGCATTACTAATAGTAAGATCATTCGTCGAGCGGGCAATAGGCTTTCCCAAGATACGGCGTAGTCTTGAGTTAGCGGGAAGCTCAAGTGAAGGCTTGACAATCAGTCTCCACTCAGGCTTGCTGTCGAGCTTCAGTTCCAGCATAGCATGAGCAGATTCATAGCAGATGTGCCAGTGCTGGTCTCTGTAGAACTTGAGAAGAACCAATTCGTCTTCGACAGCACCTGTGATAGCAAGGAAGTACTGCTCGGCGATGTCTTTATCCATACAGGACTTCCCACTTTCAAGCTCTTGCAATGGGGCTCGTAACCTTAGCCGAAGAGGAAAAATTGCACGCCATTTAGATTCAAAGTCATGTGGTGTCAGCCTCGTCAAGCGTTTGATAGTACCTTGGTAGTTGTGCTTTGGATTCCCAGCACACTTTCGACAAGCTGTGTGGTTACAGTCAATGCAGACTTGAATGTCGTAGTTGGAAACAAGAGTACGTGCTTCACAGTGACACTTCCGGGAGCTGTTGCTTGCATCGAGTAAGAACTCTGTAGGAAGAAGTATTGAGGCCATAGATATCCGATCCAGTTTCTCCAGATCGTATGAGGTTGCAATCTGATTCTGGATCATTTCAGCTGAGTCGCCCTTCGGTATGCACATCAGAGTCTTGGGAATGGTGAGCTTATCAGCAGCCACGATTAAAGCCGCCAGCATTGCACAGCCAACGGTGGTTGAGCTCATCGCATTTCCGGCCAAGTCTCTGAGTTCAGCATCTGTCTCTGACGTGAAGATTAGCTCTTCAATTGGTATGCCTTGCAGCTGGAGAGCATGTAAGCCTGTCAATGGCCCAGCTCGGTCAGTAAGGAAGGGAATTCCACTTGGCGTCAGACAGCCGGAAATACCCAAAGGCGCGTTATCTACTCGCTCAATACTATCTTAATGTTAGAGACGTCAAGGTACCTCCAGGGCAAAACTTACTTCTGTGATAAGTCGATGACTCGCGTCTTGAACCGAGAATCAATCAAGTCCTTCGCTCTCTTCAGATAGCAAATCTCGATAACATCGGTCTCACGATCGACACGACGCTGGATCCAACGAACATCGCAATGCTCTGGAAGAACCATCATGACAGGTTTCTTATGGCCCAAACGATCCTCCAATCTCACAGCCAAATGCCTGCCTCTGCAGGCCTCCCAGCTCATATTCATGCCGCCAGCATCTCTACTGGATCCTTGGCTCCTCGTGAGCAGAGCGACGTGACGAGGATCGTCCTCCGAGAGCAAAAACATGGGCAAAGATGAGCTCGCCCGTCTTTTAAACTCAGCCATCAAGTTTCGCCATTTTGCCAACTCTTGAGATTTTGCGGCTGTATAGACCTTTTTATCGAGGCAAAGCATATAGCGCCTCACTCGTGTTTGTGGGAGGTAGTAATCCTTTGTGTCAACTTTCACAATTTCGGTAGAGTATCCAATCTTGTCAAAATGTCGCGTGAACTCTTTCCACGCTTCATCTTTGTCGACGTTCTCAAGTATGACGATGGGAGGACGAGCCCACTGGGTATATTTGAGAACTGCCATGAAGGTGTCCTCTGACTCTCCTTTCCGCTCTCCGAAGCTGTTGATCTGAGCCACGTTCAACGTGCTGAAATCGACACACGAACTTCCAGCAACAAGGACGTGAATATCACGAGGAACGTCGACTTCGGCTCCGTAAGCTGTTTTGCCTTTCATCTGTTTGTTGTCGTCGACATAAAGCTCTGTGATGTCTCGGAGTAACAGGTTGGGGTGGAAATTTCTCTCGATGTATGCTTGTTTGAACTCCTCGATTTCTGCCGAGAAGATGTGGTCAACTTCCAAGGAGTCCACGTTCAGGTCATCTCGAAGGCATTGCTGGACAAGCCGGAGCGCCAGGAGAGGTGCTTCGGTGCCGCTGCACATGGTGCCAACCTTCAGAGCACCGCCTTTCAGATAGTCAATGGCTTGGTCCAAACCTTTCGCGAGAGCTTTCTTGGTGATGTCCAAGAAGATATCTTCGATGTGAGCGAGCGGGGGTAGGTTCAGATCCAGGTCGCGCTTGGAAGTCTTTGGCTTTGTTCCAGCAGATTGTGCCTGGGGTTTCAAGTTATTCAACTTCCGTTGCTTCTTCGTTGGTTCTTCGGCGACGTCAATGTCTAGATCGCTGGCTTCTTCGATCTCATCATTGCTGAGGAGGTCCGAATGATCGTCGAGATCCTTCCATCGAATAGACTCATCATCAACTATGGATTGATCGCCATCACTTATCTGGTCGTCGTCCTCAAGCTCTCCAGAACCTTCAAAGTCAGACTCTTCGGCCTCCTCGACCTTCTCCATCTCTTCGTCTGAGTCGGTATCGATGGATGCAGCAAACACATAGGACTTTTTGGGCGCTCGTCCACTTCTTCTCGTTGAAGGGATTGAGTCATCACTGAGCTTGACGATTGGAGCTGCTTGCGCTTTCAAAACTGATTCTTTCTCTTTCTGCGCAAGTGTCTTCTTCGTGGTGCGTTTGGTTGTGGGCTTCACTGTCTCCTCCGGTACCTCCTTGGCAGGCTTAGTAGGTTTCCGAACGGGAGCTCTCTTTCGGGTCATGACTGAGACAGATGGAGGTGACGATGTAGTCGGCGAGCTCGTGGGTACTGGGCAAAAGTCAGCATCACAAGAAAAGTGTAGCAAGCTGCCAAAGAGGTCGGGACAAGGCTCGTGTTGAATAATCTGCGCGCTGCAACTGTCCGACCTTGCTAGAGCAATCAGCGTGGGATGACCAAACTTACTCAATACGCAATCGAGAAGGCGAGCTCCAGGACCTGGCGACTTGTAGGTCAATTCGGTCAAGGCATCGCGTTTCCTCTTGCCCGTCTCTGAAAGCGCTGTATTCGGCACGGCTCCCTTGAAGTACTTCAGGATGCCGGCCATGCTGGCTGTGTGAGGCTCGGGTCCTCAATTGAAATGGATTGTAAAATCTATGCGCATAAACGCTGCAAGGAAAGCAATTGGTGGTAGGTTTTTGTAGATGTGAAGTTGGTGGAGACGCGCTGTTCGTGGACGCGATTTCTCGCGACGCCGCAGCCCTAAATTAGCTATAGTTATAGTGGGACCCCCCTGAAAAGCCAAGGGACTTGAACGGACGATGGCGGGCAGTCACGTTTGCTGCAGATGCAAGTTCTGCACCATTGGAAGATTACATACAGGCGACGATAGTGGTGCATGTCTGCGAAAATCATCCGCCGCTTCTACAGCATGTCGTCCACCATCGCCTCGGCGCCCTTCTCACGCGCCGTGGTGAGTGCCATGCGAAAGCTGTGTGTGTCCCATGTAAAGACACAGGACGATCGCAAGGCTGACTCTCAAATAGGTATCCCGAGAAGCTGGCGGACAAAAGCTGGGACAATACTGGATGCAAGTCGTCCCTCCTGTCTCTGGGCAATTGGATTATAGACTGACCATCTTCAGTACTTCTAGAAGCCCCATTCGACCCTCTTCGTCGGCAGATGAATTCTATCCTCCTCACCGTAGACCTTACGAAGGCTGTTGTAGACGAAGCAATTGAACGCAACGACTCTATAGTAGTCGCCTACCGTCCGTCTCACTGATCCTGAATGCCAATCCGTCTCTGATGAGCCTTTCAGATCCTATAATTTTCAAAGGACTCAAATCAATCACATTGGACAACAGCCAGCAGCAATCACTGCTCAGGTTAGCCGCTGAGGGCATCAGTGTATGATAAGGTCTATGCTCTCCAAAATCAGGAATGTGGCTGACACGATACAGGTATACAGTCCTCACACAGCTCTGGACGCCGCGCCTGGAGGCATATGCGATTGGCTTGCGGACATCGTCACTGGCACGCCCGTCACTGCTGTAGAAGATCAAAAGAAGGAAGATGGCTCAGACAGTGAAAAGAATTCTGCTGAAGAAGATCCTTTCGTGGATAAGAGGAGGCCCATCTATATGTTGCAGCATCATCCTTCGCACAGAGATGTGATCAAAGACGCCGATCTCAAATTGTGCGCCTTCCTCTGCTCAATTCGTCTGTTGAACCCAATGCTGACAACTTTTGTAGAAGAGCCACCCGCCATACACGCAAACCAATAACCGCTTTAGACATTCCAGATGTCCCTGGCGCGGGCATGGGACGTATCGTTCGCTTCAACGAGCCACAACCACTCTCCGCCATCATCGAACGTGTTGCACGAGGCGTTGGCAATCCTAAGGGCTTCCCAATCGCTATACCTCAGGGAAAGAGCGTAGAGGACATATCTATCCGCAGCATCGCTATATGCGCTGGAAGTGGTGGCAGTATGTTTGCGAACCTCAACGACATCGATCTCCTCTTCACGGGAGAGCTCAGTCATCACGAAGCACTCGGAGCAATTGAGAAAGGACAGTGTGTGATAACCTTGTTCCACTCAAATTCAGAAAGAGGCTTTCTGCACAGTGTTCTCAAGACACAGCTGGAAGAGAGAGTGAAGGTAGAATGGGAGGCAGTGAGAAAGGCAGAGCAGGAGAAGGACGGTGTAAGTGAAGAGCTTTACGAGGCGTTAGACGATAAATATGTGAGCGTAGAGGTCAGCGAGAGAGACCGAGATCCGTATGGCTTGGTGATATCAAGATTTGGCACCTGACGAGCTTTGCATGGGAAGACTACGGGTCAAGGGATTGAAAGTGAAAACAACTGATGCGGCCATGGAGCTCGCGATTCCAGCTCCGGCAAAATCAACTGTTGAGAGCTTAATGCTGAAGGATTGTCAAGCGCATCCCCTCATCACACACTGGATCAAAAGGTATATCGCAGGGAGCATGGCATGTACAATTGGCAGCTACAGATCTTCACATGATGGATCTTATTCCCACGGCCACCTTCAAACCTGCCACCAAGTCACGGTTTCATGATGGTGTTGTCAAATCAGTGCCCTTTCCAACGGTCAAAGCTTTACAGTTTGTCAACTATCGATGACTTCCTGGCGAGCTTCACAGTATAATCGGACTGGCTTCCTGTTTACAAAGGCTACTTCAGGATTGAGGTTCTGTCGAGGGGTACTGAACGGATAAACCACTGTGCTGGCTACTGAGGTGAGTCTATTGTGACCAGCTCACTACCTACCTACGACTGTCGCATGACATTTATTTCTTCTGACTCTCTTCCTCGCCACAGGATGATCGCGTGAAAGCCACGTATGATTCCATTGTTGTGGTAGTTTGTTGGGTGTCCGTCAGAGAGCATGTGTGTATAAATATCAATATCCCCATACCACTTTCTCAGGCCTGACTCACTCTTACCAAGTATTACAATCATCATCCTTCTACAAGCACAAAGAGTAATCGCAAATGTGTACAACACCCCTCTTCCAACATACCTGCGGCCACCGCAAAGCCCTCGCAGGAGGTCTCGAACGCTGTCATAAAGCTGAAGAAGCGAGGGTGGAGCATTGTGATGATGTTAACGAGGAAGCAATTGAGGTTGATCATCTCTGTGCGGACTGTTTTGAAAAAGGACAAGATGCAGCTGTAGAAGAGCAAATGCGTGCTGCGATGGCTGCGAGTGCTAATGATTTCAAGAAGAAAGAGGAGGTAGAAGTTGAAGAACAGATACGTGCAGCACTAGCCGCTAGTGCCAATGATTTTCAGATGAAAGAGGAGGAAGAGGTTGAACGACAGATTAGGATAGCGATGGCGGCGAGTTTTGCTGATGAAACTCGACGAGCTAAAGAGCAGGAAGAAAGGGAATTGGAAATGATGTTGAAGAAGAGTATGGAAGGTGTTTCGCTGGAAGACAAATGGGAAGTAGATCTTGATGGCGATGGTATGGCTAGGATTTTGAGGGAGAGTTATGGTGAGTATCGTAAGCAGCAGGAAGAGGAGTTTAGGAAAAGGGGATTCTTAAAGGAGGGTATGAGTTTACCTGAGGGGGAATGGACGAAGAGGGAGACGATTCATGACCGTGTCGTTCCTGCTTCAACCACATCTGCTAGTGGGAGTGGAAGGGTCATGCAGGTGGAAAATCGTCCAGGACCAAGTCGTCCCGGTCCAGCTCTCGCACATGGCCAAAGTGGTGATAACACCCCGTTACAACAACCCTCCTTCAACAGAGCTGCAGCAAAGCAAGAAGCTGCACCACCACCACCACCACCACCCTCAATTAACCCCCCCAGAAGACTCCAAGAATACCTTCCAAACATCTCTCCCTCCGGCCATCGCCACCCTCTACTTCTAAACCACTACATATCCTGTTCCCACGACATCCCAGCCGGGATAGATTACACGCGATCCCTCACTGCAAACGAAGTAAATGCTGTGAGGAAACCTGTGGCTGGAAAGTGTCCGAGGTGTGGTGGGAATGATCTTTCTCGTGATGGGAATGGAAAGGGAGGGGGGAAGGATAGGGAAATGGCAGGGGCTGGGAATGCTATCTTTCCACCTAAGCCTGTGACTGTGACTGTGCCCGAGGTGGAGGTGGAGAGGGAATTAACACCTGCTGAGATTAGAGCGAAGAGAGTTGCTATGATGGAGAAGGGGAAAGGTATGTAGGTCACTTCTATTTTTTTTGGATTGGAATCGGGTATTTGCTAAATATGTAACAATTGAAACTTATGTATAACTTGCCATTTTCATGGACAGTTGAGGTAAGAGAGTATACAGTAGCATACCATGGACAAAATAGAAAAAAATGAAAAAAAAACCCATCTCCAGCAATTGGCACCAAGACTTCTCACAAGCTAAGTTGTCATCACGCCTCAAAATCTTGATGTGTCCGAGCCAATCCCTCTTTATCTTCTCAAAAAGCTACTGGAGAATAGAACATGACAATAGTCGCATATCATTATGCAACTTGTTGCATTCGTTTCTCTCGAAAGAACAATCACATCGGCAGCTTGAATTGGTCGTCACGGGAAGTAAGCTGAAAGCTACCAGGCTTTATGAAGCAGGTCGGGACTGATGAATCCCACAGCTGGTACCTAGAAAGCAGAAAGCAGAGAGAAAGCGGTCCAGAACAGAAAAGTGGCGCCTAACAGCCCAACGCAGTATGAAGAGGGTTACAGATCACTAGATACTACGCAGTAGCAAAATCCATCAGCATCATCGTCAAAAGGGAACAGTCATCTACGAGTGAGAAATTTCACCATTAACTAATACCTTTCTAAGATGTACTATCTAGAAAAGAGCTCCATCGGCAACCGCAATCGCAGTCGCAAGCATTAATAAACATAATGCCACCCATGTGAGAACTCCAATCGCATCCTCATTTTCAGTCCCATCATCAATCAAATCGTGAGATCCCAGGCGCCTGAAGCTGCCGTAGCAAAAGGCTCAAATTGCTTTCAATTAAATGCCAGCCCACCTTTTCCAATGCCTGATAAATCCACGCATACATGCAGCAATCCGAAAAGCAAGTATCAAAGAGCCCGTAGATTTGCAAATGCCAGATGTCGTTTTTCCCCGAGTGGGAATAGTGTGCCTCCCAGTTTTCGCGGTTCGTCGCAGCATCAAGATAAAGTCTGCGGGCAACCGAGGATCAATGCGCCAGCGAGGCTTGGAATAGCTTTGCGAGCGCCTTGGAGTGAACCGAGAAGTTTTGATGGATCGAGAGGTTTGGTGACACCCATTGTAGCACCGTATTCATACAATCAACTGCTCGCCTCAATCCGTGTCTCAGACACCATCCTCCTCATCGTCGTCGTCCTCCATTGAGCCCGGTGTGGGAAGAGAGCGGGCAGGAGAGTCATCGTCGTCTTCTGCGGAGATCTTGATCGCGCTGATGGTGTTGCGTGCTCGAGAACCCTTCTTGGAGTAGGTTCGTTGCTTTCTAATCGAGCGGGGACGGTCCACATAGAACTGCTCACGCTCTTCATCGTCGTAGTCGGCCTCTAAGATGTCGGTGATACCCTCAATGACATCGAGGCAAGTCTGATCATCTGGAGCAGGATAGAGAGTCTGCATCTGGCGGAGAACAGTCTTGCGATCAAGAATACTCCAGCTGGTCTTGTCGTCGCGTTCGTAGATTTCATCCCAAGGAATCGACTCTTCGTCTGTGTCCACGGGCATTTTGTCCAAAGCGCGAGAGATGCAGGTGAGAATGTAATATTTGTCGCCGATGAGCATCTTCTGATTGTAGTTGTGTAATGCTTCAGCTTCCTCGGACATTCTGGCAGTTGATAGGCGAGCTTTCGGCTTAGACTTGCGGCCAGCCTCCTTCGTGGTGACTTCAAACTCGAGTCCATCCAAAGCATCCGCTGGTTTTCTGATGTATGCCAGGTTCGGAGACTCGCGAGTCTTGAATTTCTCAAACTTGTTGCGGCATTGGAGACGGCTGCGGGTGCCTCCCATCTTTTCAGAGAGAATACCGAAGTCCATCAGCTCTGCTGGATCGAAGTGCTCCGAAACAGACTTGCCGGCCTTGATGTCTTTCATTCTCTGATCGACCAGGACTTGAACTGTGTCGCGCATCAGCTGCGCAAGCCGCTTCTCCTCTGCTGGGCTCCATTCGCCGGATTGTTGGGCCTTGCCATTCTTGCAGTAATTGCGCCAACGGTCACGCGAGGCCTCAGCGCCACGATTGTTCTCTTCCCCAATCCGCTGCCACTGATTCTGATACATTCGGTATAGTTCGCAGAGTTCTTCGTCGTCCTCTGGTGTCCATGTTCCGCGCTTTCGGTTGTTAAACTTGCGCTTTACAGCCTTTTGTACCGAGTGCCGCTCGCGGTCTGGAAGAACACCGCAGATGAAATCCCAGAGGCCGCCTGGGAAATCATTGGTTCTGGCATTGCTATTCACAAGATCGTTCATGGCAGCTTGTGTCAAGTCGTGGTCATCTCGCCAGGCGTGAACAGCCTCTGTAAGCAAAGCAAGTTCCCCGTCCGTGTATCGGCCAGTATTCATTTGTTGCCCGGCAGTGGGACGTCTGGCTGGTTTTGGTCGTGGCGGTGATGCTCTGGAGCGGGGAGATCCTGAAGCCGATGCGCGAGTGCGAACTCCAGATTTTGGTGCTTGTCTCCGAGCTGCTGCTGGTGAGATCTTCAGGCGTTTTAAGGCCGGAGCCGCTTCGCCATCCGTAGGCGATTCTTCCGTGAAGGACTCGTGGGAAGACATGGGCGATCTTGCCAGGTTCTCGGATGCATCGCTTCGGGGAGTTTGTTCGCGGGAAGTTGCCTGGAGAGAAGTTTCTGCGATTGGAGAGTCCACAGAGGCAGCGGATAGACTCGGCGAGGGCGAGGGCGACTTGGGGGGTGGTGGAGGAGGAGCACGCGTTGGTTTGACCTTTGGAAGATGCCGAGGAGGGTTTGGGCTGATCGTGACTTCTTTAACGCGTTTGCGCTTGGTCTTGCGTTGGTCGCGTCGGGGGGAGGAGACGTCGACTGGTGATGGCAGCTTTGGGTCCTTGGGATTGTTTATGGCATTCCAGGCTGCAGATTGTCCTCGTGGCGAGGGAGACTGTTGAACTCGTGTTCGAGCTTTGGAAGGCGCGCTCAGAGCTGAGATATGTTAGCTGAGTCTCCAATACATTTTCGACTGCCGGGTAGCTGTGGTGAGAGGCGATCACGTGTGGTACAAAATATCAAAAACAGCTTGAAAGACTTACCTGGAGCATTCTCGGTCGGTGGAGCCATTTGACTGCTTTCTTGGCCCATGATGTTCAGCGGCGCAGGACGAACAGGCGATTGGAGCTGTGGTGAGCTCAAGAAAGGATATTGAAGAGGGGAGTTGAGATGCTGCAGCTTTGGAGGTTAGATGGTTCGAAAAAGGAGTTGTCGCGGACTTCGTCACGGTTGCGCTAGCAGTTATGGCCGAGAAAGCACCACCTGCCAACCGACATCACCAGCAGAAGCCGTATCCATCCGCCACAATGGGCATGGATGGATATCAGCGGCATGCTCGTAGCTATCTGGACATGAAGGTATCTGGACATGAAGTTATCTGGACAAAGGCATGTGGACTTCCGAAGAGCTGTGCGCACAGGGAACGGGCAAAGCCCTCACTCACCTCAGAGTACGAGTGGTTGAAGTACGAGTTCGCGGCCGAAGCGTCGTATGGATAGTCCGGGGTCAAAGGCGACGAGTGATAGGAGAAGTCGAATCTTGAAGCCGGGCCACCGATGCCTGTGAATTCGAAAGGCTGAGAGCTGGGCGGACTTGCGAAGTGGGAGCTGGGCGGACTTGCGAAGTGGGAGCTGGGCGAACTTGCGAAGTGAGAGACGGGCGGACTTGCGAAGTGAGAGCTGGGCGGACTTGCGAAGTGGGAGACGGGCGAACGATGATCCTGAGGAGCGCAGAAGGCCGAGTAAGAGACAGCGATCGGGTCAAGAGAAGTCTCTTCGAGGTCGTAGCAGGCGCTCATAGGAGTAGCGAGAGGGGTCAGGAGTCTGCTCTGGTCCGAGATGGGAGTGGTGGGAATGGGAGCTTGAGAGATGATACCCGAGTGCTCCCAGTTGGACGAAGGTAGGGAAATGCTCTGATAAAACGGTTGGGAGAAGGCCGAACAAGCCTGCTGGGAGAAGGCCGAATAAGCCTGCTGGGAGGCGTCTCGAAAGACTGATCGTGCTGGGCTCTGGTACTCATTGAAGTCGGAGCTGAAGAAGCCCGAGATCAGCTCCTGGTCGGACCAATCCATAGACATTGGTTCTTCCAGGCTGTTTCCGGGTGCTTGGTAAGGCCATCCGGTCAGGCCATGATTTCCATCATCGAAGTCCATTTCTATCCAGAGTCAAAGTCAGCTTCGTCCAAACTCAACACCGCTTCAAATCAACACAAGAAACTCTGTCAATACTCAGGATCAGCAGTCAAAGTCCTATTCATTCAAGTCAATTCAGTTCATCAATGGGAAAGAGCTGGGACAACATACCTAACAACAATACAGAATCAAATTCAGATCCCGTTGTCGCTTGGTTTCTGAATGTCAAAATCCTGTAACCGTGGAAACCACTGGAACTCAGCCTTTACAGCATGAATCTACTTCCAATCCTGGATTCAGATGGCGCCGATGGGCTTGATGTATGTCTTGGTGCTCAATTTCTCAATGTATGTCGATACTCGCTGCTCGGTTTCAAACAAAGACTCATTGACGGATCCTCCTCACACGCTGAAAGGGAAGGTGGGGATGTCAGTACTCACTTTGTGCCAACTGCGTTGAGTACTGCGATACTCCAACGAAGATGGCGAAGGCGCTTTTGATTGATTGGCGAAGAGGGTTTGACGAGCTGGCGGGAGGCGGGGCGAAGTCACCAACAAAGAAGATGTTGATGAAGAAGGAAAGGTAAGAGGGAAGGAGTTGAAAGTGAGGTCAAATAGCCCGTTGCCGTGAGAGATTGAGAGCGAAATCGGCGCTAGCTCTATGTGATGGTGAGTTGCTGTTAAGTGACGCCTCTCGTACTACATCAGATCTGACCATGTTAGGCGTTCGCATGAATCACTCGGTATCAGGTGGGGCTTAATGCCTTATGTGACCGAAGCTGGTCATTATGGTTGGACTGCTGAGTTGGCTCGAGAATCCCCTCGAGCTTCAGCCTCGACAACAGCCTTGACAATAGGAACATGAACAATAGCAAAATCCACCACCGCAGCTCTAAGCCTCACGATATAAATCACTCATCTAATAAATCCAATTCTTCTCTATCCGATTTCCTAATTATCTGCAATAATACATCCCCTCCAACCGTTGATATCGCACTCGAGATCTAAGGTGGTTGTCTAGCACAAAGCTCGCTTAATTTTACTCCGGGCTTCATTATCGCTTCACTCACTTAACGTCACTTATTATGAGATCTGGCTACTATCGGGTGATACTCGAAAGGACCCACTCACACTTCATCACGTTCATTCACAACGGCGCTAAGGGGTTCGCATAAGGGTTGAGATCTAGAAAAGACGAAAGGGGGCTAGCGTATATTCAGATCTGAAGCCGGTTAAGTGACCTGTTAGGGCTAAGGCGGCTAGGGAAGGTGATGAGAGTAACGGGTCATTCGATTAGGTTAGGTTAATCGGGAGGGTGGGTCAGTTCGGCTGGGAGGGTATTATAAGATATAACGGATTATTCGGTTAAGTTAGGACAAGTTGGGAGATGGGTAAGGGACGGATAGGGACGGAGTGATAAGTTAGGTTAGCTTAATTAGGAGGGTAGGTAAGTTCGGCGGGGAGGGTATATTATAAGACATGACGGTTTATTCGGTTCAGTTAGGATAAGTTAGGAGATGAGTAAGGGACGGACAGGGACAGAATAATAAAATATAAGAGTAATTAAGTTACTTTAGAGGGTAGGTAACCTAATTATCAAGATGAGTGTATAAGATATAATATCTCTTCCGATACTTTAAGTAGATTGGGCAGGCAGGTAATCTAGTTACGAAAGAATAACTTTAGAGATGTAATTTCTTTCTAGTTTGCCTAGTTGGTGCTAGTAAGATCTTAAGACGGTCGGTGAATTCAGCTCTAAAGGGGAGCCAGGTTATAAGACATTAAGGAGTACTTATTAAGACAAATTATATAAGTGAGCGTTAAACTAAGCTCCTTATAGCGGGATTGGGTTTAAGATCTGAGGCGAGTTTTTAGATAGTTAATCTATAGAAAGGTTATGGATTAATAGTATCACAAATAAGAAATAGAATTCTCGAAATCGAATATATTCACAAAGTCGGCTGAGGATGATCAAGCCTTAAGCCGAAGACGAGGTAACGACATATAACCTCTAGTCCGTTAGTTAGGGATAAGTAGAGTTCAGTAAATATAAAACATCTTGATTCCGTCACCTTGAGCTTAAATCGATAAACGATTAGGAGGTTTAGAGGGAGTTCGGAGAGGTTAAGATTGAAGCTTCTTAGGACTTAGGAGTATTTATATAAAGCTAGTTTAAAAGATTCAGCTCTGAGATAACATCGATCCCTTCGGTTAACTCGATTCAGCCGCTAAGGGGATATATAGAGAGTCAGGATCGGATTGAGATACAATAATCAGAATCGAACTAGGAATAATCTAAAGTCTAATAGACAAAATAGTAAACTCATGACTCGAGTCGAGCAGGAGTAAATAAGTTATACTCTCGTTCCGCCATTCAGATCGTGAGATATTGAAGAGATTTTGAGATATACGAGTTAAAGATAATGTTCACGGAATAACAAAAAGCTGACCTGAAATAAACTATTTCCGAGGCTAAAAATTTCGGGCTGTAGTTCAATCATCGAATGGAATGAAGATGTTAATGTAGATATAGGTATCGTATTAAGATTAAAAGAATTGAGGGTCGAGTTTAGAAGCGTTATTAACCGGGAGTTTAAATAAGGATCTCGAAGTTATCTTAAGAAGACGGGTACTTCTCACAAAGATGAGATTGAAGATGAGACTAGAAGGCGAACTCAAAAACGATCCCGAAATATGAGCTGGAATCTGATTCGAGCTTATGGGTTATTAGTAATCCAAGATTGAGAAAATTTATATGGAAATATCAGGAAGCAGACGAATAGAAGTCAGAATCAAAGGAGCCGCGGAATATGACAGACGGAACAAAGGATAAAGTCAGCAATCTTCAAAAGATTGAGAGCATTGCTCCATGATCTTCATTTTGCAAGGTGAGACGAAACGACATATAAGCACGTTCTGTACTATGGTGAGAATTGGCCTTCAATTTGAGTTGAATGAGGGAGACATTAAAAATAAAATGATAAGTTTCTTGCGGAATCTTGCCGTGAGGTTCACAAGATCTAGAATAGAGCCGATTTTACTTCACAGAACTGTATCAGTCAAACGATCTGCGTCATTCCCACCAAGTGCTCCATGAACGCGTGTCTAATCAAACGTGATCTTCGTGGCCTTCTTCGTCATATCCACCTCTTTAAAAAATGCCCCATAAGCGCTGTGTTCCTTCTTCTTGACCGTGGTCCCAAACTTGAGTAATGCCTCTGGGACGGGTTGATTTGCTGCACGGAGAACATTGATAAGCCTAGATTGTAAGTCAGTGATCGCAATTCCTCTACACTTTAGACAGCAACCACTCACGCTCCAGACAAGCCCTTGTCCTGTTCCGTAAACATGGTGACAGCCTTTCCAGGCAATCCTGCACGACCTGTACGTCCAATTCTATGAACGTAATCCTCCACAGTCAACGGGAAAGTGACGTTTATCACAGCCATGACATTAGGGATATCAAGACCTCTGGCAGCAACGTCGGTAGCGACAAGTATAGAAACATCACCCTGCTTGAAAGCATCCAGACTCTGAATTCGCTGCTGTTGAGATAAGTCACCGTGAATGCCTGCGACCTTGAAGCCACGGTCGCGAACAAAGTGCTCAATGCGATCGGCTTCTTTCTTGTACAAGCAGAACACCAAGATCCTGTCGTTCTTCTTGGCGCCACTTTGATGTTCTTTGAGTAATTGAATAAGACGTTGCTGCTTATCAAATTGTTGCACTACTTCAACAACCTGCGTGATACGGGTATTGGCTCTAAGCTCACCTGTAGGATTGTCACCAATGATAATCTTGACGGGTTTCTTCATGAACGTCGAAGCCAATTCGCGAACCGACTGAGGCCATGTCGCTGTGAACATGAGAGTCTGCCTTTGCGATCTTGTTGCGCCAACAATTTTGCGAATGGCTTGCTCGAATCCAACATCCAACATGCGATCAGCTTCATCCAATACAACGTAAGCAGCCTGACTCAAATTGGCGGAACCTTCTTCAATCAAATCGTTCAATCGACCAGGAGTCGCTACCACGATATGTGCTGTTCTGAGAGCAGTCTTTTGAGGCTGCTTGTCTACACCTCCGTAGACACACACGACCTTCAGTCCAGCTGGAGTAGCGAGTTTTTCCAGCTGTTCCGCAATCTGAAGAGCCAGTTCTCGAGTTGGAGACACCATAACTGCTTTTACACCACCCTGGTCCTTATCGGCCAAACTCTTGATGTAACGCAAGCAGGGAACACCGAATGCCATTGTCTTTCCAGAACCTGTCTCGGCCACACCAATAACATCTCTGCCATCCAACAAATACGGCCATGCAGCTGCTTGAATTGGTGTTGGTGATTTGAATGCGGCAAAAGGTGCTCGTTCGGCTTTATCTGTGACCGGGAGATACTTGAAATTCGTGATAGGTCGTAGATGCTTGTCGCCACTATCATCGGCTATTGTGATTTCTTTAGAGGAGAGGTATGCGTCAATGTCTGCTTGTGGCATGTTGCTGAGGCCAGAGGCTTCTTTGTATCCAGTAAGAGAGCTTGTTCCATTCCCCCATTCTTCGGAATCAGCTGCCGTCTCAGCTTTGGCTGAACCCTTCTTGTCTTTCTTCGACTTCTCAGCGTTTTTGGCGGCTTTCGAGTCTACCTCTTCAGTATCCTTGAGCGCTTCAGTAAGTGTCCCTGACTTGTGTGCCTCCTTCTTCGCCTTTTTCGCTTTCTTGAGAGCTTTGCGCTCTGCCTTAGCTTTCGCATCTGCACCCTCTGTTGACTCTGCAGACTTATCCTCCTCTTTCGCAGCCTTCTTGGCCTTTTTTAAAGCCTTGCGCTCAGCCTTAGCAACAGCCTCAATATCGTCAGATCCCACGGCCTTGGAGTTCTTCTTGGACTTCTTCTTTGATTTGCGTTCGGAGTCGTCGTCGACTGGCACTGGGAAAGAGATTTCGGTGTGTTTCTCCTTACGCACTTTCTTCGTGGCTGGAACTTCTGCAGAGCCATTGGCCGCAACAATCTCTTCTTGCTTTCGTTTTCCCATCTTGCTGTATAAAATTGGCAGTAGTTTGGATTTTGTGTTGCATTGGGAGTACAGAAATAAAAAATCTCTATCTCGGCTAATCCCGCGCCTTAGCGTATTCTAATCTGATTAAGCTACAGATCGCGAACTCCCTGACGCGTACATCTTGTGTACATCTTTCAATTACTCTTCAAAGATTCATACTTTTGATTGATTTCTACAATGGCCGAGTCGCCGGTCTCGGTTCTATCATCTCCGCCATCTGAAATTGATACACCTGCAACGTCAACTGTGCCTGAACCATCCAAAGGCAGGAAGCGAGCTGCGGAGCCAATTGAACCGGCAATTTCGCGATTAAAAAGAGCACGGAAGACTAGAGTCTATACAGAAGACAGCGAAGAGGAAGAAGAGATTGTAAAGAAGGGGACAATCAAGAAAGGCACACCAAAGAGGGAGAAAGCGAAAGTAGTCTCTAAATCGATCAAAGAAGATGAGGAAGTAGAGGCCAATAGTTCCGAATCCGAAGCCGAAAGTCCCAAAAACGTCTTAAAATCGAAGAGCAAGATCAAAAAGGTCGTGAAGAAAGAAGAAATTGAAGAAGAGGGCACAATCAAGAAGAAGGTTGTTCGCAAGAAGAAAACCAAGGAAGAAAAGGAGGCCGAAGCTATGCCTTTGCTAGCTCGTACAATTGGCTCCAAGATCGTGGTGGGAGCACATATATCAAGTGCAGGAGGTGTACAAAATGCGATAGCAAACAGCGTTCACATCGGAGGAAACGCCTTTGCCCTATTCCTCAAATCACAGCGCAAGTGGACAAATCCTGCTCTACAGGACGAGCAAGCTACACAATTTCTCTCCAATTGCAAAGAGTACAAATACGACACCGGACACATCCATACTCCTCCCATTGTACCTCATGGGAGTTATTTGGTTAACCTGGCGCACCCTGATGCAGATCGGACGAAACAAGCCTATGATTCTTTCATTGACGATCTGGAACGATGTCGGCGGTTAGGAATTATCCTTTATAACTTTCACCCCGGGAACTGCGCCGCCTCAAGTAATCGCTCAGAAGGCCTTGCCCACCTCGCCAAACAACTGAACAAAGCCCATCAAGACCCCACCTCCGGTAGCGTTATAACCCTCCTTGAAACCATGGCCGCAAGCGGCAACACTCTCGGCTCTACCTTCGAAGACATCGCCGAAGTCATCTCCCTAGTCGAAAGGAAAGACCGCGTCGGCGTCTGTCTGGATACTTGCCATGTCTTTGCCGCTGGCTATGACTTACGTACTCCCGAAGCTTACGAATCCACGATCGAGAAGTTCGAGAATGTTATTGGATTGAAGTATCTGAGGGCTTTTCACATGAACGATTCCAAGGCTCCGCTGAACAGTGGAAGGGATTTACATGCGAATATTGGGACTGGATTCCTGGGGTTGAGATCTTTTCATAATCTTGTTAATGATGAGAGGATGTGGGGTCTACCGATGGTGTTGGAGACGCCGATCGATGTTAAAGACAAGGAGACGGGGAAGGAAGTACCGGATAAAAGTATTTGGGCCAAGGAGATTAAGTTATTGGAGAGTTTGGTAGGCATGGATCTTGAGAGCGAGGAATTTCTGACACTTGAAAAGGATTTGCAAGAGAAGGGTACATCAGAAAGAGAAAGGGTTCAAGCACAAGTTGATAAGCGGGAGGAGAAGAAGAAACCGAAGGAGAAGAAAGGGAAAGCGACGGCTACGAAGAAGAACAAGAAGGATAAGAAGGAAGAGAGTGAGTCTAAGGAGAGCGATTCGGGATGAGGACGTAACCTAGCCCAATTATCACTCGCAAATGTGGATCGAAGTGGGCAGAAAGTTGGTAAACCGACCGTAACAACATAATTTAATGACTAATACCAATTTCAAGCCTTCACTTCCCGTTTTCTTTGGGCCTCAGTCGGATCACGAGAGATCCGTGATAAACTAAGCGAGGTCTTCGTCACGGCGAACACTACGAAGCTAGAGCGTAAAAGATAAAACTGGGCATAGACTAGGTAAGTGTATGGCCTTTTCATTGGGGACAGCATCACCCTCGCGAAATGGCCTTCGATCTATCTAAGTTACTCTCCATTTCATATAATCGACCACTTTCCAATATATCCATGCATTTGTGCCAGACCGGTCGTATCATCGCAGCACCTTTCCACGAGCTGTACCCTTGCAGAACGGGTATCCTTTTGATGTAGGATGCACTGTGCACCAGTAAGTATGTAATGAGCGGTAACCCCATTCCCCAAGGTCCTCCACAAGTCTTCACACCGAAAGCTAGACACGTTAAGGAGGTGCACCGACTGGTAAATTGACATTCTTGCTTTGCAACTTGAAGTCCAGTCAGAGCTTCTTGGGAGAGCCTCTCCCTTGGCTAGAACAATCGTTTTGCGAAACTGAAGCCACAGGGCGAAAAAGGCCAGACAGTTCACATTGCCACATTACATTGAAGTAGAACGCAAGATCCGCCGCGAAATGGCCGCAGGCAACACAGCAAAATCCGAACCACTGACCGATACAGAAAGCGTGACAAAACCCTCCTCGCCTCGAAAATTGAGAGAACAGATGTCAACAATACAGCTGCTATTTGATGTTCTGCATACTGTAAATTTATTTCTTATGAATATTGTGGTGTTCACTCACACATCACATCAAAACTTTGCATGAACTCACATGTAGCACTGTCAAGCAGGATCAGTCATGCCCGGCAAACTATGTTAGCGTTCTCGAGGATCGTCAGTAACGATGATCCAACTTGCCGACGTGACGTATGATGTATTGCTGGCGATCGCATGGGATGGAATGGACGAGGTAAACGATTCGCTTCGTGAAGGGGAGGGTGATCGAGGTAAGTTAGGAGGAGGATTCGGCCGCGAGGCATTTGCACATGATCAAGGTCGCTTGGAATGAATCGATTCGTATTGTGGAGCGGGATTTCGTCTATCGAGGTGATTCGCGGATCGATCGAGGATAATCGTCGCCGAAGAGTCGAGCGTGAATGTTGAAACCGTCCGTCCGTATCGAACCGTTCGACATCGAGCTACTACTAATATCAATTTAATCAACCCAGCAAAGGCTTGCCCAACCCCAACCCAAGCCAGAGAATGCAGGAACAGGGAAAGGTAAGCAAACTAGCAACAAATCTGGAAAGCTTTTGAAAGAAAAGGGGGCAGGTGAACCGTGATAGCAACCTGCTGTTTCAGGCTGTCCAATGGCATTTTCTGCCCTGTCAGAATGATGATCCATCTATTCGGCTGTGTCAAGCTCGTCGTGGACGGGAGGTGGGGATTCGACTGGTGCTATTGTTGTCTCAGTCGATGATAACGTCTTCGTCGATCTTGATGGAGTGGTACGAACCCTTGCGCTCGGCGTCGCCATTGGTCTCGGCTTCGGGGTCCTCGTCGCGATCGCGTTCGTCCTTCATTTCGCGGTCACGAACAGCAGGGCTGCGGCTACGCCGCTCATCGTAGTCACGCTCACGGCGGTCGTCTTTCGCTCCTCGAGGGGAGTAGTCGCGTCCGCCGCGACCGATTGGAGAACGGCTGCGGCCTCCGCTACGGCGGGGAGAGCGCTCACGGCGGGGAGCGCGAGACTCACGACCACCATCACGTCCACCACTACGCGGCTCGTCGCGTCCAGAGTCGAATCGCCAAGATGCAGATGGTGGAGTACGAGCCCACTAGAGGTTGTCAGTAATGGCAGATTTGAATGTTGGGTCATGACTGCGGACCTCAATCTTCAGAAGGTCATCACGCCCGATGCGCTTGTTGTGCATCTCGTGGTAGGCATCGTCAGCATCGCGACGACTCTCGTACTCCACAAATGCAAAGCTATTTGGTCAGTGTCGCACCCAGCTAAAAGGGAGAGTGTTGCTTACAGACGGCTCGACGAGGAGCGTGGGGCCGGGATGTCGCAGCGGACAAGACGGCCATAGCTGTGAGAAGTTAGCACTTGTGATCAAACCGGTGATGGAGTCGATCCAGGGTACTGTTCGGCAACAAGCGGTTTCGAGCGTGAGGTAACGTGGAAGGGTGGCGGACGATAGGTTCGTTGGTGGGAGGTGAGGACGGAGGAAACATTGGGAGGTAGCTGATGCGACGAAGGAAGAAGGAGGAGCAGGACAACTGTGATGGTATCAGGATTGTCGCATCGTGAAGACGTACCGCTCGAATTCGAAGGCTAGGTCGCGAGCTCTAGTGCCATGGCCAAAGCCGGTCACGTAGAGAGTGGTAGATCCGCGTTGCGACATGACTGCAGTGTAAGGGGATTGTTGAGCGAATGAGGTAGTGTGCGGAGAAAGAGGCTCAAGGTGATGTGGTAGATGGAGGTGGAAGGATGTCGAGCACCGCAGTACCTTCGTAGGAGTCCTCAGGACGCCCGGGGATATCACGTGACCTGGCTGATTACGAAAGACCATTCCAACTGAAAGCTCTCTCCTCAAAGAGAACCTGAATCGTTATTGCATTCGCAAGACAAGCTCCCTGGCCTTTGTGTGAGCATCCCCAGTCTCAACACTCCATTGCATTCATCATCGCCGATCACACACGTATAACCCGTGCCTCACGCGAACCTCGCTTTTCCACAGCTTTCGCATTGCCGCTCCTCTAATCTACAACCAACATCAACATCGCCACAACTCCCTCACCCCCACTCACCCACGCGATCGAATCGCATCTACACCCGACCATGTCGATAGAAGTCGCTGTCGGAAGCCAGCTGGGCGAGGCCCTACAGACGCTGGTCCTACCGAAATTGGTTGAACTGGGTTGGAGTACGGGCATGCAGGATGATACGCTCTCTGAATACATTATCCTTATGCTCGCAAATGGAAAAACGCAAGATCAGATAGCGACAGAACTTTCTACAGATCTCCTGGACTCATCACCGGACGATGCCGCTCCCATGGAATTTGCGAAATGGTTGTTTGAGCAGGTTGGCCAGCTCAGCGCGCAACACAACATCACCGCTTCCACAAATGCTGGTCCCGCTGGGATTCCCGAGATATCACAAGGAGACATTGGCAATGGCGGTGATGAGGAAATGGGAAATGGAACTGATGGAGGTGAAATGTATGTATCAGGCTCTACAAACAGCCATGAATCTTGTCTAACCAGAGTTCACAGCCCTACTGGTCCCAAAGCGATGCGCAATGGCCCGAAACAAGGTCGCGACAAGCGAATGCTCGGACAACTTACTAAGAATTTGGACCGGTCCGGCGATAGCGCCCTTCATAGAATAAGAGGTGCAGGTGGTGTAGGGCGGATAAACTCACATTCTCGCGAACCACCTAAAGGGCCAAGACAGGCGCATCCACAGAACCTCAACCGCGCTCTTGCTTCAGGAAATGGTCGCCCAATGCAGGCCATTCCGGGGTTGATGGGTCCGGGTATGGGTCAAATGCAGAATGGTGGACAATTTCAGCAACAACCCGGAATGTATGGCGCTATGCCTCCAAATATACAGCAAGACACAATGCAGCAGATGATGCAAATGATGGAGGCGCAGGCCGCCATGCTCGCTCAGATGACCGCGGCCGGCGGAGCCCCTTTCCAACAACCTCAGGGCAGGTACCAGAATCACAATGGACGATCCCTGGCAGACCGTGTGGAGAAGCGTGGCCGTCAAAATCACGATAGGAGTCAACAACCGCAGAACGGGCAAAGTCAGGGTGGTGACACTGCTATGGGAGAGGACGGTGAGCCAAAGGAAGGAGGATCAGAGACTGCCAACCACGAATCAAAAGACCCCAAGGAGATTATGTGCCGGTGGAATATGCGTTGCACGAAACCAGATTGTGTTTATGCTCATCAGTCACCAGCCTCGTTGGGTGGCCTTGCGGTGGACACAAGCATGGAATGCCCACACGGAGTTGCTTGCAAGAATAGTCGATGCACCGGACGTCACCCTTCGCCAGCTAAGAAGCTAGAGTTTCAACAAAAGACTGAATGTCAGTATGGACCAAATTGTCAACGGGCAAACTGTCCATTCATCCATTCTGCTGCGCCATCATGCAAGAATGGTGCCGATTGCGATGCCGCTGATTGCCAGTACTGGCACAGCCCTATCAAGTGCAAGTTCCCAAGCTGCACGAATCCAAGGTGTCCTTTCAAGCATGAGCCAGGTCAAAAGAAGGGCCCATTCAAGAATGCTACATTGATTTTGAACGGTGGAGAGAAGCAACATGTCAGCGAGCGCAAATTCGTTGCCGATGAAGCCACGGAGGAATTAATCACACCAAGTACGATCGTGCCGGAGGCAATGCAAGAGGATCTTCAAGTGACCTAGGCTTTCAGGACGAGGGCACCAACTCGTGATTTCGAGGGTCGATGAATATTTGGACAGATCTAGGGAGACTGTATTCGTAGGAGTGAAGGCACTGGACGGCGCGTCAGGAACTACCACCAGGACTGATAGACAGGATATCGTGGATACGATGAGAAAAGGGGGCATACTTGATCATTGTGCTGGAATTTTGTGGTAGGCGTTTCTCACATATTCAGGTCACTAGATTGCAGTTGGCCATTGTAAATTAGCAAGGAAAGCTGCATGAGTATTCTTCTACTACTGATGCTCCTTGCTTGTGACGCGATAGTCGATACTGTACTCATTGTTTAAAAGTTTCTCCGAATCAGGCATTTCCCAATTCGATAATGGTAATTTAAATGCTAGGTTGAATTCTATTCCACTGTAGAAAGCTCAATCAATCATGACGCTTACGCGAAATCCTCTTACCACCTCCGAACAACCACGGCACACTTCTTCATGGCGTCTTTGCAGTCTGCACTCTTTAGACGGCAATGCGTCTTCCTAAAGCACCGACCTCTACCTTCCAAGCTTCGCTGAAGCAATTGCACCTCAATCGAAACCTCCGAACCAAACCGCCGTTCATAGTGAGCTCCGCCGCGACCTCCTACATTGCCCGCCGCAACTATGCCTCCAACCCTCCTCCACGCCAAAATATAGCCATTATAGGCTCCGGTATCACAGGTCTCACTACCGCTTACTATCTCTCCCACACCCCCAATCCACCAAATGTTACTGTTTACGAGGCTTCTTCGAGAGTGGGCGGATGGTTAAACTCGAAATACGTCGATGTGGAGGGTGGGAAGGTACTTTTCGAGCAGGGGCCGAGGAGTTTGAGACCGGCTAAGCCCAGAGGTTTGCATACTGCTGCTGTGGTATGTTCAAGCTGCTTTGGATTTTCACTGAGCTCTTGACTGACTGGATGGAGGAATAGATTGAAGATATCGGACTCGCTGATGAAGTCATATTCGTTCCCAAAGATTCACCTTCTGCGAGACACCGATGGCTCTACTACCCCGATCACCTCGTCCACGTCCCGCATCCGACCCATGGAGTTTTCAAAATAGTTCAAACGTTGTTCACAGAAGAAGCTTTTCGAGGATTGCCTTGGGCTGGGGCCACAGAGTTCTTCAAGGACAACAGGCTCGATGGTCTGGAAGACGAGAGTGTCGGTGACTTCATCTCAAGAAGAATATCAAAAGAAATAGTGGACAGAGTCCTCAGCGGCGTGTTGCATGGTATATATGCTGGCGACGCGTATCAACTAAGTGCTAAGAGCTTGTTTCCGGAAATTTGGTATGGAGAGAAGGAGCATAGATCAATCATTGGAGGATTGACCAAGTTCAAGGAACATGAATTGATACGGCAAGAAGATTTTGATATGATCGTCCATCTGACATTAAGAGACCTTGCAGCGCATGGCATTGGCCCGAACAAGCTGGTTGAGAAGCTCGAGAACTCCAGTGTATTCACTCTGAAGAGGGGATTGATGTCCATGACCGAGAGGATGGAAAGTCTGTTGAATATGGCCGAGAATGTCAGATTCAAGACTAATTCTTCAGTCTCCTACATGAGATATGCCAAAGAAGCTCAAAAGATGGAGGTAAGTCCAACAACCGTGCAGCATGCAATCATCAGCAAATTAACTCGAGGTAAGATAACGTGTGCGGGATCTTCAGGCACCACACAGCCGGATATGTACGACCAAGTGATATCCACGATATTCTCAAAGAAAGTCCCCTGCATTACGAATCCTGATGGACAGGGTGGACAATGCCTCCTTCCGTCCTTCTTGGACACATCCGCCGTCACAGTCTCCGTAGTCAACCTCTACTACCCAGATCCCAATCTTCTGCCCATTCGAGGTTTCGGCTATTTGATACCACAAGCCACACCCTTGGACCAAAACCCAGAACTAGCCCTCGGCGTAGTTTTCGACTCCGAAATCACACGTGAGCAAGACACAGCTCCAGGCACAAAAGTAACAGTCATGCTCGGCGGCCACTGGTGGGACGGCTGGGAAACTCTCCCCACCGACGCCGAACTTCTACAAAAGGCGAAATCAGTCCTCAACCGCCACCTCGGCATCACCGGAGAACCGGAAGCATTCCACGTGAGCACGCAGAAAGATTGTATACCCCAATACACAGTCGGTCATGCAAAGAGGATGAAGGAGGCTCATTTTGCACTGCTGAGGAATTTTGGGGGCAGACTAAAGGTTGCTGGAAATTCTTACACGGGAGTTGGTGTGAATGATTGTCTTATGGCTGCGAAGGAGATTGCGTTAGCGACGCAGGCAGATGATTGGAGCAGTAGGACGGGATTGGAGGGGTTTGAGAGGGACATGAAGTTTGCTAGTCTGAAGGATTTGCCTGGGAGGAGGAGGTCGTGAGGTGGTGGGATGGCTCTTGTACATAAATGTACTATAAAAACGATACACATGGAACTACAGTGATAGGACCACTACAACCATAATCGCCATCACCATGATCATAAGATTTCTCACCGTTATCGCCCCCCTGGCTTCAAGCGCTCTTGCTGAGAATCTCAATCCCACTTCTTCCCTCATCTGTTGACTTTTTCTCTCTCTCCACCAAAACACCTGCCTAAGCCCGACTCAGATCGTCATACCTTAAAAGCAGACACCCAAACTTAATCCATCCGCCGTATATTACCATTCCCGTATCCCCTACTGCTGATACCCTCTACGTGTGGAAAAATCATTTGAATCTGAGATAGGATGATGCAAAGGGAACAATAATCTCGGAGGTATTTCGTTACAGAGGGTAGATTTCGAAGAAATGTATTACTTGGAAATTGGGGAGTTCGTGGGTGAGTGTAAGTAGGGATGGTTCCGTCCTTTTCTTGTTTTTTCTCTTTAGGAGTTGAGGAGATGAATGACGGGAAGAAGGACAGGATTGGAAAGAAGTTGACCAGATTGGGATCTGGGACGAGGATGAACCTTAAGGAGGATGGATAAGGTTGTACCTATTGATCCGATCGAACATTATTCTTTGGGGAGCAGGACTTGAGTACAACTACACACTTCCGTCTATGAGAAGAGAGTATCTATTACATAATCGCTCCATCATCACCTCATCCCATCCCACCGCTTAAAACTAAACAATCAAATACAACGCCGTAATCAAACTCGGCCCGACAAAAAGCCCAAACCAAAAGATCAAGTTCCCAAGCGTATCCCTCCCCCTTAACAATTTCGTCCTACTCAGCGCCACAAGTGGTAATTGACCCAATTGCATGACGAAGAGGTACCCGCGGACTTTCTTGAAGAGGCAGAGCATGACGAGTTCGTGGACGCAGGCGGAGAGGAAGAAGGTTACAAAGGTGGCTGTGGATTTGGAGAGATGAAAGGCGGAGATGGAGGAGTGGTAGACGTGGCGGAGGAGGAAGTTGTGGACGGGTCTGTTGATGGAAGGATTAGAAGTTGATACTCGAGATCTTTAAGGTAAGAGTTGACTTACCGGTTCCAGTCCCTGGCATATTGATCCCAACTAACACTGTTCCACCAGTCCCCATAGAATCCTCGATCAGCGAATTTTGTAAGTTCGGCCAGAACGTTAAGACAACATTCCCAAATGACATACCACGTCAACAATTGTTCTAACAAGAGTGGGAACAGCATGTCACCCACTATCCAAGGGAACTCCTGCCAGCGTTGTTGAAGTGTCATTCCCGCTTCTTTCATCCTCACGGTCTGGGCCACAGAGGGGTAAATGTAGGCTTGTGAAACCACCATCATAACCCAGATGACGCCAAATGTGGCCGTGGTTTTCTCTGCAACGTACCACCAATTTATGTGTTCTTGACGGGGATATTCGAGTTCGTATACAAGGGTTGGGAGACATATCCAGTCTGCCCAATTTGCAATGGTGAGGTTGTGTGGATAATGGTTTTGTACCCCGCTGGTACATTTTCCTGCAAGTTCGGTGGTGAGATATGCAATTTCCTCACGAATAGCGCGAGCGAAGGATTCAAGTTGTTCTTCGTCGAGACCTTCGCCCGAGTCTATTGCTGCAGCTATATAGGCGATGCCTGATTTCTCTGATTCTAGATTGGTGGATGTGCGGGAGGCCTGGGGTCGACGTTTGAAGGCTTTTTGAGGCTCATCTAGGGAGGTGTTGAAACTCGATGAGTTAGGAGAGGTTGCGGGTTCTATGAGATCTAGTTGTTGGAGCTTTCCCTGGAGGATCTGTCTGCGACGATACATTTGTGATACTGTGGAAAGATTAGCAGATATGAAATTTCCAGTAGGCGACTATGCATACAATATCCATTATAAAACGCATAAGAATGCTGCTTCATCACGAAAGTCAGACCATGAAGCACCACAAACACGGTGTGAGTCCAAGGCCAATCGCGATACCCTACTTCTCGTCAGCTTGAGAGCATATTCACAAGTAGAAGAGAACCTACAGGTCCAAGCAATAACAGCAAAAAGATAGAAAGTCTGCCATAGATTTTGAATTATCCACCCATGTCTATTCCAACTCATGTAGCCTTTCAAAATCAATTTCTGCAGACCAAGTCCAAACATTGTCCCCGCGCACATTACACCGTCTGTGAGCCCAAGAACGACAATATCGCGATCGAACATGACGTGGAATACCTCAGCCGGTCCCAATATATTGCCATGTATTTTCCAATTCTGTGCCGCTATCCGCACCAGCATCATGCCAATGGATAGCCAAAAGAGCGTAAAGAAGCCGTAGAATGGGGATTCAGAGCTCAGCGGGTTCTGGCGATCGAACGTGGTGAACCGTCTCGTAAAGACCATGTCCCTAAAACCTTTCCTCTGTTTCCCATTGGCATCAGACTCAGAGGTGATCTGTGACCTAAGGATCTCTCGAAACTCAGGATCATCCGCCGTGAGGAGATATCGTCCCTTCTTCCCCGTCTTTTCCACAATAACCTGTATGCTCTTCCTCCTGCTTGCGGATTGTGTTGTAAAATTCGGGGATCCAGCTTTTATCGCTTCAAATGCCCGCCCAACCACGGCGTTCTCTGGGACCAGTGCATCGACGCCATTTTGTGTATTGTGTCCATTCATGGTGCCCTGCTCTTGCAATCCTCCTCCAGAACTTCCCTCGACTATAGTGAGCGGATTCAGTCTCAAGCCATCGTAGTCCTCCTCATCTGATATGCCGGTGGAAGGATTGGCGCTCCACTCGTCTCCGCTCCCCGTAGAGACCGATACCCGCGAAGATGATCCGGTAGAGGCTGGATCAAAGGTTTCACTGGAAGAGTTCCGGCGGAGTTGAGGATTGGCATCCAGCAGTGATGCCCCGATGGCCGTCTGCGGAGGTGGCAGTTCCAGCGTCGTGAGTTCGGTTGGAGACATGATGGATGCTATGCAGGTACGGGAGTATCATGCAGTCTCAATTGGCGGAGATGGGTCCAGTTTGCGGATAGAGGTGTGACGTAGGATTGAGCGGGAACAGCTATAGCTCCAGCTGTCCGTGAATTTGGAGACTCGGAGGCTACACATTGTTTGATGTAGAAACTGCCGTGGAAAACGGATGGGACGGATGCAGCAAGAGTTCTCAACAAGACCGCCAAACCGCCGGTCGCCCAGATGGAATCCAGCGGAAGATAGGCGGCGAGACAGCTTGGTTGGTTGGTCAGACAATAATCGCAGCGCCTAGGCATAATCATCCTGGTGGCCTTCATATTCGGGTGAATTGGGGCTCCGCTCGCAAAATGTCAGCCTCATCGTAGGCACTAGTACTAGTCGGCAAAGCTTTGTTTCGGCCTCGACTGTGTCAGCTAGAGCTGAGTAGGTGTTAGGGGATTTGGAAGAGGGCGTGGTTCAGCTGCCATACTCGTATCTGATACTATCACTTTCAAATCACGACGCCGGGTAAAACTCATGCCTGAATGTTATTCTCGTCATATGATCAGCACTTATTATGCAATCTTCCATCACCACCAATCTACGATGGAGGGAATACAGCCTTGACTGGGTGTGCCTCCGTATTGAACACAAACTTGTCCCGTCCATCACCCCTGAAATTGACCTGCCACGGTCCGTCCTTCGCAAAAATCATGTATGCATACTTCAATACTTCAGCAAAGAAAAAGCTCTCCTGGTTGTTACCAAAAGATCCTCCACCCGGTGTGTCCACAGATCTAAAACTCGAGAAGCCGTTGGGAGTGCGTGCCGTCTCGTTGATGGCCAGGAAAGCCTCCCAGGCCCATTCCTGATACTTGGTGTCACCCGTGATGCGATATGCGTAATAGTATGACTCTATTACTTCAGGTCGAAGGTCGTAGTATCCATTGGTAATGAAGAATCCGTTCTTTTGATAGAACGCTGTCTGGTTCGCGGGGACAGCAAGGCAAGCAGGATTAACTGTAGGAGTCGCCGCGGCGCCCTCATTCACGGTGACGGTGGCAGGTGGAACGAGTGCTTCATTGAGGATTCGATTGACGCTGTTTGGACATGCTTTGTCTTCAGCACAGGGTGGCGATTCGGGGAGCGGCCTCGGGCTTGACCATGGGCCGCTGGGCAAATCTACTGGTGTAGACCAACCATCGGAGCCCACTGGTTTGGGAAAGGGAGATTTTTGAGCTGCGTTGAGCTTCCTCCTGTGAAGAGTGGTTCGGGTGGCTGGGAGCGAGAGATTACCAAGAGGCACGCCAGCACACTCCTTGGGGAGCCAGGAGAAGATCTCAGGGCCGATCTTGGTAGCAGTCCCGGTATAAGTGGCACGGCAGCCGGCCGTCAGTTTGAGGCCAAAGTCAATATATTTCTGCTCTCCGAGCACCATACCGCCGTAGATGAAGTTGCCACCATCAAAGCAAGCCACTGTTGAAAGTTAGTGAACTGATGATGAGCGCAGAACTGCCTGATACTGACAATGCTCCGAAACATAGACCCGGTTTTTGCCTTCATATGCTGCCATAAAGGTAAGGTCGGGACGCGAGCTCGGGTTCGATCCAAGATATTTGATCGAGGAGTCTGCCGCATCAATCCATCGATCTCTGTATTCGCCAAAACGACCCGAGTCATATGCAAACATTTTGATGAGGTACTCGTAGTACGAGTCCGTACCACCCACCCACCCTCCACTTGCGTCAAGGAATTTACCAGTTTCAAGTTCGATTTCAGATCCAAGCATTCCGGGAAATGGCTGTTCAAATGGTGGCTGAAACTTTGGTCTCAGCAGATGCTGTTCTGCACGCTGAACAAGCTTAGCGTAAATTGGGTCTCCTGTAATGTCGGACAGACGTGTCCATTCAAGCACCAGTGTCCCAACGACTGCCAGTCCAGTATTCTGCCCACTTCGCTGGTTGGCATTGAAGTTTACGTTATTGTCAGGAACACCAGACGTGGTGTTAAAAGCGAATGACAACTTGTTCGCCAAGTTTATTGACTGCTGAAGCAGCGTCTCGACGTTCTTCGAGTCAGGCAATAGATCGGAGAATGGGCCGTCGAGAAGATCGTATCCAGCCAGCATACCTCCGAGGTAACGAATGGTGGTTTCGAAAACAGAGACTGTCGCTGAGGTCACATTGCTCGTGCGCGTGTAGTCGATGGTTGGTACATAGTCAACAATCGTTTGGACAATGCTAGGAATCTCCATGATGATCGCAGTGCTAAGGGCATCGACAGCAGTTGCGCCCCATCCATTTCTGAAGCACTGGTATCAGCAGTTGTATTCATAGAGCACATTTGCAGCTTATACGAACCTGGAGTAACCTTTGCCTTTGCTTACAGGGTTCAATTCGTCCGCTGGGAAAGCATATTTGTAGTATCCATCCCAGGCAAAAGTGAAAGCCTCTTTCACGGCTTCCGCTCGATTCCTCTGCAACCTGAACGAAGGCGCCCTTTTCAGGAGCGACTGCGTATCATCGGGGACTGGTGAAGCTATGCTTGGGAGAACCAAGAGCCCCAAGACGGGGAAAATGAGCATAATGAGTATATGGAGAATTACCGAGGCTGAACAAGAACGCTGGCTGGTCCAGGCCGAAGAGGCGATGCAAATGCTAAAGCCGATCCGCAACAAGTGACAAACAGGAAATGACAGCAGAGAAGGATTACTTCTAGTGAACGGCAAAAAAAGAGTGTGAATCGGGTATGAGACAATTGATCACTCTGGTCGAGCGGCTGCTAGCATAAAGTAAGGTCGTCCGGTGGATCAGGTGTGGAGGTGGCCCGGGAGCATAGCCAGTCTAAAATTGATTGCTTTCAGTACTAATTGCAGTTTCTACCCAGTCTAAAGAAAACCTGCCCAGAAGCATCGTGCGCACATCATGGAGCGTGGCCGCAATTGGTAGACGTGGTGATTGGAAGGGAAACCTGTCATCGGACAGGATCAGCGGAAACATATCTGAAGGTTGAAGAAAACCTCTAATTTTGTTGTCCCGATTTGGCAACTGACTTGTCCAGTCAGAGTTGTGTCACAGCAACGTTGCAGTTCCATCCATCATGGGATTCTCAGCAACGGGCAGCGGGCAGCGGGCAGATAGGGCTGCACCGGGATGCCATAGTGTTGTTGATGCAGTGCAGTGGTTGATGAGAGGGAGTTTGTTCAGTCTGACTTTGTACGGCAACGGGCGCCTTGTAGCCTAAGCCTAAGCTGCGCCACATGAGGCACCAATGTGCCACCTTCTCACGCGCAAGCAACTTGAGCCTTGAGTTACAGCACCACGCGTGCACTCACATCGACTGTCCACTACGATCGCCATCTAGAACCACTCCATCTCCATCGAACAGAACCGCCAACACTCCTACCACCCCCATCACTTCTCCACACACACAGTCCCGACATGGATGCGCTCGTATCACAATACAGCCGTCCGGCATACCAGGATGAGGGCTACTCCTCCGAAGAACAGCTACAGCTGTCAGAAGTCACTCCTCCACTATCTCTCAAGTTCGCTCTTCCTCCCATCGCTCAGGTACACATGCCACCCCCCTCACACATCATAGGATCACCGACTAATCGCCCGTCTACAGCCTTCATCATGGTTACGAGCAATGACCGACGACTACTCCAATCCAGACTGTCCCATCAAGATTGCCCACGGCACAACCACCCTCGCTTTCAGGTTCAAAGGCGGTATAATAGTCTGCACAGATTCAAGAGCAACGGCAGGAAATTGGATAGCTAGTCAGACGGTCAAGAAGGTCATTGAGATCAACAACTGTTTGCTAGGGACCATGGCTGGAGGAGCTGCTGTATGTTTTCCATCCGGGTCATGTTGAATTGACGATTAGCGGCGCTGATTGTGCCATGATAGGATTGTCAATACTGGCTTGCCTATTTGGGAATGCAATGTCGTCTTCACGAGCTCAGGCACAAGCGCCGCATTTCTGTCGCAGCCGCCTCCAAGATTCTCGCCAATCTGGTCTACTCTTATAAAGGAATGGGTCTCAGTATGGTATGTGGAATTTCTACGAGAAATCATCGGACGTGAACGCGGCATGAGCTCACAACTTTGTAGGGAACCATGTGCGCCGGTGTCACCAAGGAAGAAGGACCCGCCCTCTACTACATTGACAGCGATGGCACGCGTCTGTCCGGCAACCTCTTCTGTGTCGGCTCTGGGCAGACTTTCGCCTACGGTGTTCTCGATGCCGAATACAAATACGACCTCACAGACGAAGAAGCTCTCGAGCTCGGTCGCCGCAGCATCCTTGCAGCTATGCATCGTGACGCATACTCTGGTGGTTCCATCAACTTGTATCATGTCAAGGAAGATGGATGGGTGAAGCATGGATTCAGCGACATGAATCCCATCTTCTGGAAGACCAAGCTGGAGAAGGGCGAGTTTTCGAATGTAACCGCCAACTTTGACGAGACCAGCAAGAGAGTGTAGACGACAATCTGTGGATTTGGGCTAACCGAGAGCATGTGTAACATCACCACATGTGCGCAGTCACGGTTGACTGAAATGGCGATGGATTCAGCGATTGAGGCAAGCTTCGAAACTGTACTTTCTAGGAATTGTGTCATTAGAGATACTTAGTTTGGAGTAAGACAGGTTACAGATCACTCCAAGGAGGCGGATCCATCTCCATTTATACCAAAAGCCAAAACGAGTTGATACCTTGGTAGTACATCCTTGACAGCGGTTGTCTTCCCGTTTGGCCCAACCCATCTCCGACTGCGCAAGATAAAGCAGGAACACTATGCATACTCGCTGCCCAACATACACTTTTTTCGGCACCATCATTATACAATGCAGGACGAAGCCTTCTCGTTACCGTTTGACATGTAGAAACCTCGTGAAAAGGACTCGCTAGAATGTCATCTGAGTTCCGACCAACATACAGGTCAATGGAAAGCGAAGCCTCTTAACCTCCCTTTCTCCTACGCAAGCCACGGTCGACTCCTCCATGTTCTTTGAAACTAAAAAACAGAGTGTTTGATTCCTGGCAAGGCTACTTCTTCAGGTTTCCTAGAGATAATCGATAAGTCAAGATACTAGTATGCGCGTACTCAATAATTCTCTGAGGTCAGATCTTCAATTAAATCCTGAAAGAACGATTCGTTGACTCGCGTACCGCCGATCTCAAACTGTGCTGACGAGTGAAAGGCTGCCCACCTCCCGCTCAGCTTCTGTCACATGAGTAAGCAGCCGCAGGTTATTAGCCTCGCTAGTAATAACTTGTTAGCTCCAGACCAGCGTGGTGGAGAATTCTAATTAAAGGTACGAGATGAACCTGCGTTTCATAAGCATCGTCATATACTGACCCGACTCCCGAAGAACTCGCACCTCGCTTTATAATTTCCTACTTTCGTTTAGATACTGGACTTCGGGACATACTTCGGCAGGTGGGCGCCAATTCCGATTTCACCTTATACACTCACCCTCCCCACACGAAATCTTCCTAGAAGTTACTCCCAAACTTAACCTAAATATATCCCAAATATGCGCATCCATCTATTCCCCCTCCTTGCCCTCCCAATCCTCTCAACAACAGCAACACAACTCCAATACGCCTCCCTGGGATCCTCCTACGCAGCCGGCCCCGGTCTAAAAACAAATTACCCCCACCTAATCGCCACAGCGCTCTCAGCAAACCTAACCGACCTCTCCGTCTCCGGATCCGTCCTAAAAGACATATCCTCTCAAATCGCCGGTATCCCATCAAACACCAACATCGTCACCCTCACCTCCGGCGGCAACGATTTAAACTATGTAGCAGGACTGGGTGCGCACGTTGCCCCTGTACAAACAGTCACCGAGTCCGAATTGACAACGAGGTTCACAACGGCGTTGGATTCAATCCATACCAAGGCGCCAAACGCTACGGTTTATGTGGTCGAGTATTTGACTATGCTTTCCACCTCCACGAAACCGGATGTGGACGTCCCTTTCAACAGTACTGAAATCACGAAGTTTGAAGCTATCTTTTCAAAGTTGAAGATGGCGACGGAGGCGAGTGTGCAGGGGAGGGAGGCATGGGTCGTCGTTGTTCCTGTTAGTGAGAAGAGTGTCGGACATGCGTTGGGGAGTAACGAGACGCTCTGGGTCAATGGGGCGAGTGTACCGGATGGTGCGGGAGGGGTTGGGTGGCATCCTAATACGGCGGGGACGCAGTTTGTTGCTGATTTGGCCGTGGGGATGATTCGGGGTCGTGTTGCTAGGTGACTTGCGGTGGAGCTGGGAAGGTTGATTTTGTAGATGATGTAAACTGATTTGTGTATATGAAGACCTGTGTGTTCGTGAGTGAACGATTTGAGCGTGCCTCTTGAACTGTGCGTAGGAGCGTGTGAGGTGGGAATTGACTACCCATTATGTCTCCAGCTCGTTCACCGCGCTCTCCTTGAATCTTTCGAGCATTGTGAACTTCTTCAGTTGAAAACTCTTTTGATAATGAGGTTAAAGCGGAACGACCTCTTTCAATTTGTCCTACACTTGAAAACCGAGCCTTGTCACACTGATCTCTATTTATTCCTGCCCGGAACGACCTTCAAGCTTGAAAAATATGAGACTGTGTAAGGTACATGCTAGCCCTGACTTTCCGGCTTTCTGAGTCTCCTCGTCATTGGCCCTCAACGCAGCTGCGATCACTTCCAAGTTGCCGTGGCCAGCAAGTTGCCCGCTTCCGAGAGCCATAAAAATAGTAACTTCATTAAATCTCTGGCGAAAAGACAAAGTGAAGAGCTTCCAGAACTATGTGATTATGGTCATTGACTTAGACTCAGAGTAACGGCAAACTGACCTTAGTCAAAGACTCTTCATAGTGGATAAGCAGATAGATAATAAGCATGTAGTGCAATTGTCTCAAGTACACCAAGTTCGTTTTGATGCTGGCAATTCTGAGTCCCCAACTAAAACTCTTGTGCCTCAATCTCGATTGATATACCAAGATAATCTAGCGACCCTCTTCTTCGTCGACCTTACTGTGCACTCACAGCTCTCAAGTCGAAACTAGTAAGTGAGATGTCGGCTCTGACCGATTCTTGACTGCAAGCCATCGATGAAAATCAGACGAAGTCGTGGAAAAGACGGTCTTGCGTGAATATCAATAGAAAAATAGCTAACCACCAGCTTCTCGCTATCCTCTTTACTGCTCTGTGACCATTAAAGGTGATAGATTTTCCAAGTGATTCTCGATGGGCTGATCAGGCCATGTGTTGCTCATCAGTCACGCGTACTACGTGAAGAACGTAAACAACAACAACGACGCGACTGGACTCGCACCAAAGTGAGTGACCCAACGCTCGACCGTTCGAATGGGGGTCAGAGCAGAGTGAAAGTTGTCTTTTCCGTCCTGAGAAGCAAAAGGAATTTTGTCCAGAAGGACAAAAAGGTTCGACGCCCCAATATGCTACTCACAAGTGAATGCTTGGGGGTGTGGGATCAACTTTGTTGTCCCACAGGCTTTCGGTCTACATCCTTATCATATATGCCTAGGTAGTATGCAGCCCGATCACTTAGACCATGACGCCTACGCTGAGGACATATGAATAAAAATCCCAAACCTCTCACCTATAGACCACAACCACTCAGCACTTAGGTCTGCAGTTATTTTTTTCCTTCCCTATTACCTTCCCACTCTTCCAACAGCCACATTGCTCAGCCAAAACAATTCTTCCCAGCTCACCTCGTCCAAGATGGCGTCTACAACACACATCAGTTATTCCACTTCCACCAACACAGCACATCGCTCGGCTGCACGCATCTGAGTCGAGGTAGGCGCCGATTTGAAGTTTTTGCAGCCGCAAGACTAACATGGTTGTTAGTGATCAATACGAGGAGTCGCTTCGAATCGTGCCACGTCAATGGCGGTAACTGCCAGTCACGCTTGCGCAATTGAACGGCTCAGGGTCATTTCTGACCCTCTAATGAAGCCGAGAGCGACTTGCTGGTTTCGTTGAGGATTCTGTAGGTGGGCAAATGTCAGCCACATTCCACAATTGAACAGTTCAAGGTTCCTTGAGATCCCTTTCATGAAGAGGGGACAGGTTTATCAATTCCTTGAGTCTCTCTGTATGTTTTGGCGTGGTGTGCATTGATTCCCTCCAAGGCGGCGACCATATAAATCCGAGTCCCAGTTCAGATCTTCTTCCCTTATTCTCAATTTCTTTGCTCTTTATTTCTTCTTGTGTTCAAGGGCGGATGTTAACAGCAGAGAGATGTCGATGGTTTAACAGCCTGTAGCTAGAGCAAAGTGGTGAATATTTGAACCACAAGCGCAACGTAAGCTGGAAGTCTGCCACAGACCTTCACTTGGGCGATCGAGGTGGTTTCAAAGGTATCGTAGAGCATATCGTACTCTGTAAAACTTTCACTCTTGCTGTCGTAAGAAGATATGCTCTGCGATGTCTGAGCAACCACCACGACTGCCGGAGACAAGTCATCGTTCGAAGGTTGTAGATGACTCGGGGCATCGAGTTTGGAAGCTTCTCATGCGAAGAGTTGTTGGTTGATGATGGAAGCGTGTTAGGTAGGTGAATGGAGGTGAAGTTTGTGGTCGAGGTCGACATTGAGAGTGCCAAGTGGCTAGGATCCACCTTCCGAATGCAGACCCACAGCCAGAGTTCGACAACAACACTTCGCTTCCATTCTGAAATCTTTGGATAACACTGACATCAGGCAGATCTTGAGCAAGTAGCATGAAGATTGGAAGGAGAGCGACACCATCGCTTTCAGCGTGTGTCCGTCTAAGCGTGCCCACCAAGTGCCCCTGACGACCTCGGGAGAACCCCGCCAGCGCTTCACGTTTTCATCATGCACCAATGAAGATTCACACTGAGGTCGTTACAATACAAGCCCGATATAGAACCGCCTGCAAGATCTCTAACCCAATAGGAACATCAAAACTGTCAACAAGGCCACGGGATATATCGCGATAACCATCGTATTCTCCCCTATCCTAATCGCCGCCCCATTCTTCGTTCCATTGGTGCTTGCTCCCCCGCCTCCATTAGAAGCTGAACCTGAAGTTCCCGTATCATTCGGAAAAGAGCTCGAAGAAGTGTGACTCGCGCTCGCCTTAGCCTTTGCCGACGCAATCGTATCCGGCAACCCCATTACATAAAAGGAGCCATTGTTATACGGATTACCGTAATGATACCCAGTTCCAAACATCACGAAGCCTCCATGTACTGTTATACCACCGCGTTGAACAGAATCAATAGGCTAGGTCTGTAAGGGTTTGCCAGTCTTCTTTTCCAAAGCCATTACCGCACCGGGCTGGGGCGTCTTGCTGCCTCCTGCTTTACCTACGAAGACGATATCGTTGACGATACCAGGTGGCGTATAAGCAAACTGATTATCAGGGACTTGCATTTCCCAAATCAAAGCCCCCGTTTTCAGGTTAGCAGCGCCAAAGGTACTGTTGTTGATCGTCTGTCTTCCGTCAGGCTGGAGCGTCTAGTTTTGTTGTCCAAAATTGATGGCTGTGAAATATACCTATAAGTTATCGACTACAAGTCCCCAGCTCAAAGCGCCTACTATAGAGGAGTCCGGGCTCGTAATAACCTTCTATTGGACGTTGCCTGTTACGGCGTCGAAGGAGTAAATAAAGCCGTCCTTCTAACCTATAATAATTACGTCGGTACCGGAGGTGCCGTAGCCTAGTATAGCTGGGACAAACGTAGGCGCCATTCCTAGAATTCTATAAGTCGGAGATATAAGCTAAAAGAAGGGAGTGCTCACCAACATCAGTATCGGGGCCGGGGTGCTCAGGGTATAGAGGCGAATATATAGTTGGTTCTCCAGCGTAGCCACATGCCATAACCTATGCATCTAGTAGCGAAATAGGTTTTCTCCAGTTAACCTTTCTAGTAGCGATATCTAAAGCAACAACTAATTCTTACTAAATATGTTCGGGAAGATAACTTATAGTCTCGTTCATACAATGAGTATACACAGGAGGATTTATATATATATTACCAGTAGCGACGAAGACTTGATTTCTCAGAGGGTCAATCGATAGCTAAGAACCCTAGAGAGCCGCGCCTGACCAGCCTTCTCTAATCGGTAGTACATTTATGTTCCAGAGCCTTTCGAACTTCTTGGTACTGCGATTAAAATTGAAGGCTGCGAAGTTGCCTACAAACGAGCAACATTTGCTATTATACTGCGGATTATCAGCTGCTGCCTCCTCTTGACTTGAGGCTCCGATGAAGATAGTACCCTTGTATAGAGTTGGAGACATCGTCAACTAGAGGATGGTTATACACCTGTACGGTGCCCAGCAGGTCCCCGGTTCTGAGATCGACCGCGACCATAAGTGCGTGCGCTTGGGTCGCGAAATATAGAATGTTCTCGTAGATCTAAGGGCTCGTTCGAGATATGGGGAGAGTATTATTCTGCTGTAGTTTGCTTAGAGGTTGGAAGTCCTAGAAGATTCGAGTAACATTGATTTGCTATTCGTATTCGCATGTTCCGAGATTGAGTGCGTAGAATGAGCCATTACTTGTAGGGTAGTATACTTCATTACTAAGGACGACTAGCGTTATACTAATTCCCACAGAATAGTCTAGCTTGTAATGTAGTTCCAGTTTACTAATTTTGCTGCTGAACCAAGGTATAGTATCTGGAGAACAATCAAGCCTACGAGAGTTTTGAGATGACTTGAAATAGATATTATTATTATAGTTAATAGACAGGAAAACTTTGACAAGAGCCTACTAGAAACATATCTAGAGAGAGTTCGACAACAGATATTGCCTAGAGAAACAGTACAAGGACATAGATTCCGACTTCTACCATAGTACACTACACCTTACGGGAGCAACGGTACTCATGGGTCGCAAGGTAGATCCTTGGGCGTGGACAAGAGTCAGACATATGCTCCAGGTTCATCGCAATGAGAGATCCTTTCCAGAAGATAAGATAGGATAATGAATCAGTCGAGTCATCTTGCAAGGCAAAGCAACGAAATCCATTGGCTCGCTCAGAAAGAGGAACAACAGCGCTTGAGACCTTTGCACCGAGCGTACTACTAAACACAGGGCCACCAATGTGTACGCCTTTGGACAGGCAACAGGAACAACCATGGTGTCTCACGCCTTCTCCGTGTGTATGGGAACGAACAAAGAAGCCTTTGCAGCTGGCTGATTGACGACGCTTCCGATTGCCTCAAAGATTGGCTGTGGGAAAGAAGAGGTGAGCTGTTACGAAGTGAGCTAGGTTCGCGAGATGTCGACGAGTGCCATTCCCCATGTGTCGCTGGAACAACGAAGGATGATGACGCCGGTCAAAAGAAGAAGGTGTTTAGGAGTAGAAGAGGGGAAGATGGGGATGGGGATGGGACAGATCTGAGATAGGGGTCATAGAAGCTAGCAAGGATTGACCCAGATGAATCGAGCGAGTCATGTGACCATCTGCAATGTCGAGATACTATGATTCGACTTTCGAGCAAATAAGCATCGACAAGCTCTCTTCCACCGAATAGACGTACCCGACAGCTGAGGTTGACATATACTGTGGTAAGACTCATAGTATGATACCAAGGGGGCGCAACAGTACGGGTGGAAGTATAATTGTATTGATATAGCATTATACAGTCCCCACACCTTGTCACAGTTATCCAGCTTTACATCAAGATAAAGCCTAGCAGCTCTCGATCTGTAGGAACTCTTGATGAAAAACTTTGATAGAGATAGTGTTTCCGATAAAATAGCTCCAATCATTTTTGAACTTCTTAATTTTCCCATTAATTGATATCTATTCACGAAGGCGCCATATCAATATAGCAGGGACTCGATTTCAAAGGAACCCCGTACCAACGGGCATTTTGACACTTTTAATCTAAAAAGTATACAATTCTAGAGCCGATGATCAGAAAACTTGTCCGACTGATCGGGGTTCGCTATATAATTATCAGCGGCCTGTTGTAAAAGGTACTAAGGAACTACCGACTTGTATCCCGTCGAGGAATTTCATCTTTCAATACAATATCTGTCTTTACCAACGAGACGATATTAAAGAATGATCTTCTAACCATTTGAACATCTACAAATCAAAAGACGTCAGAAAAGTGCCTGTACCAAATCAAGATTGTAGTCCCGCAAAGTACTAAGGGATGAGTTCGATAGTCTTACGGACCCATTCTGTGTGATTGCCAACCAGAGCATTTGATTTGCGTTCCATTATAGTCTGTCTCTTATCCATGGTACCATCGTATATCCTCCTGATGCCTTGCTCCGTGACTTTGAAGACCGGTATCTATCCTATACAATCAGACCGCTTGAGGAACAAATAATCTCAGCTATAACTCTAAGATGCGCTCAAACCGGACCTGTACAGGTCGAGGGAATCATTTGACTCCATGCATTTTATGTTGTTCGTGGTGAAGAGTGAGGCGAGGACGATTCCGACGATATGTATGGGTGAAGTACTGGGTCCGATGGGTTAGATGTAAGGCTCTAGGACGAATGTTCCGTTCCACTGGTCGAAATTGTGTCTCCACTCGAAGCTCAGCCACTGTGACTTTCACTGTTGCGTGTGAGAAAGAGAGAGAGAGAGGGGGGAGAGGGGAGGGATAGAATCAATCAACGTCAAGTGGAGACGTTTCTGGATGTGGTCAAGCGGGTCTTGGCAGGATAACCTGTATAAGGTACGGAGTTTTCCACTGAAAAAAGAAAGATAAAGTCTCAAGAGTTGAGCACACGTCAGTCACAAGGACAAGCCTCGACGATCGTCCCGTGAATCTCCCTCATTCAAAGCTAGGAGGTACCAGTAGCTTTCGCCTGCATCCTCTCAGGCAAGACACCAACCATTAGGCCCTTTTATAATTAGGAACCAAGCGGAGGTGAGACTACCATCTCACGTACACCTGGTGAGCTAACCTCACGCCAACGACTCTTCCGAACCATCCCCTCCATTGCTTTTCGCCTTAACCTGCGTGGATGGCCGTAGTATGACGCGACTTATCTGAGGTATCCATGGATGGAGATGAGTTCAATTCCTGGTGATGAAAAAGGGACGCCGTTCAGCCCTTCGAATCTCCTTATTATCCTTCCTCCATCTCTATCCCTTATCAAATCCTCAAACCTCATAATTGTACCCCTCATATCTCCCACTTAACAGGACTCGATCATGTCTCTTCTCCGTGCAACCATCTCCCTACTCACAACATTCCTATACACAACGGGAGCCACAGCCTTCGTCCCCTCAGCACCTAGCACGTTCCCATGCTCCCCAGCCGTGAACGGACTAATCTCTGGCATCGAAATCAACATTCTCGCCCAATGGGGCGAGAAGAACGCCACGATGGCTCTCCAGGCGATCGAATCCAAGACACCAGTCGACAAATCAGCATTCGCTGCGGGGAAAGCGGTGCTTGTCAACGGCATCATGTTTGGAATGCAAATCCGCGCATACAACCAGCTAATTGCGCCAGAAGGCAATGCTGCGCTGCCAGGTTTGGAAAAGGTAAGCTTGTTGCATCACAGCGTAGCCATTGAGTCTATCTCTCAAGCGTAGATTTGTGTCATGCTCTTATACTCTACATGCTCTCAATCTCAAACAGATATCGATGGTTTTCTGGCGAGTTCGAAAATCAATCTTCAGAAAGGTCTTGACGTCTGATATGGGGTTCAGTAGCATCATCAGAGTAACTGCATGTGAGGAAAGATCTTTGACCCTCATCATATCATCTAGATCTTGTTCCTCGGCTCACACGTTTTACAGTATGCGGCAGCAGAAGAGACCGAGCTTGGACTTGCGAAAAGCTTGACGGGAGAACCCAGTCACGACATGCCAATTCTGGCTACGTTGGTAACAGATGTCACAACTGGTATTCAGTTGAACAAGAACAATACGATTGCTGTGAGTTTTCTCTTTCCTCGTTTTGTTCTGAGAAAGGGCTAAGCTGATTAACTTTAAGGCGGCATCCGGATGTTATTCACCTCTCTTGCAGTTCCTGCCAGATGTGGTCACTGACAGCGTCACATATGGTTAGAAGTTTTTCAGAGCAAAGTATGAACGCTTCTGCGTAGTCATGCTACATAGGTAATTATAATACAAAGGATGTCTCCGTGCCCTTGATCCATATGCATGCCAGCTTAAGGCATATCATTCCATCTAAAGCCACGTGAACCTAAGACCGCTATTCACGATCCACGTAAACTTCCAACTTGGAGAGGATCACTCCAACCCGAGTCCCATAGCAACTCCATATCTATGCATTTGGATTGGTGGGCACCAGCGATCCGCGAAGTGTAAGGTCTTACCAATTGACAAGCTAGGTGCCATATTCAACCACAGCATACACGATGCAATTGTCTTTGGTGACCTTCCACATTCTCTTCACCTCTGGCCATTTCGTACTACCCCCCTTGCTCTCAGCAGTAGCAGCAGCCGCAGCCGCGATTTCATACTGGTTCTTCAGATCTTTTTCGTTTTCGCCACTCATCAAGGTAGTGATTGAACCAGTGTAAAGGTCCATCAAGTGGTCGTCCATGCCGGCGGCTATCTTCGCGTAACTTTCCTCGTCAAGAAGAAAGAAGAAGAAAACTCGTCCTTTTCGAGTCTTGTCGTTCCCGATGGTCCTGCAACTGGACATGCCGAACCTGCAACTGGCGACGCTGAACCTGCGGCTATTGGTAGATATAGACGTAGACGTAGGCGTATATTCTAAGTATTATCCTATAGTATATTCCCTATACTAGATATAAGCAACCTCTGCGTCTTCAAAAAAAAATCTATAACTAGATAAGATACCGAAGATATATATTATAATACGGCTATACTTCTACGAGTTTAAGGCCTGTTACAAAGATCACGATACCAGTCTCTTTGATTTATTTTAGTCTATTCAAGTCGCCACCGAATATCAGACTACATACGCCACCTTGCATACTAAAACTCCCCGTCCCAATCCAGATTCCCGGCATACCCTGCCCCGACGCCGTGAAAAACAACCACCTCCCCCCACTACACCTCCCTTCACCACCAAGCATGCCCCATTTCCAATTCAACACCCCATTCCACTTCCCCAATAACCCCCACCAAGCCCCACCATCAACAAAAAACATCAGCAGGCCGTTGCAGAATTTCGCACCCTCACAAACACATGACTAGAACGAGACACATCTTCGCGGATACGTACTACTATCGTCGTACTTGAAACCCCTCGAGTCTTTTTCTCTTCCGTCGCCGTGCATGAACGCGATACCGTTATTGAGAGAGTTGAAGTGTAGGGTGGAGACATTCTGTGGTCGGGTTTGATTGCTGTTGCTGTTATTGATGTTGATGATGTTGACGTTGATGTTGATGTTGATTTATCGAGTTTGTGGAGTGTGGATTTTGGGCGCGTGGGGATATTGGGGAGGCGTGAAGTACTGCGGTTCTCTGTTCAAATAGATATGCTGTTGCCACGTTACGAATGGTGGTTGTCAGCCGCCAACAGAGTATTGTGAAGTTTCCTGAAAGGTGTCAAGCGAATAAGTAGCCGGTGAAGGGGTTTGTTGGCATGAGGCTTGGCTTTGTATCTGTCATGGTGTCACTGGACATCGATTACTCCATGAAAATGACCGCGAGGCAATTTTCATCATCGACCTAGGATGAGGAGGGAAGCTTGGGAAAAAAGAATAGGCTGTAAAAGCACTGACTTTGTTGAACATACTATGAAACTACATCTTTTCAAGCTGTTCCATTCGTCACTACTTCTTCCGTCTCAGGCTTCGCACCTCTCTCGGTGATTTTCTCCACCTTGTGAAAGCCCTCGTGATCCATGACCATTTTCTTTTCGCGCGTATCACTTCCAAGCCACAATAGATCAGGTCGAGAATAGTGCCCGGTAACGTCGAGGAAGCTCTTCGCGAAGATGGCGGCATCGAAATCCAATTCCGCGTAAATGATACCCTCTTCAGTGGGCTCGAGAGGCGCTGTGAGAAGACGACCATCGGGACCGAAGATGGCTGAGCATCCGCCGCCTGGCTTGGACATCAGAGCACCATTTTGAGTGGACATGACCTCGATTCCTTTCTCGGTGATGATAGTCGTGGCGTGTAAGACAAAGGTCTGTGACTCCATGGCGTAAACCTGGGAAAGAGCTTGACAGCCTGTAACTCATGAGTACTCGCTGAAATCAAAGATATAATCCTGAAACAGACTTACCCTCCTTACTCATGCTAAACAACCCCGGACTCCCATCATGCGGCACAATTGGTGGCCAAGCAGAGCAGTGGATCTCCTCCCTCTGGTGAAGTGTATGGTACTTTAGCAGTGGCTGTACGTGCTCCCAGCACGCCAAGGTTCCCACCCTCTTTCCACCTGTTCCCTTCGTCTCAACAACATTCATCAAAGAATTCCCAGAAGCGTCCCCGAATATCGTCCGCTCCATATGCGTCGCCTTCAATTTTCTCCTAGTCATAAGCAGCGACCCGTCGGAATCAATGATGGCCTGGGCGATGTAGAGACTGTGGTTCGAGTTTTCAGAGAACCCGAGGGAGACGACGATTTGGTTTTTGGCGGCGCAGGATTGTATGGTACGCATTTCTGGGGAGTCGACGACGAGGGAATTCTTGATATATTGAGTTGAGATGACAGGATCCACGGGGCGAGTCCATATCCATGCTGGATAGCCAGGGATGAAGGCTGGATTTGATTAGCTAATATTTGGAACTACCACAATCGTAGGATATTACCTTCAGCAAAGGCGACGAGTTTGGCGCCATTGGCAGCGGCTTCTGTAATATATTTGCATGTTTTTTCGACCGAGGCTTGGAGATTAAGCCATTCTGGCTCGAGCTGAGTGACGGCGACTTTGACGGCGGTCATATTTGGCGATAGACTGCAGAGCAATAGCGTGTTGTGAACAGAACAAAGGAATTTGTCTAATTCAATTCTCGATGGAGCATCCGAAGGTATAAAAGTGCCACATGAGCTCGGCCTGACTGGATCCACGCAAGCTCTTTATATGCATCGACCGGCTTAAGAGGATCGGTTCGGTAGAGTGTCAGGAATGTGATGGTAGCAGGTGTTACTGTTGGAACTAATATAGATACCAGTATGAATGTTGTTGTCGTTATCAGGCTTGCGGAAGAAACGCCCGCAGCGCGCTTTTCCAGATATGGTGTGAAAGCGGGGTTCCCCTGTTAAGCTTGTAGTTCTTCCCCTGCATTTGCTCCATAGCTCCTAGTGTCGAGGTCTGCGGAATAACGAGAACAGATCCCGCAAAGAATCACAAACGACTTGGCCAAAGCCTGAGAAATATTTCCTAGTAATGTGTGAGCATCCTGCCCAAGTTGTGGTATTACGGAGCAATGCAAATTTCAATTCGAGTGCCGTGTGCTGAGTGGGATATGATACGAAGCTCTCGAGCAGGCTGATGTTCAAAGATTGACCAGATTGCCATTCTGGTCGAAAAGAAAGTCGAAGTTCCAATTCTCTTGGAAATCTGTTGGAATGTTGGCCAAGGCAGACCCATACTGACTCGTGTTCCAGGAGTTGATGCCGAAGGCAGCGTTGTCCGCCAGCGCATCTTCGGCAAAGTTCGCAATATCGTCAGGTACTCCTCCCGGGGTGGTAATGGAGTATATCTCAGCCGCGTTACAGTCAAATTCCTTGTTGGCTTGCAGCTGCTGTTCAAGTGGATGGCTTGCTTGCAGTGGGAGTGCCCACACGACTTCCCACTTGTGTGCCAGCTCTTGTATTCTCCTGACAGACAATTGTACCCTGCTATTCCACTTTGGGTTCATTTCCAGCAAGGCGTTCATGCAGGACTTCAATCCGTTAGCAGATTGGCGACCGAGTGCTGTTCGACCCGAGGTCGCATTGAGCAAATGTACGACGGAGGCGCTCATGATGTAGTCGATGATTTGTGGCGCGACAATGCAGAACTCTGCACTTTTTGAGTACATGCGCACGATATTAGAGATGCTGGCTGCTGCACTAGTAGCGCATCGCATTGCAAAATTGAGGGTGAAACTGCCGGCTGGTTCGTTGAGGAATGGGCGATGGATGAGCAGGACAGTCGCGTGGTACGCAACGTTGAACCAGATAATACTTGCAGATACAGATTCGCCCATGTTGCGAAGTTTGAAACGGTCGTCCACTTGGCGATAGAAGTCCTCGAGAGCGTCGCTGGCACTGTGTCAGAGTAGTCTTCTTCTTATGGAGATTGCGAACAGACTCACTGAGATCTCGTAACAAGTCTATTACGCTCATCAGAGGACAAATCAGACCAACCAAAAGCATAAACTTGGTCCATACACGAATCCCATAGGTGCCAAAGTTGGCAGAATTGATCATGCGCCAGTTCATCGATAGTCGGAGTCTTTTCCAAAATCGTCAGAAGAGATGGCGATTTCACACGCTGCCAGTGCATTGCTGGGAGACAGTTAGAGCACAGAAGACAATGATGGATAAAGCTGAAGTCCTTACTGCAGTTCATTCCTAGGCTGGCCGTGATCAATCTAGGCAAAGCGTCAGTCTCGTCAGTCTCGTCAATCAATGCATGCATGCTCCTACCTATCAACGGAGAAGTACGCCCAAAATGACCTCACTCGCCGTCGCAGGCCAGGATTGTTGTCAAGACCAGTGGTTCCAGCAATTCGACTGTGAGCCGAGACATGAAGTCCAAGATGAAGAATTAGGCCGGTCGTCATTGCTGCACACGAATCAGTGAGTGGAAGATTGGGCAGAGCGCACCATTGCTCGCTTTACCAATGTAGTTGTATGCCATGCTATCGTTACCGAGCATTAGCTCTCGCCACGCCAGAAGAGTCAATCCCTGCGAAACTAGGTCGTTTGGTGTCTCTCTCATACATCTGAGCACAATGCTTTCTGCAAATTCTGCGTATTGAACACCGAGTTCCACACTACCGGGTAGAGTCGAGAAATGCGTTGCGACAGCATACAAAGCATGATTACGAAATTGAAGGTCCAGTCCTCCTTCCTTCGGCTCGTCGGTTGAGGTGTAGATCGGATCGCCACTCTCCAAGAAGTGGTGGAAGACGTTGAAGTGGTTTGTGAAGTCCTGGATCAAGGTTTTTCGTATGACAGAGTGTGGATCTGTGCTCAGGTGGCTTCGAAGATGGGCAGCTGCTTGCTGCGATTGGTGGCTGTTATGAGACACGGAAGGACTGGGATGATCTGAAGGTCTCATCTTTGCTGAAGGAATCATGAAAGAAGGCTCTCCTCGATCTTCAATGTCCATGGTAAGCATGAGAGATGCCAAGTCCTCCATGGCAGTTTGGGATCGAACATCAGCGGCATCGACCGGTGTCTGGTAGCGAATCTCTCCAGTTTGGTCCCTGGCGAATAGAGACGAAGAGGTGTCTCTGGAGGTAGACTCCAAGCCACATTCTTCGACATCGTCTAGAATCGTTTTCGAAGCGAGCCCAGAGCCTATGTATTATACTGAATCAGTTTTTCTTGGTTGCCTCACGTGATGGCTTTGATCTAGGTGTGTACTCACCTCCAGGGAACTCTTTGGGGGCGTATATTCTTCGATACTGCATCACCTCGTATTTCAGACTCTTGACCTGTGCTTCCAAGCGCGTAATCAGATCCTCGTCGACATATTTGCGCCTTGAGAACGCCTAGTATCAGCTTATCATCCACCTGTGAGAGGTGTTGGAGAATGCCCACTTGCGGGAGGTCTCTGGCTGGTAGAAGCAGGTCTTGGATGACCTCTTGCATAGCGAGCACAGCGGTTTATCCCCATCGCACTATAGGCCGATGAGTCGAGGCAGCATCGATCGTGGAGTTGCGGAAATCACCTTCCGCTTGTTCTTGCGGCATTCTTCGCACGCGATCCTTGTCCGTCCTTGGGTCCTTGAGGCAGTCGTGGAGTCCATTGGGTCTAGCTGTCGATACCTACTCGGGTAGGATGTCAATACCTAGTACTCGGGTAGGATGTCGATACCTACTCGGGTAGGATGTCGATACCTAGTACTCGGGTAGGATGATTTGCTGGACGCGAAAAGAGCGGAAAAAGCACGCCGAGATTCTTTCTTGGGGAGAGATGGCTCGTTCCGTCCATTGCATTAGTTCCATGACCGCGCGCGTCTGATTGGCCATCATGTCTTACTACACATGTGATGGTCGCTTTACTATTGCTTCTAGTAGTTCCTCTCCTCCATCCTCTTCACTTTGCAACTTTCTCCATTCTACTACCTCCATATACAGGCAGTCTTCTCACCAGTGGCTGTGGGAATGGCTGCAATTGAACCCCGCGAGTGGAACATCCAATTGAGCGGCTGGCTGGCATGGACCGAGCACGCTCAAACATCAACCTCGACTGGTAGACGTGTCCGCAACTAGGAACATCGACGCTGCTGTGGGCATCGATATCGATGTACGGAAGATTTCCGTAGTGGTGTTATCGCCCAATCTAATTTGAACAGCTCTGGGCCATGGCCGGTCCACCAGCTAGGTGTTGGTAGCTGATATCGCGCGCTGCGGAAAGTCCCATCCGCAAATGGTAGTACTCCATGGGCGATATCATTTAGCTCGGCTGAACCAAGCTCATGTATTTAACAGATGATCATGGTGTCTGAGGGGCCATCTGATTTGGTTCTTTGACACGCAAGGTGTAGATTCATACCCTCTCCTTTCTCCATCTTCTCTGGCCGTCTTCTGTATATTCTTTATCCCTTTTCACCCTAGCAACTCCATAATAATGGTCTTTTTGGCTGATCTTGAGGGAGAAGAGCGGGTCTTCACGATCGGACTGTTTGGAATTCAGCACGACGTCCTCACCGTGGAGAAGAAAACGACAATCGCGACATTATACTGCCTTCTCCAGCAGTCAGCTAATCGCCTCGATCACCTGCAGGACGAAAGCCATGGACTACCACGAGAAGGACCACATTCTACCACATTTGTAGCATATTGGCTTCGTTCCGAGGACTACAAGAGTTGGAAAAATACAGACTCTGTCAGGGAGTTTTGGAACGAACTTCCTGATGATGCTGGTGTTTGGCGTGAGGTTATGACTGTCCCCAAGTCTCGCTTCATGCATGCTTCTAGTCAGCCCGTGAAGAGTGCCATGGGTCATCTCCTCGAGTTGAAGCAGTCGAATGATGAGGGCTATTGGGGAGTGTATCGGCACCGACTTGCAGCAAATCCCGACCAATATACGGATCCGGACGACAAATTTGTCTCGCCTTATGTCACCACGGCAAAAGCGAAGCCTGATCCAGAAAAGAGAATTATTTCGATTCCGAAAGCCCAGTCTTCTGCCATCAGATCTGGACGCGTTCGACTCACGAAAGTTCCAGAAAATATGCTCTTTGCCCGAGAAGGTCAACGGCAACCCAACATCTCCAAGGATGAGCTTGACACTTGGATCGATAGTATCGCTCCCCACGCGCGCTCATGGATGGAGCATCTCGACACCGAACGCGAGAAAACAGGCGTGATTTCATTTACTACCCATCTCGGTCACGAGAAGCCAACTATGAGGACGATCGCTCACGCAAAGAACTTCGACCCTGCCATCGATCTTGAAATGGACACTGAGGCCATTGCGGAATCTAATCAGCTTGTATACTTCCTTGATTTGGCACATTTTGAGCAGGCGGGCAGAGCTCATCGTGGCCACGTCCAGCTGCGTAAGAACACTCTGGTAAGGCGCATTCAAGGACAAACGATACTACAGATGCGCTGACGAGTTTGATTCCAGGAGATTTATGGCCCCGGCGGCAAGATGAATGAGCTTGGTAAAGCAGTCCTGTTCGTAGAGATTGCTGTTCTGAAATCTGGTGATCTGGATGCTGAATACGTTGGTTGCAGACAAGGTACAGGATTGATGTTTTTGGAGGATATCGATGTTTAGGACCACCTACCCGTATCAGAACAATTTGTGGTGTCTTGCTCGAAGGCTTCATATCATTAAATAAGTTGGTGGCTCAGATATTTAGTAGTATTCAAAAATGTATCATTTTATCTCGCAAGGCTGAAAGTTTTTAGTTGAGTGAACCATCTTCAGCTTCCATTGCCACTCGCAAGCAAGAGCAGGTCGGTGATTTGGGTGCAAGGGACTGTGTGCCTGGATTCGTGGATAAGGCGCTTCCCACAAGACATGAAGAAGGCGAGCTGCCTACTCGCAAACGTGGACCAATGTGAGAATGCGACATGAACAGAGATATCTAAAGCAGGAAGATTCGAGAGAGGCCCATTCTTGCGCAAGAACTTGACCGATATGGACGGGCCGCTATCCTTCATCAGTATTCCTAACATATCCTATATTCTTCGATTTCTACATGCGTCAGTTCATCGGCAACCACAGCAGAAAGTATACCTTCCGCATCCAAACGCCAAACACCATATTTATACATATCCCATCATTACTGGGTCACAGCCCTCATTCCCTGTAGCATCAAGCCAAACACCAAACCTCTTGCAACCTTTTGAACCTGCAGGCAATCGAAGACTTTACCTAGTGCTTCGCCGCTCGCCGCCTGTCCCATCACGCTCGTCAAGGCTTGCGGCATACCTCTCTCAACAAGCAGTCTTCTCGCCTTCCGTCTCAATTCTTCCTTTTCGTCTTTCGTCATTTCGGCGGGCCATGTCTTCAATTCTTCCTCAGTTGGGAGCGCGTTTTCACGCAGCTTGCGAATATGCATAGCGATTCCTGCGTCAGAAGTATTGTCATCAAGAACCGTAGTTTGTAATAGTTGGCGAATGGATTCCAGTTGTGGGTTTCCAGGACGGAGAAGGAATGTCTTTGCGGCGGTCAGTAGGGTGCGACGTAGACCCCATGCATTAGAAAGCGTGTAAAGTTCGTTGATAATGGCGAAGAGAAGCTCGACCGCCATCTGAGTTTCTTGTTCTGTTATTGGCGGTTTCGCGTTGGCCTGCTTTGTCGTCCGAGGAGGAAGCTCTGGTGCTTTATCTATTTGTTTTTCTGAGGAAGGTCTCTCAACGAAGGAAGACGTGGAGGTGCGCACTGCAGGCTCTGCGTCTAAGATTTGCGTGTTCGTGTGGCTTTTGATCGGATCGGGTACAAAGTTGTAGTCATCCGTGATATCTGACGGTGGAGGAGGAAGATGGAGAATCTGATCGCCGCCTAGTATAGGCATCATATCCATCGATCCCCTGATAGAAGAAGCCTTGCTGCCAGGTTTCGAGACAGACCGACGAGGGAGCTCATTGTCGACTGGAATGCTAGGCTTGCGCTCCATTTGCGGCACAAGTGCGGGTTGAGTGTCCACGATTGGCGACATGTTTCGCAGACTATCCTGACTCTTTCTCGGAAGTGATGATTGGGACGTATTTGACTCAATCTTGCTCAAATCTCTGGACAAAGATGTAGAAGAACGGCTGACGATGGGACTGGACGATACCGAGTTCGTCTTCTTTTTTCCACCCAGAACGCCACTCACGCCGCCAATGAATGCTTTACCTCCTCCAGCGACACCTTTTGGAGCCTTGGTAAGAACATCCATCATGCCTTTGCCCATGTTCTCGAAAGAATTTGGTGTTGGCCATCCGAAGCTGCCATCTTTCGCGGTGGGAGATTTATCCATGCCACGCTCTTTCTCCAGGAATCGCTTCATGCCTTCGCTCTCCGCTAGCGACTGAAACCGTACAGCGTCCGTGAGGTATCTCTCAAGTGCCTCGCGTAGTGAAGCCTTGGTATGATTTTTCCAAGCAGGAAGTGCAGCATGCGCCTGGGTGAAGACACCAGCACCAGAAATTGCGGCAATTCGACGAAGCACCTCGTGGAGAGTTTCGAAATCAGCATACTTGCGGACTATCATCCAACCTGGGTCATGCGCAGATGGTGGCTCGATCTGGATCAGGTAGTCTGTGATTGGCTTCTGTCGAAGAGATGACCTCTCGCTTGGATCTGTGTCATCGAATATTGATATGGTGGCATTGTGAAGTGTCAAAGGAGGGATTTCCTTTTTCGCTTTCTGTGCATCGGATAACGCTGTCACTGGCTTTTGCGGCACAAGCTGATCGAAGCTGGTGAACGGAGCTGAATCAACAGATTCGAGCTGTGCCCCAAATTTCTCATCAACCACATGATCTTGCGATTGGCGAGGCTCATCTTGAGCATGGCCATCACTTTGCGAAGATGTCGGAGTCGCTACACCTTGAGTCGTGCTTTCCGATACATCTGTCAATATCGAGCTTGAGGATGTCGTTCGATTCGATTCTGTGAACGGGTCATCTTTGATTGTAGGTTCCGCCGCAGCCACTCTCGTCGACTTTTCTGAGCTTGATGCCAGAATATCACGAAGCCTGCGGGCATCTTCTTCTGCTATAAGCTGCGAGAGTCGTTGAGCCTCTTGCATTGCTTCCTCCATAGCGTCCTGCGCTCTGCTTGTCACACGCTTATGCTCCCTCCGTGTGGCAATCTCCGAATCTGTCCTTACGAGGACGGGAGATCCAGGTTCAGCTGCGATCTTAGCCGCCGTTTTCGAAGATGTCGCGTCCATGCCTTCAAGACCAGCGTCAATGTCCTTCAAGAGCTCTGGCTCTCCATCTTCGAGGAGATATACAATCCAACCATTAATAAATTCTGGTCTGGAACAGCTTTGTATAGTCATCTCGATCACCAGTTTCGCCAACACTTGCTGACAAAACGTACGAATGACTTCGGCATTGTAAGATTTGGGTTCAAGATAGCACTGTAGAATGTCTTCGGCTACCAGATCCAACTTCTTCGCTTGATGTTTTGTGTCGAGAATGCTTGCCAAGTTGCTTTCCGGCTTCATGTCTAGATATGTCTCGATTGCTTCTGCAGCTGCTGTTGTCGGCGATGCTGATAAAGCTGAAGACAGTTCGCCAAGGAAGACAATCATTATAGATGATGAATTTGTGAGGAACTCGAGAAACGTATCCGCAGGTCTCTTCCGCGAGAGATGTGAGGAGACGGAGAGAAGGAAGGCCACCAGCGTTTGACGAGAGGCTGCTGGAAATGCCTCTTCTCCTGGTATGACAGGCGAATACCACCATCTACGTCGATGTTAGTATATCAACATGTATATGCCTTTCTGACCACATACTTCACGTAATCCCTTATAACCGCCTCCGTAAGCTCGTTCAATGCCCCCTCAGTCTCAGGCCTAAACCCTTCAAATCCCAATCTCTTGCCAACAACAGCTACTTTCTCTTCCGTTTCTTCCTCATCCCCATCTTTCCCTATCTTCCCCCTCCTCCACTCCAAAGCCCTCTTAACAACCTCAACGCCAACCTCCTTCCGCCTCCTCTCCTCAACATTCTTCTCTGCATTTCCCTCTCTACTCCCTCCTTCCCATGTAGCATGTAATACAACACCTCCTACCGCACCAATGAGAACCAGTCCCACTCTTCCAAGGACGAAATAAGTCGTTGCGCCTATGCCGACGAGACATGCGCCGAGAGTTTCGTTACTAGCTGTGGAGAGGAACTGGAGGGCTTGGTCTGTTAGATTTGAGGCTGTTGTTTGAAAAGACTGCGTCGTCTCTCCCGACGTAGTGTCCTGTGGTTCTTTGACAACTTCTTCGTTGGAGGAGGGGGGTGGCACATCTGCGGAGGTGTCGGGCTCCGCATTGGTTGTATTCGAAGGCTTTGCGGTGGCTTGAGGATCCATGTTTGGTGGAGCATTCTATTCCATGCTACTGTAGACTGCGCAAGAGGATTCTTAAGGGTGGTTTCGCGAAGAAGGTGAGGTGTTGGCGCAAGTCTGGGTTGAGACGAGTTCCATATCTGTCCGCTGCATGCGGCTGAATCCATGATGATGTCGATCTTTACCTGCACTTTTTTTGGCAGCGTAAATCCACTGTTTTTTTTTCCTTCGCGACGCGCAACAAGTTGATATTTCGTTGGGCAAGTACTATATTGGAATCGCAAACCTCGAAAAGGTCTATCTAGATCACGTATTCAATCAGAATGGCGGCCGCGACAGCATGCGTAACTTGCGAGCTTCCGCTCGTACTCGACATCTACGACGATGAAGCAGAGGATGTGCAAATGGGAGAATCCAGCGCCGCAGGAGCGTCTACCATATCAGCAAACACAGTTCCAGACGATGTTCACCTCATCTGCGGCTGTCATTTCCACTGGCAAGTACCTCGCGACACCTGCAAACTCAAAGCTAACATTAGCAGGCAATGCCTCCTAGACGCCTACACAGTGACCGAATGCCCGAAATGCAGCAAAACCCTCACCACCACCCACCCAACCGGAACACAGGTTCTCCTCGTCCAACTCCACAATGAAGGCGGCCTTCAACAAGACCTCGATATCCTACCCCTCCTCACAGAAGAATCGTACCTAAAAGCCTACCCCGAGGAGCGCAAACCTCGTGCTTTCCTTGAGTTTTGCCGCGAAGGGGATGTACAAGCAATAATAGAGATGCTCCGTCCAGATTTCGACTCTGACGATGATGAGGACGAAGAAGAGATAGAAATCTCGCCGCAGGATCTGCTGAAATATCAGGACGGCCTTGGAGATGGGAGGTCGGGACTACATGCTGCTGTCGCGGCACAGTCGAGAGAGGTGGTTTGGTTGTTACTCTTACTGGCGAGTAATTTGCATCCGAAAGAGTTTCCGGCAGAGGTATTGCATGAAGCTGAGGCGCTGCAGATTCAGAGAGGCATCGTGGATGTGGACATTCGAGGGTTGAGGGATAAAGAAGGAAAGACAGCCGAGGACTTGGCGAGAGAGATTGGGGGTGTCTGGGAGGGATGGGTTGGTGTCGGACGACTTGGACTGTGAGAGGTTGGCAAAGACGTCGTGAGTGTGCAGGAGGAAAGGAAGTGGCATTGTCTTCATTCATTCGATACCCTTGAATGCGTAGCGAGATTGGTCCATGATGTTATAAAGATGTTCAAAAGCGGTCCAACTGCAGAGAGCTGGAAACATGGAGCGCCAGGAACTGGTCAATACCGATGTTGAAAAACAAACGTTTTTCCATCAACAGCCCCACAATTTCCGAGATATTGCAGGAATGACTTTATCTCATTTACTTCATCAGTCCATTGCGGTCTGATGGATGTTTGCGGTTAGCGATATCCATCCTGTATTTAGGGAATTTGTTCGGAATGCAACTTCGAACGCTCAAAAGGTGGAAGAGAAAGTGAAAGGAGGCTCAGTTTAGACTGACGAGTTGGTTGAAGAATTGGGACAACAAAGAAGGCATGAAATATTTGCGAGGTGTGGCATAGATTACGAAGCTGATGACCATAGAAGTCTTCATCCAATGACAGCCGTTACCAATTGCTCATGAGTGATGGGAATATCAGCGGTGATGCCGGAAATGGTCGCTTTCGAGATTGTCATAAACGTGCTGATAGAGCGGTTGACCGGACCGAGATGGAGGTGGGATTGAAGTTTATAGAGAGCTGTCTTGCTTAGCAGACAGAAACAATGATGTCTTGCTTAGCAGACAGAAACAATGATGTCTTGCTTAGCAGACAGAAACAATGATGTCTTGCTTAGCAGACAGGAACAATGATGGCGAAGACAACTGGTAATGTTTGTAGTGCAAAGGTCGAAAAACAACCTACCTAGGTATTCAGGGAAGTGGCCCTTATCCTTATCTAGCAAGTAGAGGTACCTCCGAACCCGAGAGCGATCATTCAAATCTCCGAAGCTGCCGAACGACCGAATAACAAAGGAAGAAAAGAAAAATGAAACAGCCAAAGAATCCAAAGGGTCTCGTCAGTGGAAGTAGGACGACGTAAAACAGCGAATTCGTCCCTTGTGAAGTAGTGTAACTCGCCTGTCAGAGGTCGAATGACGTGTGAAGGTGTTCGTCTTGGTGTGATATCTGAAGGGGCGGGGAGTCAAACATCGCGTTTCCACTTATCCAGAAGTGAGAAATTTGATAAATCTCTGGCGATTTCCTAGCTGCATTGCCAGAAGCACACTGATATCGATCCTAGATTGAAGATGATATGCTGGCTTAATGGCAGGAATGGATTGATCCCCAGTCAGCATGTTTCAAAACATCCGGAGCCATGTCAGAACCTTTGTCCAGCGTTCGAAAGGGGATGATGATGAACTGGGGATGTTTCTGGTTTTGACTAGTCCTCTATACTCGGTATGGCCTCGTCGTACCTGCGTCGCCCAGAAACCCCTGCATCAGGTGCTGTGCGATGAAAGACTCCACGACGACGGATCTCACGATGCCATATCTCATTTCTCGTGGGAATTGCAACGGAGAGAAGAGAAATTTAGACAAGTTGAGGACCAGTTGGAAGGTGCCATACCTCGACAACGATTGAATCAGCTGCGCCTCCACGAATATACAGTCTTGGAGGATCTGTCGCAGGAAATTTAACATGCCGCACCGTTTCGACGAGTTGGTGATGGTGAGTCGCTGTGGCTTGCGAAGCGGGCGCTAGAACTAGTCTACGCACTGTAAGGTAGGGAGTAGGTAGGTAGGTAGGAGGGTCAGAAATGAAGAATCTCGCTGATGGAGCCGACGATGGTGAACTTTAAGAATCAGATCTGGGGCCAGTAGCAAGACTCCAAGCTGCTGCCCATGTATTATAATCTGTCCGCCTCTACCTTCGATACGCGGCGTGACGGTTGAAGTGTTGACTGGCACTGGCTAAGAGCGCGGTCGGTAGGATTCGCGCCGGGCTGTTTCTTGGTGCAGGTGTCGATCCAGGTACCAGACGTCTCTGATTGCCTGTGATAGGCCACACCCATGAAATGAATCTTCCGTGAGCCCCTTGCAACTGTGGCGCTGGCGTCTTTCAGTTTGATGAGAAGAGCAACTCAAGCCCTCGCTCCTTTTCCCCAAGCTTCACTCCACCATCCCTCGCTCCATCACCAACCAACCCTCAGCGGTCGTCATTCTTTTCGCCTCTGATTTCTTCTCCCATCCCTCGGCCAGGCTGTCGTCGCCATTCTTTTCGGCGCAGTCCATCTTTACTCTCGTTCCCTCTTTAACACTCCGAATCAGGCATTTCCGTCAAGAGTACCGCTAAAAAAGGCATTTCTCGCGCGGCAGACTTGAAGTCCCATACCAACCTCAGTCACGCTGGTCGTCTCCCTTTTCACCGAAGACCTTCAATCCGCATCTCCAGGCACCAATTTCTTGTCGACAACACGGTCTCTCGCCTAGACTTGATCCACGACAATATCAAGAGACGCCTTGTCCACACTCAACTCCCATCGATTGACCTACAACCACATTTTTGCAACCTCCACACTCACTCAAACATCAAACATGCAATTGCGAAATATCATTGACGGTTTATGGCGTCGCGCCGACGCCTTCGCCCATCCTTTGGAACAGCGCCAAAACAACGGCGGAAAGGTGCTTACCATCGTACAAGTCGTCACATCCATCCAGCCACAGACCTTCACTGGTTCTGCTAGCTTGACCACCTCGACTGTAGGAAGCACGAAGCAAACCAGCAAACCAGCCGGTTCTGTGGTGGTCGGCGGTGCAGTACGCCCTACACCAAGCCCCACCAGTTCTGAAGAGAGCATCACCCTATCCACAGCAATTAGCAGTGACGACATTGCTACTTCAAGTACTATTGCTGCTTCCTCCGCTGCTGCGAGTTCAAGCGCAGCCCGGTCCTCCTCGCAGCCCAGCTTCACAACATCTTCTCAGATCTCCCAGATTACCTCTGCCCCGGTTGCCATTGCATCCCCATCCAAGACCCAAGAACCTGCTGCCAGCCAAAGCGCGAGAGCGAGTGCGGCTGCGAGTGCGAGCCCCACAGCTGCCGCTTCGAGTGGAATGTCTGGAGGTGCCAAGGCGGGACTTGCTTTCGGTATCTTGTTCCTCCTCGGTGCGCTCCTTGCTGGTGTTCTCATGCTCTACCGCCGCCAGAAACAACAGAAGGAGGAGCATGAGCGACTTGACGACGAGAAGGCTGCTATGAGCACTTCTTCTAGCCCGGATTCTCTCCCACGGAGCCCAGAACCTGTCTATCCAGCCGCGCCAGCAGGTGTTCGAACTCAGGACTCTCTTTCGCCGCGACTCGATATTCGCCCAGTCACTCAATTTGACCCAAGATTGAGCACAATGAATACCGGTGCTCCGGCTGCTGGAGCCGTTCTTAGAGGAGCTGCCGCTGCAGGTGCCGTTAGTGGAGCTGCATTGGCCGCGAATAATTCTCCTCGTACTACTTCACCCAGTTCGTGGGAGAAGCGTGGTAATGTTCAGCATGCCAACGATCCAACCAACCCATTCGGTAACCACGCAGAGACCCTCAGCAACACGCCGCCTCAGAGTGTCCAGATCCCCTCCATCCCTGAACTCTCCACCGGACACAACAGCATCGATGCCTCGGACTTCCCACTCCCAGTCTCTGGCCAGGTTTCACCAAAGCCCTTACTCATGGAACATGAAGGTTCGACCGATCCTCTGCCAAATCCCGTCGTCCCATATGCGCCTGCCAGCGTGTCTAATGTCAGCCTTCCCGTTTCAGAAATCGCTGCCGCTGGTGCTGGAGTTATCGTAGCTGGAGCTGCTGTTATCGCTGGAAAAGGTGGAACCTCACCTCCTCTGGACAACGTTCACCGTGTTCAGCTTGACTTCAAACCTTCCATGGAAGACGAACTCGAAATCCGTGCGGGTCAACTTGTCCGTCTTTTGCATGAGTACGATGATGGCTGGGTAAGCTTCAATCCGCTTGTGTAAATTGTTTCCTTTTTCTAACATCGTCATAGGCGCTTTGCACTCGCATGGATCGCTCCCAGCAGGGAGTCGTCCCACGTACCTGCTTGTCTAAGCAGATGGTCAAACCACGACCCAATCCAAGCAATGCTTCGCCAAGCGGTGACCCCCCATCGGCTCCACCACAGCAACCTCGTCCAAGCCAAGGTCCTCGTGGCCCAGGCCCCAATGGAACCCCACAAATGCGAGGTCCCGGTCCTCAGATGATGCCAGGCAATGGTCGCAACTCTCCAGCTCCATTTGCACAGGTCCCTCGCCCATTAACGCCTACTGGCCGTAACTCTCCTGCTCCATACCCAGGTCAGGGTGGACGTGCATCTCCAGCGCCATTTGCTCAGGCACCTCGCCCAATGTCACCAGCTGGCGGCCCACAAGGCCAACGCTCTCGCGCCATGAGCAATGCCCCATACCGCGCATATCAACCAGGTCCAGGACCACAAGGTCCCAACGGACAGCAACAACGCTCGCAGTCTCCGGGTCCATACGGACCACCTGGAATGATGCGCCCGCCGCCTATCCAGGACACCAATCGCCGTCGCTCAAATTCAATGAGCAATATTGCCCCTGGAAGCGCACCAATCGTTGCAGGCAACGCACCCACCGTGACGAAGGCTCCTTCTCTCGTCAGGAAACCCGTCCCAGGCCAAGCCGTGTAAATAAGACGGTCGCAATATGCACAAATATCATGCAATAGGATGTCACCCTTTCACGACATGACGTACAGAGCAGCCTGGTGTTTTGCGGAGTTCTATTATTTTCACTATACATACTACTGGATGGTTTTCGCACGACTATGTTTTCTCGACACATCAATAGGATAACTTGCCTTCGACGCGCTCAACGAATGAACCTCTTCCACCTCTTTACGAATCCGAATTCGTTGTATCATACGGATTGACACCCTCTCTTCATTGCTTGTCTTCGTTTACAGCTAGTCTCTGGATGACGATGAAACATCACCACCAACAACTGAAGCAATTATACATAGTTTGATGCGGCATTTCCAATGATGGGTTTTCATTTGCGAGTATTGTCCTTTGCTTTATTTAGATAATGTGTTTTTGCACATTTCTTTTTCACGCACGGAGTGTATGGCCTTGAAGAAATCAAGCGTTTACTCCCTTCGTAGCAAGCCGTTGGCAGAGAAGGGTTGATAAGTGGTTTGGGAATGGATATGTACCCAGTCTCTTTTGCCTGCAATTGAGTTTTCTACCTGGTTTTGTGTAGGTACTTGATTTTGGAGGAGAGGCTGGAGGAAGGTATCCATGCGCGTGGGTGTATATAGCTATGAATGGAGAATGCTTCATGTTTTCAAAAGTAGCCTTCTTGCTAGTTGTGATCTCGTTAATCCGTTTTTGCCTTAATTACAGCAAGGCTGAGCACTTCTTTCGATTCGTTGACATCGGAGTTCCGATTGAAGTCGATGTCGCGCTGGGCCTCAAGCTCCCTCTGATATAATCGAGAGTTATAGTTCAAGAAAGATATCGATAATTTTCTGGCGATTTTGCGAATCAGCTTTGCCGGAAGAATAATGATCAAGTATAATGTTCCGCTTGGAGCTGTATACCTACAGAAGAAATATGAAATAGAAGTACTACTACCATTTCAAGCTTGTTGTAAAGCTTACCTACGCTCGAAGAGAAACTTCGCATTACTTAACAATATTTCAAATCTATAGAATAAGCCTATCAATACTATGGAAGTGAACCTGGGCTCGGATGTACCTGAAAGAGAAGTGGAGCAACAGTACAGGGTCCAAGCAAGCTTGAGAAAATCCTCAACCTCAAAGTTGAACTTCAACAAAACCTCTCCTTTCATCATTCAAGTTTGACACTCGCTGCCATAATGTCGTCGTCTCCCACACTGCAATCAGATCCTGAAACGCTTACGCATATCTGCAAGCTGTGGTCGAAGCTCCTCCCCGCCTCTCCAATCTACTCCTTCATCCTCCCTTCCATCAGCATAACCCACGCCAGCCCTGGTCTCGTTCATGCCCGTCTTACCCTCTCACCGGAGCACCTGAACTCCAAGCTCGGTTTGCATGGCGCCGTCTCAGCAACGATCATCGACGCATTCGGCGGCCTTGCAATAGCCAGTACCGATCTTCGAGAAAAGACGGGTGCCTCTGTGGACCTGAACGTGAGCTATCTGGGTTCTGCCGGTCAGGGAGACGAGATCGAGATCGAGGGAAAGGCGGAGAGAGTCGGCGGAAGTTTGGCATTCACCAGCGTGACTCTGTATAAGGTGAAAGAGGGGTTGAGGGGTGATGTTATCGTGATGGGCAGGCATACGAAGTTCGTGAGACAACCTACTGTCAAGAAAGAGTGAGGCGACGTTCTGGTAAGCTTAAGCTGAGCGCTTCTTGTGGTAGCTAGGAAGGTGAGTGTAGTAAGCTCTGCACATCCTGTGAATCACCTGAGACTCATCTCCCTCATGAAGAACATCGACACGTCAAAAGTTCGGCTTTCCTTACACATTCGCCAGGCTATTTGTGTCGGCGCTCTATCAATGGGCGTCCGGACTCACTCTTCCGGGCAAGAACAATATCTTATTAGTTGCATGATTTTCGAGTTCAAAGACGAAAGGATTGATTTGTGACTTTGCACTTCCTTTCATGAGCTGTGCAGGTCCATAACTGGCAAGAGACATACCATGATCGAACCTTGGAAGAGACGGATGGCGGATAGTGTTCCAGTCACAACAGCCTCTTGGTTAATGCACTACTCATACAACGAGAAGCTCAGTAAACCGTCTTCATCTCCTGTACTTTGAGACAAGATCTCAGACAAGGTCGCCTTCTCATTTCTACCTGAATTTGTCCGCTTTGCTTCGATCATTGTTTTTGTTGGACGTTCATGCCCTTGTCTAGACTCATTACAGAACAAGTGAGCAATCCAGCATAATTCAGGCCCACCCCCCGACTAGAATCAAAGTCTTGTCAAGAACGCGTTCGACCTCTGGCTCGCGAATCATGGCCTGCTCGTCGTTTGCAGTTCAAAACGTCTATGAGGAGGCCTTCAACTCGTCTTGATCGCTTGCATTAGCGTTCGAGGTTCACTCATATTCTGACTATACTAAAGTTTGGCTTCTGCAAGCAGATTCATAGCTCCCGACCGATTCATGTTCATCTCACCAACAGTATCTTGAGTTGGACCACCGATCTTTATCTCAAATAGTACCATCAAAACAGCAGATGGAATGCGTGAATAGATCGCGAATTTACATGGACGGAGGTTTTCCAATCTCTAGCTGCTTTGGGAGTGGGAGTGGGAGTGGGAGTGTGAGGGTCAGGGTGACAGATCGGCTTGTGAGGATGATTGGGAGTTTGACGGAGTTTATGGCGTGTGCTCAGAGGGATGAGGAACGGGCGTAGAAGAATAGGTTTATTGTGGGCTGTAGGGAGGATGATGCTAGGGAAATGCTCGGGAAGATGATGAGGGAGGGGATGGATGTTTAGGGGCTGTGTGAAAGTGCTTGTATGCAGTTTATTGTTGTATGTAGCTTTGAAAACACGGCTCGCTGCTATAACCCTCTAGTGGAAGAGTAGGATCAGTCTTTGCAGGGCAAGAATGGATTGCTATTTTGGCTTGCCATGACCGATAGCAATAATTACCCCGTGTCGATTTGCATTCTACATCAGTACGATAGTCGGGGTTTCCGTTCCATGTCAAACGAGAATTCAACATCGGTACAATAGTCTGGCAAGGAAAGATGGTGTTTGGTGTTCGACGTTGGATAGCCGTGGTTGTTCAGACTCTCCCATGTCCGAGACGACGCCGAAATCCGCAATTTCACCTCCGCATCCGATCGAGTTCCACCACAAATGCGAGATGCGAGCGATGCATCTGACTGGCTTGGTTGGCCTCAATTCTACCACCACAAATCGTTGACGTCTCTTCAATCGCGCTGAATCTCGCCACCCCGCTCCTACAACAAACCTTCACACTTTGTCCTCGCGACGAGGGCTCTACACCTTCCACAGAACCCGGACTACTCCAAGTCATCCTTTTTTTACAGCCGACATCAGCACTCACACAATGGCCAGTCCCAGAGTCGTGATCACTGGAGGATCTGGTTGTCTGGGAGGGGCGGTAGTTCGATGCCTGCGGACTCGACTGCCTGATGCATCGCTCTTCGCGCTCGATATCTCAGTACCTAGTATCGACAGCAATAATACCCCGGGGGTGGAATATCTTCAAGTTGATGTTTGCGACGCGTCGGCGATATCGAGAACCATTAGTCGGATCCAACCGCAAGTGATTGTCCACACGGTGGGACTGATACCAAGCGCTGCGAAGCGTCTCGGAGTTGGGGATGCCGGTCTGAGGAAGGTCAATATCGAAGGGACACAAAACGTTCTCGATGCAGCGAAAATCGCCGGCTCGGTCATTGCTTTCGTCCATACCAGCTCGTGTGATGTCGTGAAGGGTGACAGTTGGGGGGATCTGATCAATGTGAACGAGAGTATTACTCCGCCGCTGAAGTTTGACGAAGTTTATGCCGAGACAAAGGTCTTATATATTCCCTATTTACACGTGTAGTTCCAACTGACTGCATTCAGGCTATTTCCGAGCACATAGTTCTAAGCTCTGCCTCATCAGGCTTCAAAACGGCTGCTATTCGCACCCATGGAATAATCGGCCCCAATGACAACAACCTCGTTCCCACAATGGCTGTGACCCCACGCCGCATCTCTTTCGGCAAAGGAACAAACTTTTACGATTTCACATCCGCAGATAACGTTGCCCTTGCTCACGTCTTGGCCGTCGAAAACCTTCTTTCTCCGTCTGTTGAAGGATCACTTTCAGCAAATGGAAAGGCTTTCTTTGTGACAGATCAGAGACCGATGCCCATGAGGAGACTTATGGAGATGATTTGGGAGTGTCTGGATCATGGACAAGTTCAACATAATTCCGAAGAGATTCAGGGAAACCCCGTTGTTATCCCGATCGCCTTGGCCTACGCAATTATTTGGATCGTGTCCTTGTTGGCTAAGGCGTTTCGAAAACCGCCCATCGTGACTACTGATGAGTTAGGAGATGGTGTGTCAGTACGCTATTTCGATAACTCATTGGCGAGAGACGTTTTGGGTTATGTGCCCCGTGCCAGATTGGAAGATTCGATCAGAGATGCCTGTAGGTCATACAAGGCCAGACAGGTAGAGCGTCATGTCTCATGATGCTTGGCTGTTCATTTGTTGGTCGTTCGTTTGGTGGGAGTTCCGATGATGGTTGCAATGGCTGAAATGCTACTCGATCACTGAAGGTTATGCTGACTCCAGCTTTTCACTCACCTTCGAGGACTTCAGATTTCTATCAAGGCTTCTTTCATTTGGATCCCGTACGCCCAAATTTCCCAGAGCCTCTTGTTCAAGCATCGCGCAATTGGATAACATCATTCTTCGATTCGAGTGCCCTCCACCACGACACGGCATCTAATTCATTGCCTCCATCTCTTCGCCAGTTCGATTGAAACACTTATCACCCGCTTGGGTAATTCGACTCCGAGACTTGCAACCTCTGCAGCGTGCAGATGAATCTCACCCTGTTAAAGATTCCACCTATACGAGAGCGGATCTGGTTAACACATGATAGGGATTGCAAGATTGAAACGCAGGCCTTGAGACGGCTCTTCTTTACCTATCTTGGTATTCATGAAATCAGCTATCATAGAGCAATTTCTTGACTCGGATCAGTCTCGATCATTTTCTGGCAATAATTTTTTGACAATGGCGAGAAGATCATCTCTATCAATGTCCAGTCAGACCTTGACACCCATTTTCGAGTTATGAAGCGATACGAAGGGCTCTGAACTTCGATCTCTGTGTGACTGTGGTTGTTGTGATACCAATCGCGCTGTCTCGTCTTTTTCTGACATGATCGAATATTGGGGGTTCCTTGGCAGCGTCTCGTCAATCCATACGGAGAGGCGGGGTACAAGCTATATTCCACAATTTCAACCTCTGCTTCTACCCGCTTATTGCTTCCGTATCCTGGCAATACTTTTCTTCCTTATTCATGCTCAGGCAAATAGCCGTTTGTGCCAATTCTCGTTCTTCAAATCATAGGCAAATTCCGCCAAGTTGAAGCGGTAAACGAGGACAGTACGATATTGTCTCGTTGAGTTCTCGGGTCCAATCGAGTTCGTGGCCATTTGCTACTGCTATATCGACCTCAACCCGAAAGCGACCGAGCGTTCTCAGCTTGGGTACCGCCTGTGGACGTCTTATTAATGGACAAAATGGTCAAACTAATAGTTGCATTTTCTGCAAACTCGTGAAGGAGTCCCAATCGTTAAGGTGGTCTGACTAGAAAGGAGATAGCAAATCAGCAGCGTCGGTAGGGAGTAGACAAAAGGCAAGCAAGTAGGGCAAATCAAACTTCCGGCCATGTATCTAGATACTGCGAGCTGCAGGCTCTGGGCCCACTTCTTTGACGAGGTATCAGATGGCCTTGGAGGTAATTCTGCAACTGTTCCAACATCTATATCTGCTAACTGGTAGCAGAATCGTTAGGCCGAACATAAGTTCACTCTGCATGGCAGGCTGCCTCGTAGGTGCACACCCTGTCGAACGTATCTAGCTGCAGTACGAAGCTTTAGCTCTCATGCTGTTCGAATTGAAAGCTGTATAGAGCTACAGGTGTTTGGACGCGCTCCACTTGCTTGATCCTGCGAGCAGGACGGGTGGAATGTCGAGTGCTTCTGCATTTGGGACTGGAGGCGATTGGAATGGTTCCTGTTCTTCGCTTCCACTGCCACTACTGTGCCACTAGTCATTGCTGAACTGCTTGCGAGGCAGCTCCAGTAGGAGTGGTATTGTCGACACACATTCCCCATCCATTACTCCCCACTCTTACTCGCTCGCTTTACGCAACCGCAACATGCCTCCTTGCACTAGAACAACAACAACAACAACCTAGGTTTCATCCTCCAATTCCTAATCCCAGCGAGAGCAACTTTACACGCTCCAACATAGACCTTCGACATTCCATCGATCACTGCACTCAGTCGAACACGTGGCTGTGCTCGGCCTATCGAGTTATTATAAAACATCCAGTCGCGACAACTCAGAAAACCTCATCACTATCTCAAACTCCTCTACACTCTACACAGAACCCTGCACCCAGTACCACAAATTCTCACACACCCTACACGGTTAACACCCACGAATCGTGCCCAAAAATCAAGATGAGGCAGACGACTCCGGAGGTGGACAAGAAGGCGAGTATCGTACAGACGGAAGCAGAAGCAGCAGCACTTACAAGGGCCTACAAATTCAGCAATGGATTCCTGGCGACTTGGCTAGTGACTGCATCGGTAGAATCTGGCTACCAGTTCGGTCCCCATAGCCGTCACCGGGTTGGATACGTCAATACGAACGAATACGTTGGCATGGCTCAATATCTATCGGCACAGTCCGATTCGCCCATTCCTTCCCATGTCGTCAACAGGCTTGACAACATCATCTCTTTGCGAAAACAAGTCCGAGATTTACATTTGAGACTCCAGAAACTGGATCCGTAAGTCTTCACCTACCTCATGCGCTTATTAAACGCAACCCTGACGAACATCAGCCAGGACCCCGAAGAAAGCTCTAAGGCACACGTAGGCCATCAGGCCTTCATAGAAACGCTCGCCAGAGTTCGAACAGAGCTCGGATCCCACCCGGTTACTTTGCAAACCTCATCGTCAACTCCAGCTTCCAGTACACTTCGACTACAAGGCCTGTCGCTGGTAAGGGAAGCATCCGAGTCTCTTGATGAGGCTATTCCGGAGTCATTACTCAAGGGTGCGGAGAAGGAGATCACGGCTGCTAGGCAATCTTTGCAGGACGACAAAGTGCAAGCCAGATTTGCGCTACAAGATATATTCTCTACCTTGAAGTCTCTTGAGCAGGAGGCTCTAAGCTTGTGGGAAGCTTTTCACAATGATCAAAGCGAATCTCAGCTCGTCATTGCTGCAACGACGACGTACATGGCTACGAAGCTCGCCACCGCGCTGGAAGTTGAGTTCAATGAGCTATACAAGAATTGCAACATAAGCTCGTTAGCTCAGGAGCTTCATGCGGAGGCATGTAAGGAGAAAGGCCAGCCCAACCTGCATGACTTTGTCATCGACTTCGATCACTACACAACTGCTGAATCCTACTACATACCCCATCTCTGGATGGCCACTCTTCTCTACTCAAATTGGAAGCAAGTTGTCCAGGATGTAGAACGCAAAAAGGCTGTTTCCAGGAGTTTCGATCAAGACGAGCGTCAATTGTTTGAAAGCCCTGATTCCGGTCCTTTTAATGATGAAGGCAAGGAAAACAAGGCACGATGCGAGGAAAGCCTGAAATTCGGCTATCGACGTCTCCATCGACTTATCTCCAGTCTCTCAATGATCGAGAACATTGAAGGTTTTTACGATGAGTTCTATCCTGTCAGCATGGAACCATTGGTCCAGATGATTGCTGAGCAGCATAAACGACCTTTAGCATTCGCTTTCGCATTGAGACTTGAGGAGAAGATTACGCTTATGGTGGGCGCGGAACCCATCACCGTCTGTGAAACTGCCAATCGAAAGATGCTTGCAGTTGTCAATACGAGGTTGAACCATCTTTCTCTCAATGAAGAAGAATTCAAGAGAGTCGATATCGAAGGACACAATTACTCTAGACTTTGGGAGAAACTGCAAAAATTGCTTGATGAATTAGCGAAATTGCTCAAAATCATACAGCGGAAGGTAAGGATCATTATCGAATTTCTGAACAAGCCTGCACGATTGGGTCGTAAGACCCACTGACAAAGACTAGAATGAGAACGATGAGCTACGACACCGTTTGTTTCATGAATTTCCAATCATACCGGGCTTGTGTTTATCTTTCTACAAATATGCCTATAACCACCATTTAAGAAATTTCGTGGAACAGCAGCGTTGTACCAACGACGCTGCTCATCTCTATATTATGGTGAGGTGGCTTTCACAGGCCGGCGATGTGGCCAAAGCGATTCCTGGGGTCGGCTGGCCAGAAATGGAAGGATTTCTTCAAAGGCATGCTTCAGATCTCTTCGACACTAGGACGGGATCTGACCTGCGCAAATTCTCGGACCGCTGGTTATTCTACATGACCTGTAATGGATTTTCACTCGCATGGATACAAGATAAAACCAATCGCCGCAACAGGAATCCTCCTCAACCAGACCCAGATAGGAAAAATCGAGTAGCAGATATCATTCCGCTTATGCAATCCTTATCTAACCCTGAACGGAGCAGGTGGAGCAACGGTTTGAATCTTGATGAGCTGAGTCAACTTATCCAAAAGAAGCACGTACCCGATGAACACTGGGCGAAAATGGTGGAGGCGGAAGGAGAAGCAAGAAACCGATCCAAGATAGTATTAATCCAAGATGGCACGATCCAAGATAGTACTGAAGCTGGAAATGACAATGGCTCCAGTAACACCGACCTTCGAGACCCCGAACAGCTGGGAGAGGACGTTCCATTGGCGGTCGAACTTCTTCGTGCTTTCCGAGACGAGATCGAGAAGGAGGAGAAAAGGACCCAGTTCAATTATCTGGCCTTTCATGACCAGTGTTACAAATTTCTCCACGATATTCGGGAGCGCCTATCCCAGTTCGACCTCTTCCCACATTTCATGCCCCATCGCAGTGGTTTCACTATACTATTTGTGGACGGATATCCGGGAGTGTTCAAGGTTGCTGGCAGAGTGTTTGACATTCTCGATCACCATGGTGGAAAGAACCCTGATTTCAAGCTGGTAGCTTGGTACAAAGAGCTTCGTAGATTTACTGCAGAGGCTTCGCAGCAAGAATCAAGTGAAGAGGAATTGGGAGCGGATCAACAGGAAGAGAATGATCAGACGGAGGGACAGGATCAGATACAGGGACAGGATCAGACAGAGGGACAGGACCAGACAGAGGGACAGGATCACACAGAGGGACAGGATCACACAGAGGGACAGGATCACACAGAGGGACAGGATCACACAGAGGGACAGGATCAGACAGAGGGACAGGACCAGACAGAGGGACAGGATCAGACAGAGGGACAGGACCAGACAGAGGGACAGGATCACACAGAGGGACAGGATCACACAGCGGGACAGGATCAGACAGAGGGACAGGACCAGACAGAGGGACAGGATCGGAAGAAGAAAGCTCGGAAGAACAAGAATGCGCGGAGGAAGGAGAAGAAGAAGCTTCAAAAGCTTCAAAAACGTCTAGAGCAAGGAGCTGGCGGCAGTGAAGAAGGACCTGAAGGCGAGGAAGAAGCTGACGAAGAAGAATGATCTGTCAAGCAGGAAGGACTAACTGGAGAGCATAGTGCTTGAACTGCCCTATTCTGAGGATGGAACTTATCCCAGGAAGTCAGGTGGTTGTATGACTTTGGGCTGGAGAAGGGGAAGGATCGGTATGGACATGAGGATAAAATGTGCTCAATGATTTTAGAAATATTGGAATGGAGTAGGGGCTTGATGGCAGTCCATTTTGTCTACCTCAATGCAATGGCTGTTAGAATTTTTTCCGAGAAGCGAATCCGGTGTGTACATCTCATCATTGTGGTTTTTCTTTCAGGGCTGACACCACCACCGCTTCCTCAACCTCCCGTCTCCATGGTGGATTCCCATCATCATCAAAATCAGCCCACTGGAAGAAAGAACAGCCTTCTTTCCCGGGGGTATAGTTTGCATGACACATCCACATATACCTGCCCCTGTTTTCCTTCTTCCTTTGTACACACCTTAGAACTGTCGCGATACCACACTTGCACCTGGGCGTATATTTCGGATGTAAAGCATCCTTATACCATCTGTACGTGATGTTGAGCCTCTTGTTCTTGGCGATTGGGTGGGGGTCGATGGATTGAGCGGGGGCAATTGAATGCTTCCACTCTTCTTGCATCTCAGCATGCATCACCAAGAGGGAATTGTGTGGTAAATGTATGGCTATTTGGCCTTCGGCGTCGGTGTCGTCTTTGTTGGTAGACTTGTCTTCGTCTTTGCTGACTATTTTGCGGACGCGGAATTCTCTTGATACACCCAGGCTTAGGCTGCCAATGATGGCTCGCGGTCCCAGGTACGTGAGTTGGTCAGCGTGGTAACCGACACTGTTGTCTATTAGCCATGGATCAGGAATGGGCAAGGTGTCAGAGCTACCTTTCTTGACCTCCATCGTAGCAATTGACAAAGGCCGCGTTTGGTTTCCATTCATCTGGAGATTGGTACTGCAGCTTCTTGCCACCGGGATAATAGTCCGTAATCCGCCTTTCGTTCTCTGCATTCACAGCCACCTGCACTTTCGACGAGACTTCCCGCATCTTCGGTAATGAAGGTCTAACATCGGCTATTCGGTCGCCCATATAGACATATTGAGTTCGTTGAATCTCAGCCGCGTCTTCGGAGTCAACGTAAAAGCACATAGTGTGAGGCGACTCGACAACACGATCAAACATTTTAAACCTTTCTCTTTGGAATGTAGGTGCTTCATGAAGTAGTTCTCGAAGCAAGGCATCGGCCTCTCCTTTTTCCAGAAAATTATGGACGATAGAACATGGTGTATGTGCAGCAATGTCTTCTGGGGAATACAAATGAAGAGTTCTGCCTTTCCTCGTGAGCGTTTGCTTTTTGGTCGAGCTTGACCCAATGTTGAAGGATGTAAGAGAAGCTTGATATCCTATCCCTTGCTTCTTTCGTGAGATTCTAGAGTCCTTGCTCAGATTGTCAAGGGCGGCCTCCACAGACCCATTTTCCGCCAGCAGTATGTCTAGCAAAAGGCCTTGGTCCAGATCAGGGTATACAGAAGCAAGCATCGCAAGCTTGAAATCGGTGGAATCGTCATCTTGCTCGTTCGAGATGGCTGCCGTTTCAACTTCGATTTCGATTTCGGGCGAGGGACGGCGTCTTTTGCGCGACACGAACGCGTCCATGTTGGATTCCTGTTCCAAGTCGAAGCATGATGTTGTTGTTGTTGATGAAGACTACGTGTTCTGGACGTTTGCTCGAGTGGCAATCCACTTTGGAAGATCACGAGTCAGCGAGCTGCTCTCCCTCCACTCTACCCCAGACCTCGGCCAGCACTCATATCGTCCAGCACTCTCTCCTGTAGACTTGCGAATGCTCATATCGTTATATTCTCGCAACACATCTCCTTGTGCCCTCCAAACAACATAGCCATGAGACATCCCACTTAAGAAAGCGCATCTTGTCCGTCAACGAGACGGCATCCCCACCATGTTGGAGTTCCGAACCCAAGGATATCAGGGCTACAGTGTCAAATACTCGCCCTTCTTCGATTCGCGCATTGCCGTAGCTTCTTCTGCAAACTTTGGGCTGGTGGGAAATGGCAGATTATACATTCTGGGTCTCACGGCGAATGGAATTGTGGCTGAGAAATGGTACTACAATGCTCGGAATCATGAAGAGCTAGGATGTGGCTAACAGTTACTGTCAGGTTCGATACACAAGACTCTCTCTACGATATAGCCTGGTCCGAATCCCATGAAAACCAGATCCTCACCGGCTCTGGCGACGGCAGTATCAAGCTCTTCGACATCTCTCTAGATCAGTTCCCAATACAATCATGGAACGAGCATGCTCGCGAGGTCTTCTCTGTTCATTGGAACCTCGTTTCAAAAGAGACCTTCTTGTCAAGTTCTTGGGACGGCACGATCAAGATATGGAATCCGAATATGCCCACGAGTATCCTCACCTTACCGACGCATTCTTGTACATATAGCGCCCAATTCTCGCCTCATTCACCCAGTATATTGAGCGCTGTAAGCTCGGATAGTCACCTCCGTGTCTTTGATCTACGAACACCAGCTTCCGCCTCAAACCACCTCATACAATCAATACCGATACACTCTCCTCCGAAATCGAGACCAGGCATCGCACCTGCTATGGGTATACCGCCTTCGGAGGCTCTCACACATGACTGGAACAAATATCGAGACACAATTGTAGCTACAGCTGGCGTGGATCGCATAATACGAGTATTTGATATAAGAGCACCGGGCCAGGGCCCATTAGCTGTACTACCAGGGCATGAATACGCCGTGAGAAAATTGACTTGGAGTCCACACCTTTCTGATGTGCTGTTGAGTGCTAGTTACGACATGACATGTCGAGTCTGGACAGACGGCACGGCCATGGGAGTGCAGCCGGAACTGGCGAATCCAATGGCATACGGTGGAGGAAGAGAGCTAGGAAGAATGGCCCGGCATACCGAGTTCGCGACTGGCGTGGATTGGTGTCTTTTTGGTGCTGAGGGGTGGTGCGCGAGTTGCGGCTGGGACGAACGGGTACTTATCTGGGATGTAAGAGCGGTTATGGGACCATAATATACGTATGGAGTTGGATCCGAGTCTGTCCAAAACAACTGAAAGTATGGAATGAACATGTACATCAACGATCACAATCACATGGCAGAGACAGAACCTGGACCTGGAACCTTGAATGCAGGGTCAAAAAGTATTGAACGAGGTACCCCACATCGTCAAAATTTCAAAGTCGACCCCTCCATCACAACGCGAAAAATACAACAACTTTGCGCGACAATGCTTTACTTCATAGGTCTCGGCCTGGCCGACGAGAAAGACATAACTGTCAAAGGCCTAGAAATTGTACAAAAGGCCGAGCGCGTCTACCTCGAGGCATACACCGCCGTGCTTCTCGTCGAGAAGGAGAAATTGGTAATACCTTCTCCGGTCCTCAATCAAGTCGCAAACACCACTACACTCCATACAAATCGGATCCTAAGCTCAGGCAAAGGCAGTCACTGATCATTCACAGTAGGAACTCTTCTATGGCCGCCCAGTCATCCTCGCCGACCGCGAACTGGTCGAATCCTCGTCCGACTCCATCCTAGCCGACGCAGATAGAAAAGATATTGCATTCCTAGTAGTAGGCGATCCATTCGGGTACATCTTCTCTTCTTCTCTTCCTTCCTAACGCTTTCCCATCCAGCACCAGTTCCCACCATCATCATATCTAACACGCACATGAAAACAACAGAGCAACAACCCACACCGACCTCCTCCTCCGCGCCCGCCACCTAAAAATCCCCACCCAAACCCTACCCAACGCCTCCATCCTAACCGGCATCGGTTCAACCGGCCTCTCCCTCTACAACTTCGGCCAAACCCTAAGCATGGTCTTCTTCACACAGAATTGGAAACCAACCTCCTTCTACCCTCGCCTCGTCGAAAATGCAAAAGTGGGATTGCATACACTCGTGTTACTGGATATCAAAGTGAAAGAACCGGATTATGAGGTGCTGACTCGGACGGGGAGGGTTACGTTTTTACCGGCTAGGTATATGACTGTGGCCAGGTGTGCGAGGCAGATGATTACTGTGGAGGAAGGTGGGGAGGGGGGAGAGGGGGTTTGTGGGAGGGATGTTCTAGCCGTTGGTGTTGCGAGGGTCGGGGCGGGGGATATGAAGATTGTCGCTGGGACGTTGGGGGAGTTGGGGAGGACGTTACCGCGGGGTGACGATGTTGTTGGGGCTGAAGAGGGTGAGGATGAGGAGAGTGAGGGAGAGAAGGATAATGGGATTGATTTGGGTCCTCCGTTGCATAGTCTTGTCATAATCGGGCGGAGAGGTCATGATTTGGAACGGGATTTCTTAGAAGAGTTTGCTGTGGATAAGGCTAGGTTCGTTGAAATCTGGAATAGAGATTATGGAAAGCAAGTTTGAGCGCGAAGCAAAGGCATGAGAGCGTGTCGTGGGAAAAAAGGTCGCGGGTAGAGCCGATACAGTATTAAATTCGGAGCGAATCTATGTGCTCGAAAGTTAGAGCATCTGCAGACGTCGTGTCATGTCACATCTTCTTTCCCTCTACCCTGCAAATCCCGAACAAGTCCCGTATCTTTGCTCCATGCCTGAGATCAGTGCGCGTTCGGTTCCTCCTCTTTCTAAGATAAAACAGTCCCCCAATGCCATCGCTGCCTGTAAAAAGGCAAAGAGTATCTATCTCCTGGTATCTCGAGAATGCTGATGTAAAATTTATGGCGTGTATATAGAATGAATACTGAACATTGGAAAAGGGGGTAATCGTATGTGTCGGATGGGATCTCGTTTCGATCTAATTATCGCAGGATCTAGTATCGATCTCTACTTCAAAAAGTCAGCAAGAAAATCTTCCCACTGATTCCATAAAACGCCTGGCTAAAGAAGACCATCCGCAAAGCACCCGTCTCCAAAGGACACAACGTCACCAATTACTCCCAGGAATCCCGACTCCGAACAGGCCTTTGCGGATAATTCCCTCCAGCATATCGACGAGGATCCACTTGCCTATATCCACTGCTTCTTCTCCTCCTTTCCCTCCTCGCCGGCGGCGGCACCGCAGCACTTCCCCCATAGCTACTCCCCTCCTCAATAACCTCAACGACATCATCTCCATCCACGCGTCTCACACTCGGAGGCGCCGGGGGTGGTGGTGGCTGCGGCGGCGGCGGCGATGGCCTCAATTCCCTCCTCTCCTCCACAATCCTCTCACTAATGACCGACCTTGACCTTTGTCTAGGCGGAATGACTTCCCTCCTCTCCTCTACAATGATCCTTTGTGGCCTCGGACTGCGCGAACGCCTGATTTCTCGAATCTCGCTGGAGCGCATGGATCGATGGGATCTGCGACGCGGCGATCGTGAACGTCGACGCGCCACAACGATTTCGTCTTCTTCTGCTACGAAAACGCCGCCGCCTGCGAGGCCGCCTTGACTGAGGTAATATATAAGCAGGATAAGGAGGATGAAGCCTGCAACGGAGCCTAGGACGATTCCTGCCACCGCTGCTGGAGCGGTTCCATCGAGTTTGTAGCCTGTGGGTATTATGGCGATGTTGTCTGATTGTCGGCGTTGTAGGTAGTGGGAGTCTGGTGTGGTTGTTGCATGGTTTGTATTCGGCAAGGGATTGCGACGCGCCAGGGTTGTGAGACAGTGAAGGGACGCGGAAAGGCGCGGAAAGAGCGTGTTGATGTGTAGCAACGAGGGAGTTGATTTGTGAAGGAGAAGGGGAGGCATGATTCTCCTCCTCGAGCCTCTTCGCCCTCAGTGCTTGCGCCCGCGATTGCACAATTTGGTGGTTGCTTGCGGGTTGCTGCGGTCTTGAGAGGTGGAGTGAAGGTGCAGCTGCCCGGTCGTGCGACGGGCGGCAGGCGACGGGCGGTCTCTGACGTTGGTGACACTGGCACCTTGTGTTTGCGATGCTGTCCGCCTTGTGGGGATTGAAGTATCTCGAGTTGGATCGTGGTATGTTCGGAAATAGGTTTTAGCACAGCAGAATATCCTCGAGATACTTCCAAGTGCCTGACGCAATTTACCGTACTCGAAAGCAGAGTGGTTGGCTCTACGGGAAAGAAGGCTGGCGCTGGTGCTAGGCTGGCACCAGCCACCCAAACAAAACCGCGCAAAATCGTTACAAACCGAGATTTCCATCTTCAGCAAATCACATGGAGACCCGTGCTTTGACAGTGGTTACCATGGCAAGGCACATGGATACGGGATAGTGCCTTTCTGAAGACGGGGGAGTGTCCGAAAATTACAGAATATTTGTGATCATCATATCATATCCTCATATCCTCATCCAGATTCATAACCCGATGCTTCAAGCAGAGCTGCTGAACGCTGTCGATCGTGTGCGCAGCGCGTGCACTGCTGGCGCCCAAAAAGCTAGTGTCTCCTAATGCCGCTGAAGCCACCCAATTCATGACTGTGTCCCCCACAGAGCGTCGGTTGTCGTGCCATAGAAGACTACAACCTACAAATATGTTCAAATGACAATAGTGATGATGATGATGATGATCATTTAGACCGCAGTGCCTGGGACCGAACGTAGACTTTGTGGTGCATGTCCATTCCTAGACTGACTTTGACGTCCAGTGAGATTGGGAAGTGGGTTAGGAGTGGTTGGAGGGAGACGAGGACTGGTTGGTAAAGGACTCGTAGGGATAGGACTCGTTGGTAGTGGTGGTGGTACTTCTGATGTATCCGATGTCTGTCTCAAAGATTTCGTACTGATCTTGTCAGTGGTGCTTATCAAAGACACTTAAGAGCATACCTCTTCGACTTGCGCAAGCTCTTCATGCTGAAGAACCTTCTCAGGCTCTTCGACGTGGCCGGTCTATCGTTGCTCTGTTATCCAATCATTAGTCCTCTTCTCAGCACGCCAAAATTCCAACATACATCTCCTTGACTCGATCTCTTATCGTAACTCGTTATGCTCTGGACCGACCCTCCATTGGCCTGATACTGGTCGAATCCATCTGTCTCTTCTGCCACTTCCGCGGGCGGTGCCCATCTCTCAATATCTCCACACACAACCACAAACCAGGCAACCTTCTCACCCGGCGCAAGTTTATCCCTCAATTCCATCATTGACGACCAAGCCTCGTTTCCCACTCCTTGGCCCCTAACCTCGTCTACATCCACTCCTAGCTTGATTTCATGAACCGTGTCTGCCACATAGGCGTATGGCTGGCTCTTACTCTCCGTCCTCTCATCTGTGGGATCGTATTGCTCAATGAACCGTAGATCTGGCAACGAGGGCATTATTTCGGGGTATTGAGATGTGAAATTCGCCGTGAGAGTTTCTCCTGTCTGTGGTGCCATTAACCATTCTGCTGCGGCGTCGTCGAGATTCTGAAGGATGATGTGAATGCGGATGAGGGGTCGTGGCCATCGAAAGCCATGGAGGAGATAGGTAGGCATCGTAGGTAACGCTGGATTCGAGTATCGTGAGAAGGTCGAGTATGTTCGCGCCAAAGTCGATAGAGCGTGTAGAAGACAGCGGAGTGCGCTTCTTTAAGTTTGAAGAGAAATTGGCGTGTCTGAGAACGTAGAACCGAGCTCACTGGCACGATTGGTTCGGAGGAGGCGTTTGTAGGCGTGTCTCACTGCTTCTGGAATGTTTTTGATGATGGGTTACGAGGAATTGCGGGGAGATGGTGTACAAGGCGGGTTATGATGATTGTTGTACTGAAGAAAGAAGTTGAATTGGGATAGAGAAGGGAGCGAGGTAGAAAATCGATTATGTGCCTGACTGACCTTGCTTAGAAGCGCTGAGTGTTGGTGTGATTTTAAGTTCTGCAGAGGGAGTTAGACAACCGTTAAGCGTAGCGTGAGACTTCTAAGACGCGGATCGTCTGCCATCTTTCCTTGTCCCGAAGACAGCTCCAGCTGTTATTACACGGATATTGGCCAGCTGCATCGAAGCCACGCGCCTGACGGAATACAGAGAAAATCCGATGTGTCTGTTTTCGAGATGCCATGCAGTAAGCGCGAATCCTGCGCAAGCATGCTTTTGTAGACGAACCGCGTTCTCTTAACCGAAGCCTTGATATAGCCTTGGTCTCGCTTCGAAATGGCGTTGGTTTGGCTCATGGCAATCCCGATCTTGAAAAGCTTGGAAATTGGTGTTCTCGGGACGTTCAACTGCAGGTGAGGACTCGGGTATAGCGAAGCCCTGATCGCAACGGCTGACGGAGACGGCGATGGCTATTATAGAGGCCCACGCCGTATGAGGTACGACCTGTAAAGGGTCTCCAAAGTGATGACATTCTCTCCCAAATCCGGCCACTGTCAGAGATCTGGTTGGGCAGGTTTGAAGACAGGGCGTAAATTGCGGTGACGAGATCAGATCCCTTCGGAACCAAAACCTATGAAGGCATCGATCGATATATGATTTATTTATATCTTAAGCTCTTATACCGCACGTCCATCGTCTAGTGGACGATCAGCGCAATCAAAAATGCGTGTTGCAGCGAATCTCCAATTTTTCGACCACGGTTTAACCATGGTTTCTTTTCAGCGCAAAGAGAAAGGCGCAGAACTATTGAACCGCGGAATGAATCTCATCCAGCTCCTGTCCGCTTTCGTTCTCTTATCGCAGAGCTTGGAGACCAGAGTCTTTTGCAGCTCTTCTTCGCAACTACACTTTCTGAGTATCAATGCTTTGCTCAGAGGTGTTGCTTCCTTGATAAAACAAAGCTGGTATTCGGTTCTCTGCTCTCATCTGCTCAAGTATCTGCTAAAATGAAAGGCCTGCCTCTCCGTATTGCTTTGGCGAGCCTTTACAGCACCATATTAGCAAATACGCCACCCCCTACTGTCTCCCTAGCCCTTCAATCATCAATATGTATCAACGAAGAGTTGGAGCAAGACTGTCAGTATGTTCACTCCAACCTGTCCATCATGCTACTCCCGAACCAGTGGGCCAGCCACACAAATCCAACACAAGATGCCCCGAGAATGGTAATCCTCGAGCCAGATCTGCTCCAAAAATCTCGCCCTCATAATAATTCCTTATACCCGCGACGGCCGGGCATCAAAATACTCTACCCTCCACGTTGCCAAAACTGCCACAAAGCGGTCAGAGTGTAATTTAATGAGCAGGAAAAACATGAGTTGCCGGGGCAGTTCATGTGATCTGAAAGAGGAGCGGAGATGTGAAGATGAGGAGAGGATCATGGAGTGTATGGTTGTTTCTGAATCGACGGGAGGGTGAAAATCGATGATTAATAGGCTGTTGAAGGCTGATTCGAGAATACGGACGTTCTTCATCAGCGCATGCGAGCCAGGCCTGAAGGACTAAAGGGGCCAGAAAAGAAATATATCCCTTTGAAAAGTGACAGCATTGTTCTTTGCAAAGGATCGACATCTCAATAGCTCGTCCTAAGCTGACTCAGCCTTCACATATATATTAGAATAGCGTAGTGGTCGCTGCTTCTGTCAGATATCAGGCAGGTGCAAACTTCAATATTCTAACAGAATGCATCTCCGTACCAAATCTTCTTCATACATCTCCGCGCCGGCATATCATCCTCCAGGTTTTTCGAGATTCATCGTTGGATTTGAAGAGCTTGCCACATTTTATCGATTCGCTGCAGAGCGTGGCTTCGATGTCAGACGGGTATTCAAAATGGGGTGGTCTTTTCGCGTTCATTGTCTCCAGCACTTCTCGCCCATTTCATCTGATCGATCTGTACGGCATTCCTGGAATCTTCCTCTGGTTATTTGGCAGCCAGACTACATGGAAAGCAGAAGTTCAAGTCCTGAGCCAGGTGCGAGATGACGACGCAATGCACTTCAAAAAGTCGGTTCTCGATGAATGTAGCATGGTCTCCATTGCGGTAAGTAATCAATGTACGAATTGCTTCTACCATCTCACACAAGGTGTTTAGGCAGCTATCGTCGCGGAAATTGCTATCACGGCCTTGTCACTCGAAGGCTTGGGTCGAACCCCTTGGCTTGCAAAGGGGCTGTTTTTGTTCAGCCTGGTAGATGCACTCGTAGCTGTCTATTATGCTACCACCCACCAAAGGTCTGTGGGACGGCTCCTACACCCTGAACAAATCCGATCTTGGATAAGAGGAGGCGTCGGCCCCAAGGAGGCACCAGGACATATTTTCCCTCTCTTCACCAGGGCCGGCAAAGGTGTCGAAGATGTTGTGGATGCGAAGGAAGTCCAACTCCTGCTGGGAGCGTGGGAATCACGAACCATCGACCTTGCGTTACAAAGCCATGGACTAGAAATAGACCTCAGTCCATGCGACCCGCAAGATCTGAATCCCACACATGCCAAAATGCTCGTCATGTCACCCCTTTTTCTACGACAGAAATGCTTCACACCAAGCGTAGCATCTGTGATCATGATCTCCGCGCCTCAAGCTCTCCTCACGGCCGCGCTGTTTTCTTTACTGATGGCTTTATTCATCTACCGCGGCTTCGCACGCATCCACGAACACAACAGCGCCTACGGATCCTATGGCGATCGGAATGTTTTCATCATGTTCCTCGTCGGCCTGGTCGTTTGTATCTTGGTGTACTCAACATCTGGACTTATACAAGACCGGGATTCGCAGTCCGAGGACAAGACGTTGGAGTGTTATATGGGTGAGTGGGCGAGGCGGAGTGATGAGCTGATCTCTGGGTGGGGATTGAGGGCGGAGTTTGGTGAAGAAGGGGTGAAGAAATTTGTTCTGATTGAGACGGGTGGAGGAGAGCAGAGTGTGCCGTTGGATCATGATGTCCATGTGATACAGTCTTCCCCAAAGATGGAGGTCTGAAAGCCTGTGGTTCTGGAAGTAATAGGCCATCACTTTTGGAAAGAGGAGATTGAAAAACTATGGTGTTGATTGCGGGCGGGTGCTTCCATTGCACCTTTTTGAGAGTATTATAAAATCTACACAGAGTTTCCATATAGTATTTCTGATTTTCTTATCGATGTAGATGGCGACCGAATAGCAGCCACAAACGGATCTCTTTTTCACTGACAGTTCATTCCGATGACTGCTACCTAGCATGCCTTTTGTAATCACATACCATAGACCATACACCCATACCTTATTATACCCACTAACATACAATCTTATACCCTAGTAGCTAGGCCCAATTTCCATGATGTTCCCATGCCATACCCAGTAGCACATGATTTTAATCCCAAGTCTCGCCACCCTACCCTCCCACAATGATTCCCACATCAAGTCATCATCCTAGTATGCGTATCAAAAACCTCATTCCTCCATCCACCCTGCTCATACTCCTCGACCCTCTCCCCAGCCCTACTAGCCTCCTCATTCCAAAGCTTGACAACACTCCCCGGTGCATACACACCCCTGAACACGCCCTTCCCAGGTTGCGCCACACCAACTCTCGAATACAAATCTGGGTCCTCCTCCGGCGTCAAACGAGCCAGTACAGCCTTGAAGAATGTCTTCAAATCATCTGGATCCGCAATACGGGTTGCCCTCAATCTCTCCCTCGCGAATAACAGTTCGCGATTGGCGGCATGGATACCATCAGCAATGGCATGGGCCAGTTGGATTTCCATGACCTTTTTGATGACGGGCCGGAGGAGGGGTCGGAATAGCCATCCGAAAAAGGAGAACTTGCTCTTGCGCATCTGGTAATTGAGTTTGTGGATGTGGACACGCACGGCCTTTAGCGTGAGGATTTTCTCCAATTTCTCTTTTCCAATTTCAACATCGAGGTGAATATCTAAGCCGCGCTCGTCGAGTTGGAAACTCGCGATGCCCTCGTCTGCGAGACGTAGGATCCCAGAGTGAGCGCGTAGCCAGAAGCCGATTTCGTCGGCTCGCATGGACAGACCATCGATCTTGATGGTCATGAGGGAGGTCACGCTGCTTGTGGTTCTGAAGCGGGCTTTGCGGATTTCCAGATCGTTTTGGGTCTCCACTCGCAGGCGGTATGGGAAGAAGGAGCTGTGATTGACTGTTTTTCCAGGCTCAATGATCAAATTTTCGAGCAGAAGATCAACCTCGGGTGTGGATAACTCGAGGCGAGGAATAGGTATGTACTGGATGGCTTGGATGGCAAGAGGGATGAAAGTATTGATCGAGTCTTCGATCAACTCGCCATTGGTGTAAGCACCCATTGGAGACAAGATCTTGAAGATGTGCATTGAGGTTTTGATGAGGTTGGCTACGTCCGAGTCGTGTAATACGGACTGTAGAGTTAGCTGGCATTGTTCAAGGAACGCATCTGCGTCTTGGCGAAGTGAAGAGTCGGTTCCCACTTCCTTCGACTTCTGGCGCAGTTCTTGAAATTTCTCGTCGGCGTGATCGAGGAAGTTTGGATCCGTAAGAAGTTTCTCCAATGAATTTCCAACATCGTTCATGAGGCCTTCAAATTCCGGGTCGTTATCTCGATGGCTCATCAGCTGCTTCAATCGCTTCTCCAACTCTTTCCATTGTTTGTTGTCGCCAAAAGAGGCGATGAACATGTAGAAGTTCTTCACAGCACGATCTGTGGCTGCGTTCTCATTCACATCTGCCTGCGCCGTGTCCACGGTCTCCTGAATCGCTCGTGAGTACACATAGGCATATCGCTTTATTAGCAACGAAATGGTCGAGACCGAATCCGAGTAATCTGGTCGTTTCCTCAGCTTCAGCACCGCCTGTTTCAGTCGATACAGCAATGTTTCCTTCTCTTGGCCCGATAGCTTGTCGGCCAAACTGTCACGTGCGGTCTCCGACACCTTGATGGCTCCATTACCAAGTTCGGATACTACCTCGGCTACCTGGTTTCCAAGTTCATCACCTGATGGGCGTGAACCCTCATCAGCGCCCGGTTTCTTGAGTGCCTGCTGTTCTGCTTTCGATGGCTCCAGTTTCTTCCCTGCATCCTCGGCGACGCCAGACAAAGTGAATGCAGTATCCTTGAAAACCTCCCGGCCGACAACGTTGAGATCGGAAAGAAAGAGGCGGAAGTCGGAATTGGTTAGTAGGAGGGATCCCACAGTCTGAAGGCTCTGATACGCTAGTAGCGATCAGTATTGCCCCATGGGGAAGATGGATTGGTTGCACGTACCAGCGGCGGTGTCAGCCTTTGCTTTCGACTTGGATGCTTTACGAGCAATATGGTCCAGGTCAACCGAAACCCTCGCTTTTGACAGAAACCATAAGAAATCCTGGATCTGATCCTCGCTGTTTTTGTGGAGCAACAGCTCGATGAACTGGTGGAGCCATTGCTTCGAGTACTTGATCAACAGCCTTCCGGAGTCACTCAGGTCGGGGTTATTCGGGTTCAGGATGTCAGCGGCCAGCAAAGTGCGGAGATTGATGATGAGCTGCTCATTTGACGGCATGAAACCCTTACCAAGGGCGCGAATCATCTGATACGAGTGAAGCTTCTGGTGGACTGTCCGCTGCATGGCTGTGTCATCGTTGTACTGGGGCAGGAGAGGCTCCTGGTCACCGGCGCGCTGGTTTCGGAAGCCAAAGCACGACGACATGGTGGGGTGGAGGTGAAGATGGAAGGATTGTTGAGCAGCGGGGATGTTGTTTGTTTTTAGTCGTCGTACCTAAGCTACATATTGGAACTTGAATAACGGCAAGTTGGAGTAAGTGACGATGCGTGACATCGTCGGTTGTTTGGAACGCATGACGCAGTTTGCCTTGGTGCTGCCTGCCTGCCTGCCTGCCTGCCTGCCTGCCTGCCTGCCTGTCTGTCTGTTTTTGGTCCATCCATCCAGATCCAATGTCCCCAGATATGATTAGATCAGCCCTGAACGCCACAAGGCGGGAGGATCGAAGCTTGGCTTGAGCATCTTCCGGCCGTTCGAGCTGGAGCAGTATAGGTACCGGAGCAGTATAGGTAAGCCTGTGTATAATAGGAGAGGCGCAGTCCAGCGTTTCCGGCTTCCGTCCCATGTATCCGTACGGTATATTTACCAGACCGTGGTGGTGGGAGCTTTTCTTGGGCAGGGACGTTTGCGTGAATTACGGCCTGACATGCAGGATGGATGCACTTGTCAGTCTCAGCGGAGCTAAGGTATCTAGGGCGTGGGAGAAGGAATACATGTTGGCTCTCTTCCACTGCTGCAAGACCACAAGACAATGGAAAGTGTTGAACTCTTCATGCCCCGGATCGTCCGTCTCCAAGCCAAGCAACATGGATCAAGCTTTGCAAATGGCCCAGTCGAGTTAGCAGGAAACCCCATGGCAGTTGTCTGCATGCAGGAAAGATGTCGATATTCGGTTGACATGAGGTGGGATGGCTACGGCTACGGGAAATAGAAAGACAGCCGGACGGATTGCCTGTCAGATACTCCCTAGCAGAGTCGGCACCCCTCTCTGGAGCTCAAAATAATACTTAGGTAGGGAAAACAAAGCTCACCCAGCCTTCGGGACTGATCGGGTTTCCGCCCATACCTCCATAAGCCAATCTCAGGGCTCTGATACAGACGAGGCGTCGAGACCTTCTCCCGCGCGAATCTGGAATATTAATATCTCCCTCATAAGAATGAGAAGACTCCTTCGCCCTTCCATTGCCCACCTCAACACACCTCCAGCTCTGTCCAATCTATTCCTAAACCACTATTTCCATCACCGTCACCTAGCCACCTTGACAATGGCTTCCGTTGAATCCTCGCAACCTGCCCAAACTTCGCTGCCTCATGCGAACATCAAGCAATCATCGCATATTCAGCACCATGTTGCCGCCAGACAACCCTCTTCCTCCACTGGCGATTTCGACAATGCTTATCCTCACGAGGTTCGCAAATACTTGCGCACATATGGCCTGATTCCTCCCGTGGTGGATACCCACGAGAATCAGATCCAGAGATGTAGGCTGTCCCTCTGTGGTCTTTTCAGTCTCGCAATTGCTAACCCCAGACAGGCCTCAAGCTTTTAGAACTCAAGCAGACCCCGATTGAGAAGTTCCAGTACCTGAGCCACCTCCGAACAGCCAATGTGCACCTCTTCTACAGACTGCTGTCCAGCAACATCAAGGTGAGCCATTGTCAGATGCCTTTTCTATCCCAACACTTTCCGGACTTTCGATGGCGCTCTGGCTTCTGATCCATCGGACTCCCTCCCCACAGTGTGCTCGTGTGACTGGGAGCACCTCATTCAACATTTTCCTGACTCAGACCGCTAATTCATTGGCCAGGAACTTACGCCTCTCATTTACACCCCAACTGTCGGTGAAGCATGTCTTCGCTGGTCCGAGATTTACACCCAGCCTGAGGGCATGTACCTGTCGTGGGAAGACAAAGGAAACCTCCACTCCATCCTCAGCAACTGGTCTCACAACGTGGAAATCACCGTCATCACTGATGGCTCGCGAATCCTCGGTCTCGGAGATTTGGGAATCAATGGCATGGGCATTCCTATTGGCAAGCTCGCTCTATACACTGCATGTGCTGGTATCCGCCCAGATGCCACTCTCCCTTTGACTTTGGACTTGGGCACCAGCAACAAGGCATTGAGGGAAGACCCTCTCTATCTCGGCAGCAGGAGAGAAAAGGTCACCGCTGCGGAAGAGAAGGAATTCTTGGACGAACTCATGGCAGCATTGACCGAGAGATGGCCAGGGTAAGCCAATTGCCGTCATGTTCATTTCTGGGCGCTACTAATTCAAACCAGTATCGTCATCCAGTACGAGGACTTCAAAAACCCCTTCCCAGCCCTCGAACGATACAAGGACACATACACCATGTTCAACGATGATGTTCAAGGAACTGGAGCTGTCATCCTCGGTGGCTTCATCGCCGCTATCAAAGCATCAGGTACTCCTATCAAGGACCACCGGGCCGTCTTCCTCGGCGCCGGTAGTGCTGGAACAGGTGTAGCCAAGCAGCTCGTAGAATTCTTCATCAAGGAGGGATGCACTGAAGATGAGGCTCGCCGCAAGTTCTGGTTTGTCGACTCAAATGTAAGCACGCACCACTTGCAGCCCGGTACGGATCAAACCACTGACAAGTCCAGGGTCTCGTGACAGCCGATCGTGGTGACAAACTCGCCGAGCACAAAGTCTACTTTGCTCGCGATGACAACCAAGGCAAGCAGATCCAGAGTCTTGGCCGTCTCATCGAATTCGTCAAGCCAACCATCTTGATGGGTTTGTCGACTATTGGAGGTGCTTTCACTCCTGAGCTTATCCAAAAGATGGCCCAGCTGAACGAGCATCCCATCATTTTCCCTCTCTCCAACCCTTCGTCCAAGTCGGAATGCACGTTCGAGGAGGCCGTCAAGTACACTGACGGGAAGGTTCTATTTGCCAGTGGCAGTCCCTTCCCAGAGATCCAACACAATGGCGAAGAGTTGACACCCGGTCAAGGTATGTTTATTATTCCCGTGCCCATCCATTTTCTAAACAGCACATAGGCAACAACATGTACGTCTTCCCAGGCATCGGTCTTGGTGCCATTCTCAGTAAGGCCGTCAACGTCACTCAGGATATGATCTACGCCTCAGGCGTGTCGCTGTCTGAGTCTCTTACCCCAACGGAGAAGTCCAAAGGCTGGTTGTACCCAGACATCCGTCGCATTCGTGAAGTCAGCGTCGTGGTTACTCGTGGTGTCATTCGCACCGCGCAAAAGAACGGCGTCGACCGTGAGCTCAGCCTCCGCAACCTCTCAGACGACCAGTTGGATGACTACATTCGACAACGTATGTACGACCCTACTAAGGAAACCGCCGCATACATGGATGAGATTGCACAACTTGTCGCTCCTACGAATGGCAAGTCTGCCCACCTTTGAGCGGGTATCAAAAGTTGATTGTTTTATCTTCCCCTTTTAATGACCCTTTTCAAATTGTATAATTCCCAATTGGACCTTAATGTTCGGTGTTCTGGGCTGCTTTTTGTAGAAGGATATCCTCTGGCTGAAGCCGAGCTTGCAACGCTTATGCTATGCGCTTGCCTTGGTGCAAGTTGAGTAGTGGTGGTCTTTGTGGCCGATTGTGTACAGGCTCCGAAATAGATGGGGGTGGATACGAATGAAAGCACCTGGTCCCTACACCGCACCACCTTTTATGCGAAGTGCATCCGTGTTGATGAAGGCAATTCTTAGCAAAATGCTGTGTATAAATATAGAAATACCATGGGAATGGGTAACCCACATGTTTGGACCCTTGACTCGACCCTTGACTCGACCCTGAGGCTAAGATCTTGTCTCCAACTTGGCGGTTAACCAAACGAACCTCGACACAACAACATCTATCACAAGCATGACTGACACAGAAAACCACGGCGAAACTGTGATTCGCTTCAGAAAGCGCAGAAAGACCACCCATCAGCGACTTCGTAAATGCGACGACAGTGATGACGAAAGCCAGCAGAATGCGGTACACGATCAACCTCCCGCCTCTATCCTCTCCGCCGAAGCCCCGGAATCGTCAATAGTGTCGCAATCGGAACATGATCCTCCCGTCACAATGTCCATATCCGAAATACTGCGCAAACGACAGGCTGAACAGGCCCAGCGCAAGCTCAAATCCGTTGCCCAAGCAAGCAGCCGCGACCAAAGTCGACGCATCGATAATCCAGCCGTCGAACAAGAGGCAGAATTGACGGTAGTTGACATTGCAAGGAGTCGCTTTGTGCCGGAGACGGGCAAAATCTTCACACATGATAAGCAGATGTAAGTGTCGACCGCTTGCGACTTTGGAGCGCGTGGTGAGCAGCACACTGATAACTTAGGGACGCATATGTAGACCGCAAAATGGCTGAACTGAATGGAAACTCTTCTTCCACCCACACTTCCTCCTCATACGACAGTTCCACGGCACCGCTTGATACCAAAACTGGGCGATATAATGGCGTTGATGATGCGGTCTTCGCTGGCAAACTTGTTGAGGTGGAATTAGACGAAGCCGCTGAAAGAACAACTGTTGGTAAGAAGAAAGAACCGAGAAAGAGGCCAGGTTTAGGGCCAGATGGAAAACCTTGGAGGTCAAGAATCCAGCGGCGTAACAGCGCTGACCTTGCTCGCGACCAATTCGTTGATCAGGTTTTGAGAGAGACGGATGTACAATGTGAGTCCCATCCTCGCTTTAGGCTTCCTGAATTCTCTCCAATATGGTTTTCTACAGTCACCGAAGCGGACAAACCAGACGCCTACCAGGACTTCACAACCGAGGAGCAAGATTATGCAGATCAGATTATGCGCAATGACCAGGCTATCGATGAGCTGGTTGCTGCCAAGTGGAGGAATAACTATCTCGCTGCGCAGGCGGATGGGAAGGTTGTGAGGAAGGTACCTCCACCGCCTGGCGGTGCGAAGGGAGAGGAGAGGCCCAAGGGTCCCAAATTGGGAGGCAGTAGAATGGCGAGGGCGCAGATGAGGCTGCATGAGGAGAAAGCTACGGCTAAGAAGAGGTAGCTTCTCATCGGAGAGATACGTGATCAAACAATTTCCGTGACAGACTTTGAGCATGGCCTGCTCTTATATGTGCAGAAGGTATGGGTGGATCAAGCAACACTAACCCTGCACAAGTTCGGAACTCGAAGGCATGGAGAGGATACCTCAGATGAGGAACTAACCTTTTGGAATGATTTTCATCAAGGGTATCAATACTGTCTTTTCGATTGCTGAATCGAATCTTACTCATCGCCAGCCCTAGGTAGCATTCCTGTGACCAACGCTAGTCGGATTCAACACGAATTACCTCCCCAATCTCATGGGGGAAAAATCTTTTTCCATCCACACCTACTTTTCCCGTCGTAATTGAATTGCCAAGCTCTCACCGGGCCTTGCTTTAGGAAGAACAGTGAGGCACACACGGCCACAGAATCAAGAGAACTCGAGTCCCTATGGATACACCCGGAAAAGACCCAGCCCTTTTCGAAAACCAACAACCACCAAAGCACAAGAAAATAGGGCCTTCTCAATCTTACAGAATGTAAATCATTATACATCAACCAAGCTTCCCTAACGCCTATTTACATACTACCAAAATCCTCCTCGATAGTCACCTTCATAGTCCTTGCCTTCCCGTCCCACACCGCCTGGATTTTCCCGCCACCTTCAGGTACACCCATCTCCACAACCCCATCGCCGTCAGCAGGAACATGGAGCGTGGTAGACCGCGACAGTGCAAAAGTCAAATCATGTACCGGAGTGATTGCAGTAGCATGATGATCAAAGGCCATAAATTCCTCGCCCTCAACATTCAACATGGAATCCACCATATCTGCTTCTTCCCTCTCCTCCTCACTCCCGAGATAATAACCAAAGGGATTTCTTCGTACTCTTCCTCTCCCCTCGTCCTCTTCCTCCTCTGTTTCGACATCGGAGTCTTTGAACCAGGGGAGGACGAATCGGTTATCGAATTCTGCGTTTAGGTAGTCTGGATGGCGGCTCTTATCAACCCTCGAACACATTTTCCGTACGTTGCGCACGAAATGCTGGCCTGCTGGTGTATATGGTGGATGAGGTAAATGCAAGAACGGATTTGGGAAATGGAACGTTTCGCTTTTATTGCCTGATGGGGGGAGTGGATGGGAAATGGTGTTTCTATGGTTCCAGGTCGCTCTGGGACCGAGGTTGGGAGCGACGCGGTGGCGATGGATGTGAGATTGGTAAAGGGCTTCTTGGATTAAGGGGAGGGAGAAAGTGGTGAGGCCTGTTGTGGGTGCGGATTGATGGGTTCGTGCATCTATTATAATGGGGTAGGCGGGTGGTATGGTGGATGTTGGGTAGGGGGTTTCAGGGTGGCTATCAGGATGAGGTTGCACCTCTTCGTTGAAGCAGGAATCGGCTCGGACAGAGCGGTTATGGCTTGACGGCGGCGGTGGTTCCTTGTCGAAGCCTTGTTGTTGAGCATTGCGAGACCGCATTTGACGTCTTTGACGAAGGTGCGATAGCGGTATTGGTCCTTCCGGAGTGGGAGAAGTGGGGATATCTTTAAAGGGCTCACAGATTGTGGTTTCCTGCTTGAACTTGCGCCCAGGGAGGCGTAACGGCCGAACCGGGGCCTGTACTTGTCTTTGGGCTGGTGGAAGAGGTGGCGTGGACATTGACTGGAATCGATTGGGTTCCGGCGATCCTGGTGGTGACGGTGACGGCTCAGGTACTCGAAAAGTGCCCATGTTGGTAAAGTCGTATGGATATTGTTTTTCTAAAGAGAGTAAATGATTTTGAAGCATTATATACCTAGTACCTTTCTATGTGTTATGGTGATGATTTAAATGACCGGGACAACATGCGTGATCTTTCCAGTGTTCCCGAGCTCTTAACTGTTCGCTAGTCTCTCGAGTTCAACATACTCGACTACCTTCATCGAGGGCTTGCTTGGTAGGTCCCATGTCACCTTTATAGCTACAACCTTGTCATCAGCTCACAGTTTCAAAATATAAGAAGATAAGAAGAATTGTTTAGAAACATGTTAGTAGGGACTCGCCAAAGAAACTTGCCCACTTCTCGAAAAGTAACAACCATAAAATCCGTTACAAACTAAAAAATCCAACCAGGCTTCACGACTCTCGAGACCGACGTCGATAACGTCCTAGTAAGATCAAAGACTAAAACATTAGGTACTTATCATTATAAATCATTCATGGCTGGTAAGCCTTTGCAGGAAATAGATTTTCTGAACACCCCACTTTTCCCAGCCTTGCCAAAATTCTTTTGCGCCGCTAGTAAAGAGAAACTAAAAAAAAGCGAAAACATACAGCAGCGAGGATTCGCTGGTGGTCACCCACCCAACTACTAGTTCGCCGATATCAAGCTTATCTGTGAATGAGCGGACGGGGATTCGAGCTCTCTTGATTCTGTGGCCGTATGTGCTTGGTGGTCGATTTTGTTAGTTTATATCGAGCCAAGGGACCTTTCAGGATCGAACACGAGATGATCCGGGCACAGACCAACAAGAAAGGAAGTGGCATGAAGATGTAGAGGTAGTGTAAGGGTTGGAGTATTTCTTCTCAACTTTTAGGGAGTAAAAAGGGGGCGGATCTTTAAGTATTCACTTTATAGAGTGTAGTAAAGCCTGACAAATATTGTAGCAAATTATCCGGAAGCTAGAGCAACTGATAATGATTTGTTTACGAGGAACGAGAAAGCTCGAAAGAGATGGGACTATGCCGTTCGCTTATAGAAAATCTGGTAGACTAATTAACACGGCTTGAGATTGGTATATAGTACGATAGTGGACTCACATGCAATTGGAAATTTGACGTCAGGCTGTGACTCAATAGAAGAGTAGTTTATATTTATGTTTGAGCTGCTTCGCCGTTAGAATCGTAACCCTCTTGATCGCTGGAAATAGAACATACTTTGCTATTCTAGCTTTATCTCATGGAGTTCCTCTGTACATACTTTTGCATTCTCCTATAGACAGTTCCAGCACTTATTGATGATGCTACCACCCGTAATACCATGGACGTCAGGAAATTCCTTATTTCGGTACCGTCTCTCGATCTCTTCCCCGTCATTGTGTTCATCCAACTCCGGGAAAGATTCATGCCCGGTCATGATTTCGTATATGGAGGTGCCCAATGCGAGGATATCGGATTTCTCGTCTGAGTGGGTACCTGGACGTGAAAGATAGGCTTTGTTGTTTTCCAAAGCGTAGCCGTTGTAGCGGACTCTATGTTCATCAACGTACTCTCCCTGAAAATCAGAGAGTTTTATATTCAAATCTTTGTCGAGGAGAAGATCCCGAGAGATGATGTCGCAATAGAGGACTTTCTTTTCATGGATATACGCCACCGCCTCGGCAGTATGCTGACACCAACGGATTCTGTCCGCTTTTGTGGTGGAATTGGCTGAGTCGAGGGAGCGAAGATGATCTTGAAGTGTGCCCCAGTAGTATATTCCGATATCAGACAGACCCCTCTTGTCAATGCCATAGCTCTTGATTAAGCGTGGATGAGGACACAATGCTCCGTATATATGGTTTTTAACAATGAATCTATACCATTCGTTTCCCATGACCTGTATACCTACAAAGCTGGATGACCCTTGTGCGATGATCTTAGAGACCCCCTCCGGAAGGTATGGATAGTCCGTAACGGCGTCGTCTGGTAGTGAAGGTAGTTGTTCCATCTACCCACGTTAATCTCTCTGAACAGGACTAGTTACAGGAACTAAATAGCTTTACGGTAGTAATATACCACGTACTAGCTAAGCAATATCACTGAGAGAGAATAATATGGATGTTTCTATTAAATGGATGAATAGAGTAGTATATTAGTACTTCTTAGGCGGATTGATCTGAGAAGGACGCGTAGAGGTAAGGACTCCTATCGGCCTAAGCTGATGTTAGAATCTGTAACCTTTTCTAGAGATGTAGCCAAGTATGAATGGAGGAAAAGATGCCCTGAATGTGTAAGTGGGGGACGCTGCGCTGTGAATTCTTGCAGGTGTGCTCGGTCTCGGTACTCGGTGTCATCATCGGACAAAGAGAAGCATCATGAGGCAACAATGGCGAACGAAAACACCAACCATGAATTCCAGCTACCCCTTCTCCTCGACCTCTAGGAAGCAATAAAACCACAATGCCAAACCAGTCAGTCTCAACAGCATTCTCACGTCTCTACGACGCTCTCACCCATGGACCCGGACTGTATCCTCTGAAGGTAAACAAGCTAAGCTACAGCTCTCCACCACCCCTCCACCTTAATACCATAGCAATTCTAACACACTCCCAGGGCGTAATCTACTTTCTCGCCCACCCCTTCCTCTACCCCCTCCTCCGCGCCAAACTTCTCCCCTGCACCCTCCTCTCCATATTCGTCTTAACAAACCTCTTCCTCTTCACCTACCTCCCCCAGGTGGCCTTCCTCGCAATATGGCAAGGCCGCTCCGCCTGGTTCAACGGCACCATTCTGGTCCTAGGAGAAGGGGCGGCAATAGTCGGATTACTCTTCGAAGCCTTTTTCGTCGATGAAACACAAGTTGATACCTTCGATTCTGTTCTTCTGAATAAAGGATATGAGGATTTGATCGCGGGAAATCGGCCGGTGAACCCTGATGAGGAGGGACAGCTGGATGCGCTGAGGAGGTTGGGAAAGCCGGTTAGGAAGGCCCAGTATGCGCCGTTCTCGTTTAGGCAGATCCTGGAGTTCGTGGTGTTCTTACCACTGAACTTTGTGCCCTTTGTTGGTGTGCCGTTGTTCCTGGCCTTGACCGGGTACAGAGCTGGCCCGTTATTGATGTGGAGGTATTTTACGTTGAGAGGGTTCACGAAGAAGGAGAGGAATGCCTATATCAAGAGGAGGAAATGGAGTTATGCTTGGTACGCGCAAGCACTCAGAAGGAGGCGCATGTTTTTGCTAACATGGATATCTAGGTTCGGAACGATTCACCTGGTCCTCCAACTGATCCCGGTTCTAAACATGTTCTTCCTCATCACCACAGCAGCTGGCTCAGGTCTCTATGCCGCAGACGAAGAAGCCCTTCGTATCCGAGAAATCGAGGCACAACAACACCAACCAGAAGACCAATATACAGACGATCCATTATAATAATAAAAGGTCCCTACCTCAACGGTGGAGAGATCCAATCTACTTGTGCTTTTCCTGGTCCTCATTCTGTCCTTGCATAACCCAGTTACTATGATACTTGGCATACTCTTCCTCCCCTTCCTTCGTCCTCATCTTCTCCTTCATCTCAAACTTCTCCGGCACATCCAATCCCCTCTTCACCGCCTCCCTCTCATTAATCTTATCCAACCACCTTTTCAAATTCGGAAAACTCTCCAGGCCCACACCAGCCCACTCCGCCCAATTCACCCAACAAAAACAATTCAAATCAACAAACGAATATTTCCCACCTACGATCCATAACGCTTCCCTTTCCTTCTCCTGCTGCACAAGTCGATCCTCTAAAACTTTATACAGCCGCTTCGTCTCGTTTTGATACCGATAAATCCCGTACTGAATCTTCTCAGGTGCATACCGATAAAAATGATTCGCTTGTCCCTGCATTGGGCCCAATCCACTTTGCATCCAAGTATGCCAACTCATAGCCTCCCAATAATCCTCATCCTCCCTACCAAAAGAAATCCTCTTCTCGGAATCATATTTCTCGCAGAGATATAACATCAGCGCCCCGGATTCGAAGATCCGTATGGGACGGATAGGTGTATTATCGACGATGGCTGGGATCCGACCGTTTGGATTTATTTTTTCGACGAACCATGTTTCTTTCTGTTCGTTTTGGCTTAGGTTTATGGCGTGCGTTGTGTATTGGAGACCTAGTTCTTCGAGGAGGATGTTGGCTTTTTGGCCGTTGGGCGTGCCGGAGGTGTAGAGGTCTATCTTGGTCCGGGGGGCTGACATGGTGTGATGGTTTTAGCGCAAAAGTCGAGGAGGTGGGACAACAAGTAAATTGAGGAGAGGATGAGGAGATTGTGAATATCAAATATGAATGAGGTGTTGATCACCTCCATGTATGTATGCATGACGTTGAAGTACGTGATGTCATTATACTCTCCTATCACAGCTATGACCTTTAGCATTAGCATTTTCATTACACAATTCCTCGAAACAAGGGAGGGGTAGGTATGGATGCAGGTTTAGACCCTTCACCCAATGCGGGTCGTCTTTGGTGATAGATGACACCAAGTCTATTAGCAAATTTGCGTTACAGAGCAGGCCTTCGATGAACACAGAGCCTCAGAAATATCCCCCAGAAATGCTGCCGACAAACCCGATTTTGGTTCCTGTTAACCTTACTCCATGCCTGAGGATCCCTTCATCCCATTCACCAGACCGGGAAAACGTCAAATCATTACTAATACAAGCTCATGAACCCCTATTTAAATGTCCGCCTTTCCTCCCATCACCTTGGATGCCTGGATCGCGTTCATTTTCTGAGTCCAACCGGGAGCGGGCGCATATTTCTTAATCGCTCGAATTTCATCTGAGGCATATCCTGGAATACGAATACCATAATTGCGTTCCAGGATAAGCTGAACATCCTTGATGTCGAGTGTTTGTGACTCACGAAGCTTTGCGAGGCGGCAGGCGGCTGTGATGACGTTGTCTACGAACTCGTCGGCCAACATGAGCATTGCCTGGATTAATGTTAGGTGGACAAAATGAGATGGAGCTTGTGCAATAAACCTACCTCTTCGACCTCCGGCGTCAAAGTCTCGCGGTTCATAGCCTCACCACCACCTGTGACTTGTCGCACTAGTTCATCTAATTTTTTCTTGCTCAAGACGCCGCTAGCCTGGTCTCCTTCTAAGGTAAAGGCCGGGGGCTTCGCGATTGCTGGTTGACCCATCATCCCGCCGACACCGTTGCTGGGACCGCTAAGTGTAGGACGCGCTGGTGGAATGGTGACTGCCGGTGGAGGTGCGTAAAGATGCGACGGTAGATTCTTGGCTATTTTCGGCGCGGTGGAAGTGGGGTTGCTATGTTCGCGATTCGGAGTCTGCTGTCCTTGACCTTGATTGCTGTAACCGTGATTCTGGCCTAGGGTGCTGGGTGGTAGATTTTGCGGTGTCTGTCGCTCAGAGTAACTGCGCTGGGCATTCTGCATTGCTTGGGTATGAGATAGTGGTTGTGGGGGTCCGTTGTTGTTTCCTCCGGTCTGCTGGTGGGGCATTGCGTTCATGGGTTGTTGAGCACTGAGGGAAGGGCGATGTGGCTGAGTCGCGCTCATTGGATGTTGCTGGTGTTGACCCATCGTGTTGTTGCCCTGATGTTGCTGTTGTTGAAAGGACGTCGGAGCCTGGCCCATTTGGGGAGTGTGCTGCTGGGTTGGACTCATCGAACTACGATTGACATTGACACCAGCGTTGCGTGCGGCTTCCACGCTTGGATTCACCCCGGACTGTTGATTTTGAGAGCTCGGGGACTGATTTGAATGACCTGGAAGTTTAAGGTTGAATGGTTGTTGTTGAATCGTTGCGCTTGGAGGGGCAGACCTGTTTGTGTCCTGCTGCTGACTTTGCTGCTGACCCTGTTGCTGTTGTTGGCCTTGCTGTTGCATATTTGGTAGGTTCGCTTTGTTTTTAGTTTGCTCGGCTCTGAACTGCTCCAGTTTTTGTTTGGCCAAATTTGACGCTTCCGATGATCGTTTCAGTTCCGCCATCATTTGTGGCGGCAGGTCTTGTCCTTTGTCTCTCATCATTTTCAAGGTTGTGGAAATTTTGACGGTTGTGGCTTTGTGCATTTCGTTTGTGTACAGGATCATTCCATACTTTTCCTTCTGTCCAGCCGCCCACGTCTCGTACGTCGGAGTTCCCATGGCTATTCCAGGTGGAGGGTATAAAGTCGTATCTCTCAAGTGTTTCTCTATAGCTGGTGGCCATGCCGCTGGCCGCTGGGGCTGGTTTACCTGGTTCATCTGTGGAGCTTGCCCTGGTGCTTGCGTCTGGGCCTGTTGCTGTCCCTGTTGGTTGGCTCCCCCCTGTCCTACTCCTGCTCCGCCTTGTGATCTAGAGTTTTGTTGGTTGTTTTTTGCCTGCTTTGACGACTCCACGGCCGCTTTCGTGAGCGCGGTCCAACCATTCACGGCATCTTTGTACGGCTGACTTTCTGGGGCTGTTGTCTGTATGATGCTAGCAAAGTTGCCGATCATCGACATCCATTTGGCTTTGGTGACTTCTGGGACATTCGTGAGGGTCCTGATATGCTGTACTTTCACGAATCGTGCAGTCACATCTTGCTGCTGTCCGCCAGCAGCACCTTGAGGCGCACCTGGATTGCTCATCTTAGTTTTCAAGTCTCCGCTAATTTGAGTGTATTTCCCGTTGCAGCTCGAATCGAAGTCGCAGTGAAGGGCGAGAGCTCAAGGAGAGCTTGGGGTTGGTACGCGACGACGGTTCCAGAACGGATCAGATCAGATGAAAGGACTGTCAGGGGGAGATTTTGGCGAGGCTCATCGATAAGGATTCGCTTGGTTTAGGGAAGTGAAGGTAATGAGGGAAAGGCAGGGAGAGGAGATGCAGGTGGCTCAGATGAATGGTTTACTTTATCTACCGTGAGGTTCGAGAAATGAGCCCGACGAGCCCGAGCACGAGCGTTCGACAGTGACAGGGCACCGAAACGTGGGGACCAATCGAAATGCAAGAAATATCAACGTCCTGGAAACTTCCTCATTGTTACCAACATATTTCTGATTTTTTCTGTTCTAATGATACTGGAGATTTTTCGAACTACTAACGTGAGTTCTAGACGCATGTTGGAGAGTTAGGAGGACTTCCTAATCGGCATTCGCAACGCAAGCCTTGTTTATGGATCATTTCTCTTGAAGTACATGGATATACCGCATCTGGCGTCGCTATCCTATGCTCTAGGCGCCGTCTTAATTATTCGCTTACGGGCCATTGTAAAGAGGCATAATGCTTTGGCTCATCACCACTCGCGATCGAGGTACAGCAAGTTCTGGAATTACGGCACCGTTGTTATTGGTATGACAGATCTCAAGATAAGGGACTAGCATTGCGAGATCGCATCTTTGCGTGACGAGCATGTTAAGAAAAGTCCTGATCAATCTTCTTGCTTGCTAATAAGCGTGTTGGATGGACAGTACCGTGGGACTTCGTACTAGATTCGCCTATGCACGAAGTGCACGAGTAGATATTCTGGCTGATTGTAGTCGAAATGCCAGCGTGATGAGTATCCTGTCCTGTCTTCCGCACAAGTCCTAACATGCGATACGTAAAGATTGTGGGGTGCATCTCTATGGTATGACAGTCATACTTCGTTGACGGACCTTTTTCACGCGACATGGTCGCCCAACAACCTCCCACGATTTATTCTGATATATTCCCCCAATTCGGATTCAAGTTGAGGTAATGGCAGGGGAGAGATGATCTCAATCTCCCGAACTTGCCCGGCCTCGAGCACCAAATGACCAACCGGTAGGATTCCGTCTCTCCGTAGGTGTCATCGCCCTGCGTTCAACGGGACTCCATTCTATGCCAGGCGCGGGCAGTGCACTAAGGTCATCGCGTGTCCTAACTTGCGTGCCCCCAATTGGGCTGCCAGCGTCATCTTGTGTGACTAGTCTCACACCTCCAGCTCTCTGCCTCCCCTTTTCGCGTTCTCTCTCTCGTTGTTGGTTCAAATCTTCGACACGTCTGCGCTCAAACTCGGCTACAAGCTGTTTAAAGTACGCTTCCGCGGCCGAGGTCGCCGAATATGCGATTGGAGTCCAGGAGTAGTTATTCTGGGCGAGAGGGGAAGCGCCAAAATGGAGCAGTAAGCGTAAGGCCTTCAATTCACCGGCGGCCGAAGCATGGTGCAGTGCTGTGTTGCCGTCGTCATCGTGAGCTGTTGCATCTGCAGGGGGATGAGATCTCAGAAGAAGCTCAACAAGGTGGAGAGCACCACTCCGAGCAGAAGTCATGAGCTGTCTGGAACATGAGCACATTGTCAAATTAACTCGCTTCGAATGCGCCATGCAGAACATACCGCATCCATACCCTTCTTGTTGGTCCAAGGCACACAACGTGGGAATTGTATTATAAGCATTTCTCCCACGTCGACCTGTTTAGTCTCAGAAGCCAGCATAAGCGGCGTGTCCCAATCGGAATTGCGTGAAATGCCCTGGTTCTCATGTCCAGCGTCGATCAGATACTCGGCGATTTTAAAATGCCCGTGTTTTGCAGCGAGATGTAGGCTGGTATTGCTCTTATCGTCGTAGTCCGGGTTTTGTAAGATGGTAGGGTTGTTGTGCACGATGCGCTTCACCAAGGAGAGGTCGTTGGAGACAATGGCGCGTCGGAGGCGCGTATTCACTTCGATCCTGGTCTTCAATGAGATGATGTTGTGAGTAGACATTGATGTACATGGACTTACATCGTGGCAGCATGGTGAGGACGTGTGGTAGACCGGGAGGATAAGGTCTTTTGGGCGATGTTCTCTCGTCCAGGCAGGGAAAGACAGGTGGTGGTGGTGGTGGTGTTGACTGGGGATGACAGCCGTTTGCCGACCCAATCTAAATGATACCCATATTCGATCGGAGATCACATATACCCTTGATGCCAGGACGCAAATGATTCAGGCCGGTCGGAATTATCCATGCTCTCACGTATCGTTACGACTCGAGCAAAGAAGTGCAAATGCGGCATTGGTTTGGTCAAGTTCCATGATGGATCAAAGGTAACCTTAAGCATTGTGTAGCTCCGAAGCAGAATCCATACCCCCGATGTTTCTGCTCTACTGTATATGTCTACACAATTACAGTACATAGCCATGGAAGACGATTTCGTTGGAAATATTTCGACTATGCTTCCAGGGCATGCAGGTGGCAGGGTGGCCGGACGGACTACACCGCGGGCGTCTAGTCACATCAATGGATTGAAAGCAATTTACTTCCCTTTCGGATAGAAGTATTCTCAGCCTCGCTGCCTTATGCTGGAAGAACAGCGCCGGCTTGTGCAAGATTTGTGGCATAAAACGTAAGTTGCAAATTCCTTATGCAGGTTCCACAATGCCATGCCACCAGAGATGACGTTTATCGATGACGATACTAGCTCGAGGGGTATTGGAACCATTCAAATACACTCCAGTTTACTCTCAGCGAACATCAATCAACCTCTCAAAGTAAGTCTCTTCCTGTCATGATGAATTGCAATTCCATCCTCCGCACGAACTCCTTCAAGACTCTCATTGCTCCAACATCTTCTAGGAGAAGTGTATCTTTGCTTACTCTGAAAACCAGACAATTTCTGCCTTCACACAACCACATCAAAACTCAATCATCCTATTCAATCCAATTCAGACACGCATCCAACATGTCTTCCTACTCCAACGCAGACACTGGCAGCAAGCCAGCCGACCCATACAAGCAGAAGAACTTGGACAATGCTTCTTTGAAGGACAAGGTCCAGGACCTCACCACCTTCATTGAAAAGACGAAGCTATGCTTGATGACCACACTCGTCGCCGACACCACCAAATTGGCAACACGAGCCATGGCATTGGTTGCTACTGTAAGCAATCATTCTGAAGCTTTGATTTCGAATTTCACTGATGGTTGACAGGAAGGAAATGGTGTCGACTTGATCTTCCACTCCAATTCCGAATCGGGCAAGACGGATGACCTCAAGGCAGACTCCGACATCAACATTGGATTCATCAATAGCAGCGGGGAATGGGCCTCCATCTCTGGAAAGGCCGAAATTGTCTCTGACCGCGAGGCCGTTCGTAAGCATTATTCGCCTCAGCTCAAAGCGTGGGTCGGAGATCTCGGTGACGGAAAGCATGATGGTGGTCCAGAGGATCCAAGAATCGTGTTGATCAAGGTCAAGACTGTGACCGCACAATATGCCATCAGCAACAGAACAGCTGTGGGCAGCCTTGTCGAAGTCGCCAAGGGTGCCATCACAGGTGAAGCAGCTCAAGTGAACAAGCTGAGACACATTAGCGAGTCCGAGATCCAGCAGTGTAGGTTGATGACATCTAAATTATAAAATGCATTGCTGATACGATTTTCACAGGGCGTGCACAGTAGATGACACAGATGGAGCGACCGTCTCCGCTACTTAAACATTAGTATAAAACAGAGGAGTGGGCATTAGTGAATTGAAGGGCTCTCATAGGAATTCAAACAAACACCCATTGAACCTTTAATACCGTTGACTCCTTCGTGATTTTGGTATACCGGCTCATCTGTTACCTCTGCTTGTGATTAAGATATAAATGTATGTGCCATGCTCCAAAAAAGATGAGATCCAGTGATCCAGTCGATCAGCCCGTTTCAATCGGCCCCGGAGTTCCTCGAAACCGGTCGTTTTCTGTCCAACGATAACATCAGAGGTTCATATGATCGATCAATGAAGTCGTTGACAAAGATTACGATTTCGTGCAGCTTGTAGTAAATGGTCGTCTCGATCTGGTTCTTCCTGATGTGTATTGATTGCCCGATGCTTAGCTCAATTTTGTAAAGATAGTTTAGGAGAAGTTGGGTTGTGGAAAGATGTCGTCCAAGATCTAATCTAATCGGGATTGGCGCTAAGAAAAATTTGGTCTCTCGACAGCTTTGAATGGTGAATACACGGAATACAACAACTACAAGATGGACAACTCTCTTTCTACCCTGCTCGGTACTTTGCAGGAATCTCTATCGACCGCGGTTCTACCTACGGAAGCCTCTATCCTACTTCGCCAGAATGGCATCTCGCTTCTCGACTTGAAGAACGAATTGTTCCTCTCGTACTTGCAAAACCTCGTCTTTTTAATACTTCTCAAACTTCGACATGCGACAGACTCCAACAAGGACTCCGTACAATCGCTCGAACTCACCGAAGACGCGACGAAGAAGTTGGTGGCCTTGCGACTATACCTAGAAAAAGGCGTCAAACCACTGGAAGGGCGATTGGCATATCAAATTAACAAAGTTGTTAGAGCTGCCGACGACGCCGCAGCTACTGCTGCAATTTCAAAAGCCAGGCCCAAGCTAGGGAATCCAAAGAAGGCAGATGCATTCAAAGATTCAGGCTCCGATGAAGGTTCTTCCTCGGACGAGTCCGAAGATGTCGACGAGCTATCCTACAGACCAAATCCTGCCGCACTCCTACGACCGTCATCTGAGTCTACCAAGACTGGGAAATCGAGCGAGCCCAGCGACGGAATATATAGACCCCCACGCATTACTGCCACAGCTATGCCAACATCAGGGCCTAAGAAAGAACGCAAAGAGCGCACAATGAAGTCACAGACTATGGAAGAGTTCGTAAGGCAAGAATTATCTACCGCGCCTTTGGCGGAACCCAGTATAGGGAGCACAATTGTGGCTGGTGGACGAAGGGTAAAGGGGGAACGGGAACGGGCAGACGAAGCCGAACGAGCAGAATACGAAGAGAAGATGTTGACCCGCCTGGCGCCACTGACAAAGAAGGAGAAGGCGAAGAGGGGACACACCGAGCGAAGTTCGGGATACGGTGGAGAGGAATGGCGAGACTTGGGAGCTGGATTGGACCGCATTGAGAATCTGACAAAGAGGAAGGGCGGTGGACAGTTGGACAAGTCCAGGAAGAGGAAGATTGATGTTGCTGATGGTCCCAGGGACAGTGGTGCTATGGGCAATGGAATGGGAAATGATTTTGCGAAGAGGAAGAGAACTGTCATGAAGCGATTCAGATGAATGGGCACTATTCGAATTCGAAGTCTACAGGCATTCCTCTCTCGTGGTCTTCCCTGATCACATGCCTACTGCTGCGATCTTTTTGTCTGCTGTCTTCTTGACACATGCTGATAGACCCTCTCCAAATCCTTTGCTCCCGCTCATGCCAGCGCTTGTTATCCTCAAGCGCCCACCTCGACCGGTCTTGGTGTACGCGCAAACACCATCAAAAAGCACAAATCATGGAAGCAAGCAATCTATACTAAGACCAATTGAGAATTTGCGAGATTCAGACATTCACATCACAATCATGGCGCAATCGAGATGTTTCAAGAGAACCTGAACGTGTCGTACCTTGGCGGGCTTTCCGCTGTCATTTCCAAGGGCCAAATCTCACGATATTGGCTTACGCCTCATCAGTATCTGCAGAACGGACCTCTTGCTTTCGTACAGCTCCAGTGATGTGTGGGAAAGGGCTGGGAACAGGGAAGAGTGAAGGGTCGGAACCAGATTTCGCTGTTTGATTGCGCGCCACGTATGGCGCTGAGATGAAGTTCGCGGACTCGAGATAACATCGCGGCTTGTGATCTGACATTTAGCCAGAGGCAGCACAGTTTCGTGTCACAGGCCGAAGATGCGAATGGACGCATTTGGTAATCAGGGTAGAAATTCTGACAAGGCTGAATCTCCTCTACTGCACAGCCACAGTGGCAAAAATATAGAAATCGGGTAATTATTTTCGACGATAATCTGAAGGTCGATGAACACTGTGGTCTGTTTTGAAGAGGTTGAATAGGTGAGATGTTGACATCGGATATGAATAAAATCGATCTGAAGTTGGTGGACTTGAAAGCCTTTGGTGAGTTCGACAAGATCGTCAGGCTGTGGCTATGGCTGAGTTGCACTTCTGGGAAAACATTACATCATCATCACATACTGTACCTACCTCGACTGCCTCTGCTACTCATAAAACCTCCATTTCTCTTCGGTTTGTATCAACCGTACAACATCAACCATACAACAAAATGAACACAACCGAGCCTTCAGATGCGCCACCAGCTTATGAGGAAGCTACAAACCAAACCCGCAATGGCATTCCTCCACAATCAAGACGCAGCATGGAAGATGAGCACCGTCCTTTACCTCCAGGATGGGTTAGACAGTTCGATGCGGACACCCACCACCAGTTCTTTGTGGATACTACAGCCAACCCACCTCGTTCAACATGGTCGCACCCCCACGACGACGAGCAATATCTGAACTCACTCTCGGCTGATGAACGACACCACATCAACCGCGTGACCCGAAGTGTCAGTCTCAAAGACATCGAAGCAGAAAGCAGCGATGATGAAGGTCACGGTCACCACCACACTGCTGCCGCAAAAAGAGTGCCTGCATCCTCTGGCGCAAGTGCCACCGACCCAAACCCAAAGGGCATCCACAAATTCGGACGAAAAATGAAAGATCGACTCACAAAGTCGACCCATCAAGAACGCGAAAAAGACAGAGCCGTCCGTGCAAAGGAGGAACAGGAAATGTATAAAGCCCATCTCGCCTTTCGCCGAGCCATGTCTAGAGCTTTGGAAACGGGACAGCCGCAGTTTGTGGGCAAAGATCGGGAAGGAAGAGAAATTTACATTGAACCGCCTCAGGGATTGATGCAGGCTAATGGGATGATGATTCCACAGGGCGGTAGGGTGCCGGCTGGGGCGAGGGGGTATAATCCTTATTCTCAAGGTCCGTATGGGAATCCGAATGCACGATTTTTGAGACCGCAGCAGCCTTATGCCAGGGGACCCGGTTATGGATATGGAGGTGGTTATGGGTATCCGTTGATGGGTGGGTTGTTGGGGGGAGCATTGCTTGGAGGACTTCTGTTCTAGAGGTTTCTAGTGGTGAAGATATTTTTGGGGGATGGCGTGGGCAATATGAATAAGAGTCAAAATATGTTTGATCACGGTTGTTGTGTTTTCGTTTTGTTGATGGGGCGTTTCTCAGGGACTGAGGAGGGGAGGGAAACTCCTTGCTTGTTGGAGCGGGAACATCCGACGCGATGATGGGAGTTCTTATTCAAATCTAGCCATTAAAAGGGACCCGAATATGCAGCTTTCACTCGGTATCCATGTCCAATTTTCTTCATACACTGCGAACAGTTTCATCACGCGTAAAGTCAAGAAATCTCTATACCTAAACAAAGGGTTACGAGTCATTACTATAACTACTTATCCATGACTATACTGAACATGGGGTCTTGCAGAAATCCTACTGGCTGCATGCACGCTAGACGTGTATCGTGTGTGTCTGCTGCACGGATGCAGGTCCATTGCCTGGGTAGAGGCCGCAATGACAGGCTCTGAGAAAGGTGCAGAGGTGTCGACTTTGGGCTCGAATATATTACTCTGCGTACTGCTCGGCCGATTCCCACGGCAGGAAGACGGTTGGCTAATCACAGGCACGGTCCCCATTTCACCCAGTCCAGTACTCTGAGCCCTCACTCTCTTGCACCCAACCCCCCCGACTCCTACAGCCTTCAATTCTCACACTACGCCGATTCGAATCCCTTCAACTCGCCGATTCGAATCCCTTCAACTCGCCGATTCGAATTCCTTCAACTTCACCTCAGCCTTCACGACCGACCACTTTCCGACTGTGGCTCCGGGCGTTCCACTCGCGCATCCGCAATATGGTGCACCCGTAACACGCGGAGACGTCAAATCGAGGTCGCGCAAGATGTCGCAGTCGTCGACGGATGGAGAGGATGTGCAGGTGAACGACGCCAAACGGCAGCGGAAAAGCAGTGCAGCTGTAGCCGTGGGTGACGATGTGGAGCCGAACCGGCAGAATCTGAAACGAAAGAGTTCTGATGCTCTCGACTACCCCAGAAGGAGAGCAACTATTGCCGTGAGTTTTTCTTTTTCATTAGCTTCAATTTCTCCCGTCCCGTCCGCAGCCCAGCACCCAGCCTCGAGGTTCCGTTGCATCCATTCATTGCACAAAGGCCACGCTGACGCCCCGTCCAACCTCAGTGCGAGATCTGCCGGTCGAGGAAATCACGATGCGATGGAGCGCGACCCAAGTGTCGGCTGTGCTCGGAACTCAATGCCGAATGTGTGTACCGCGAACCTGGAGTGAAGCTGGACGCTGGCGACAAGTTGATTCTCGAAAGGTTGCGACAGATTGAGAATCTCATCCAATCGAATATTGCTGGCTCTGCAAGTAGTAACCCGCACAGCGCCTTTCATGTTACGCAACAGCTTTCGCCTGCAGCCACTGCAAGCACCGTCAATGAAGACACTTTGATTCGCACATCGCTGGCACCTCCCGCTCCTGTCGTGGGCGGAACTGACATGCCTTCCAACGGACTCGGGGCGTGGATCAATCCCAAGTCAATCACTCCATCCACCATGCCCAAGAATCACACCACTCCGGCACTGAATCTGCTCCATTGGCCAAAGATCCGAGACCTGGTATCTCAACGGTGGGATCCGCAGATTCTTGTACAGCTTGAGATGCACAGAGAACCACTCTTCTTTGGCCCGCCTCGGACTCTGGATTTCAGCAATGCCCATGTCTATGTTGAGGCCTACTTCAAGCGAGTCAACGTCTGGTACGCATGTGTCAGTCCTTTCAGCTGGCACAGGTATTACCGCAAAGCACAAGCCCAAGGATTTCGCGAAGGTGCCGAGAGTTGCATGGCCTTGCTTGTCCTTGCTCTCGGATGTGCCAGCACAGGAGGAACCATATCGCAGTTACCGCCCAAAACCGAACTACCTGGCTATCCATTTTTCGTCGCAGCTTGGGCTATCTTGCCCAGTCTGCTGATGCGGGCCGACATCCTAGCCGCGCAATGTCAGATTATGGCCGCTGCCTATCTGTTTTACGCCGTACGGCCTCTAGAAGCCTGGAACGTTCTCACCAGTACTAGTATGAAGCTACAATTATTATTGAGCGGCACGACTCTTTCGCCCGGAGCAAAGCAATTGTCCGAGCGAGTCTACTGGAATGCGCTACTATTCGAAAGGTGAGAGCTCCGCGCCCATTGTGGTTCGTGGTTAAAAAGATTGTCACTAACGGCCCTTCCCAGTGATCTTCTTGCCGAACTGGAATTGCCCCATTCCGGGATAGTTCAATATGAGGATATTGTTGGTTTGCCCAGCCACTTTGAAGACGGAGAAAACGAGAGTGCTGGCGTAGATGATCTGCGCTACTTTCTCGCCGAAATTGCGCTTCGAAGATTGTTGAACCGGGTCAGTAACATGATTTATTCCAAGTCGTCGCCAATCACCAGCACAGCAGCCTTGGACCCCGTAGTGACTGGACTCGACGCCGACCTCATGGACTGGTATCACACCTTACCGGCCGCAGTCCAATTTGACTACGACCGAGCGCCTATGGCTAGCCCTGTCCAAAACGTCTTGCGCCTCCGATACTTTGCTTGCCGGACGATCATATATAGACCGTACGTCTTGGCTGTATTAATTAAGGAAACTGCATTCTTGGATCCCGCGGTCCAGGAAAATTGCCGCAAATGTCTCGAGGCATGTATCCGCCAGTTAGAGCACATTACCGCTCACCATGCTGGCCATTTGCCTTATCTTTGGCAAGGTGCTCTCTCGTGAGTTGTCCTGTCGGCTGCGACCAAGCAATTGTCTCTAATGGGAAAGCAGGATCGTCTCTCAGACATTGCTGGTAATGGGCGCGACCATGTCGCCATCACTGTCTGCTCTGCTACCGGCTCCGAGCCAAGTGAACGCCATTATCGGTGATGTTGTGCACGAAATCCAACGATATGCGCATCTGGCCCCGAGCCTTCGACTCGCCGCAGACATCATTACTCAAGCTGAGGAGCGTAGACGACGGAATCTCCGCTCTCCGACCATGGCGTACGTTAAGACGGCGTGAAGGAACCCAGGTCTTCCGCATCAGATCAATCTGATCCATACTTGAGATACCGGTCTTGCACTTTAAATGCCTCATGGCTAAACGAAAATGCGGAGGCAGGCTGAGGAGCATGTAGAAGTTCTTGCTGCCTGTCCTGACGGCTGCACACGTCATGATAGCTTTGATGGGCAACAGAAACGAGTCGGCTAATGCCTGCTCAACCTGAGAACCATCAGCGGATCTAATCTTCAATAGCGACCACGAACGACATCGCGACTGTACTTAGCTTGCATCCACCAGCCTTGACCAAGCCCACGATGAGTATCAGGACGCCGAATTTGCTGGAGCACATTGGCACCTTCCAGGCCTTGTCCCATGCGATTCATGTGAGAGGAGAAGATTTGCGCAAGCGTGTAATGCAGGGGACATTAAAGGGCGTTGGCGAGGCGAACGAAGGTCTGATAATGAGAAGGATGGCTTGCAATATTGATAGCCCTCCATCATTCCTCTTGCCTCAAGGGTTGGTTGGCCATGTGGAGTGATGCGGTCCGGTGTGTTTGTATGATTGGACGGACGTGCGGTAGTGTGTCTCTGCAGGGACTGGTAATGCTGAGCTCCGGGGCGTAGAATGCCTCGGAGTCTGTACTTTGGTAGTAGACGCAAACCCGTGGTTGGCTCTTGGTCGAGTGAAGCACATATCTTGATCCTGGGAGCTCCCGTCTGGAGGTGAGAGATCATCCAGAGCGTGGCTTTCCGCCAAGCCCAGATCCCAGACGCCAGACCCAGTCCGCATGCGCCCGTCTCTGCATGAACGGGATCGGAGTGCACGTAAATCTGCAGGGTGCAGAAAGGCTAAGTAGTATGCATCTTGGGTGCTGCAGTGGTGAGCCGCATCCAATCCAGGGATCAACGGTGCGGGAGGAACCTTCTCCGAATTCCTGGGCCACTGGCAGCTCCTCGCTCCACTTGAGAACCGACGGCTACCTCCTCCTACCACCAATTCTGTTGCTGCCCTTGCTGTCAACTGTCAACCTTGTGTCTGCTAGCTGAGGTCCTGAGCGCCTTCATGTGAATGTGAGGCTACACGAGCTGGACGATATTGACGAGCGACTGCAGAGACGTAAAGGTCGTACGTATCTCACATAACGTTCCAGGTGGCGACGATCGTGGGTAAAATGGACGGCCATGGGCAAATGATGCAGCTTTGCTCCATGTCCTTCATTTACTACCACCCATGCCTATTTCAGAGAAGTCGGTCTGATCTCAGGTACCTTCTACCTACCTAGGTGGGCGTAAATGTCTTGGGAAATCACGAAGGCCCCTATGTGTTTGCCTTCTGTGCTTGCTGGCAGGTGCAATTGACCAACGTCATTTACATTCCTTCTACCGCAGCCTCTCTCTGTTTGCTCCCTTCAACTCTTAACTTCCCTCACTCAACCGACCTCGAAAGTTGTTGGAGCACAAGTTCAACGAACAAACCCATACCACAAATCAAATCATACATCCAACTACAAATTCGAAGCACAATGTCCCAAAACAAGCCAGACTCCATGACCAGCAAGTCTTCCAAGGACCAACGCGATAACGATCGTATGGGCGGTGTAGCTGCCTCCATGGCCATGGACGGATCAATGAACCCTGGGCTGGCCGATCCAACCCCAACCCCGATCGACCTATCGGCCCAGACGTGTGTGAGAAGCAAGTACCCAATAATGTAGTTTGCTAACCTCCTTGCCAGTAATGAGCCTGTTACAACTGCGACTAGTCTTGCCAACGCCAGCCAGTCTCTTGAGCGCGGCCTTCATATGGGAGGCGTGGCCACTGCTCCAGCGATCCTCAAGACAACCACCAATGACTCCCAAGATGTAGACAAGCACGATGGAATCGAGAATGATGAAACCAAGCAAGAGGTCGGGGAGAAAGAGGCCGACAATGAGAAAGTACCAGAGTCAATGACCGACAAGGTCGTCCACGTTGTATCAGAAGTAGCCACGGCAGTCAAGGCCGCTGCAAACGACGCTGTCTCGACGGTCACAGGCGCTCTGCCCACCCGGGTCAAAGATTCGGCCTCAACCGCAGCTGAGACGACCGCTACCGTTGCCGATGCGGCCGCAAATGCTATCCCCAATTCAGTGAAGGACGCCGCGACAGTTGTCAAAGACGCCGCTACTGATGTCGCCTCGACCATTACCTCCACGGTCAGAGACGCCATCCCAGACGTTGTTAAGGACACGGCCTTCAAGGCAGGCAAATCGATCGATCCTGCCCAAGTCGTGGACGCGGATGGTTCAATTCCAGTCTCGGCAGTGGATGCAGACGTCAAGAACAAGGCTGCAGATGTCTAGGAAAAAAGGAGACGGAGAGGACCCTGAGGTCAACCTGACATTGTAGACGTGGAATTCCAGACATTTCCCTGCTGCAATGACTGTTAAGTATCAACAAGCGAAGAAAAAATGCAGAGGCAATAACTAGATCTCACCTCAACCGCTCTCGTCTTTGCCTCGTGTCCTTGCCTCCACTGACTGTCAGGAACGAGATGACTTGTGTGTACCAATCTCAATTCAAGGATGTTGCACGGACGCATCCCTGCTTTTCGTCTTTGAGGGCGCAGGGAAGCTCTCATTTGACGACCTCTCCACACTGACTTCGACTTGATGATTTTAGCTAAGTAGTAGTAGTAGTAGTAGTAGTAGTGATGGCGGTGGTTGAATATCGTTTTACCAGAGCTGAAGATTGGTTCCACACAGAGGAAGGCAAATTTTTTCACAGGCGCTTAACTAGTTCGACAGCGGCACAGTGGAGCAGTCAGTCAATTAGGCGGTTTCTATTCCTTGTGTCTTTCAACCATCGTACCTACATGCCAAGATAGACACTCTCAACCCGAGATCGATATGGACGGTTTTCTAGCTTTCCGGAATCTTATCGATATTGATCACGGATTGAACATGATCTCAGCCATCGAGAGGAAGGACGTGGATTGAAAGACCGGCTCGTCAGGATTTTCACATTTTATACAAAAGTGAACAGGACCACTTGCTGGGGTGAGCTCCACAGGTTATGGCGAGACACTGACTTTTATAGCACCTCGAGCTGCTTCGGGGACCCAGCACATCTGTTCATCTGTTCAGCTTTTACGCTCTATGCTAGAATGAGAATGAGTTGTGATACCATCTGAACTTGTGGATCCTGTCATCTCATAACACCGTGGATGTCTTTCTCCATGGCGCTCACCCGTTCCTCCAAGCTGCGCTTCTTCCGCTCCAGTTCCATTATCTCCTCTTCTTCTAATCTCATATCCTCCTCTGTGAATTCTGAGCTTGCCATTGGCTCCTCTTCCACAACCTCTTCGCCGTCGTAATCAGAACCATAGTCCCGAGACCGGTTCATACGACTTAATTGTGATGCTTGCTCGGCTACCTTTGCCTCGTAATGTTGTATAGATCCTGCGAGTCGTCCATGTCTTTGCCGCAACGAAGCGATCTTCTCCACTGCGTCTGGAATAGGACTGCCAATTGCGTTAGCATTGCCAGTTCATGACTGCTTCGGCGGCGGGCTGTGAACGTACTACACACCACACAGCCTTTCTGCACCTTCCAGTAGAACGTCCACATCTACTTCACCCTTTTCTCTGCCTCTCTCGTAAGACTGGTATCCCAATCCACTACCTGCACCTCCACCACCGCCTCGTCTGATCCTCTCTACCAGATCCCCACCCAGAACAGCAGCCACGGCAGTGTTCCTCCTGGGTGCTCTCATAGCATTGGCACTAACGGGACCATCTCCACCTGCATTTCCAAAGACAGTTGTTCGTCTTGATCTGGAGGGATCGACAGCCTTTGGCGGCGCAGGCGGAGGAACGGAGAAGAGAGCCCGTTCGTGGGCTTCCGTGTCACGAATCAGTGTCGTGATATCGTGCGGAAGGAGGAGAGCATTTGTGAATATTTTTGGCTTCGGGAACGTGAGAGAGGCTATTGACGCTGAGCAGAGGGATATGGATTCGAGGTGGGCGTCTATTAGGGCCATTGTTGACATGGAGGAATGCTTGATTTGTAGTCAGGCCTCAGCGTAGGTGGAATCGCGTATGCTGTGTGCTTTGATTGTCTTGTTACCGGACTCTTAGCTGTACATGGAAATAATTCGCATGGTAATCCGCGTCTGTGCAAAAACAAAGACGCGATTGCCATTTCTATGCTGTTGACGTTTTGGGCAGGAGCACGGGCCTTGCATGTCTCCAGCTCCTCTGGTCTCCATCCATGTCCATCTCCATCTTACATCTGTAAACACCACAACTACAACTCTCCCACCCGCCCATTATCACCAAATCACCCACAATGTCCGTCGACGAGATGGAAGTCGATGCCCCCGAGGTGGTCGTGGACCCCTCCGAAGAGATTAGAGCCCAGTATCCCCTCCTCGAGCGCGCAGTGGCCCAGTTCGACACCCGCTTCACCCTCCGTGCCATCCGTTCCATATCCTCGTTACGCAAGAAGCTGTCCGAGACCAGCATTGCATCACTGAATGCAAAGAGACCCGTGCGGGAGTCGTTGGCAGAGGCCGAGAAACAGCTGTTCAAGGCGGCAGAGGCGAAGAAGGAGCCCACACCAGAGTTCAACATCTACCTAGGCATATTGTTCCAGGTTTGTACATGTCTGTCGATCAAGACTTCTTTATGTTAACTGAACGGATAGGTGTATCTCTGGGACTCAAAACGATACCAAGATGGCGCCGACTTCTCCATGAAACTGGTTGATGAGATCCGCTCTCTCAACCGTCGCACCCTCGATCCTCTCGCCTCCAAGGCCTACTTCTACCTCTCCCTCTTCTTCGAGCAGCTAGATCCTAAACCTCCATCGCGACAAGCTCAAGTCATCGAGCTTCGAGGGAAGCTACTGGCGGCGCTGAGAAGTGCTGTCCTCCGCAAGGACATTGAAACACAAGCAGCCGTCATCGTTCTTCTGCTCCGGAATTACGTCTCAACAGCAGACATCGCCCAAGCAGATGCCCTTGTTGCTCAGACCACATTCCCAGAGACCGCTCCTCACAATCAGATGGCACGCTATCTGTACTATCTAGGCCGCATTCGGGCAATTCAACTCAGCTACACTGAAGCACACGGACACTTGATCAGCGCAACGCGGAAGGCCCCTACGAATTCTGTGGCAGTTGGCTTCTACCAGGCTTCGATGAAGTTCCTCGTGGTTGTGGAGTTGTTGATGGGTGACATTCCAGAACGCTCAATTTTCAGCCAGCCTAAGCTTGAGGCAGCCCTTGCGCCATACTTCACACTTGTCAAAGCAGTTCGTACCGGCGAGATGCAAGGTTTCCTGAAGGCCGTGCAGGAGCACTCGGATGTTTTCCACCGTGACGGGACCTACACTCTCATCCTCCGTCTTCGACAAAACGTCATCCGTACCGGTATCCGAATGCTGTCACTCTCCTACTCACGCATCTCCCTGCGAGATATATGCCAACGACTTGGACTTGAGAGTGAAGAGTCGGCGGAATACATTGTGGCCAAAGCTATTCGTGATGGAGTCATTGAGGCTACGATCGACACAGAGAAGGGATTCATGCAGACCAAGCAGGCGAGCGATATTTACGCCACGCGAGAGCCAGCTGAGGCCTTCCACGACCGAATCAAGGCTTGCTTAGCATTGCACGATGAGTGTGTCAAGGCCATGAGATTCCCAATGAACCAGCATCGCCTGGAATTGAAGAACGCCCAAGAGGCCCGTGAGCGTGAACGTGAGTTAGCTAAAGAGATCCAAGACGGCGAGCTTGATGAGGATGACGCGGGTGATCTCGAGGGCATGTAGTGGAATCGCGTGGTCGGAGAATTGTATACATCTTTTAGTGACGATTGACGGCGATAAATCTAGCGAGATCTAAAGGAAGACTTTCTAGAAATTATCAGCTGACATCCGAACAGGAGAAATCCGACGAAAGGCAAACGATGACGAGGATTCAGACGGTGAGGATCCAGACGGACATCCGTCTTATATGTCTTGGAGGAGCCACGATGGAACTTGAGCGATCATCTAGTACCATGCTTTTGGACTTCATTCGGGTGAGCATCGTGTCAGGCAGGGGAACGTATGATAATCAATAGACTTTGGTTCCCACTTTTGTAGCCATCGTCTTCCTTGAGTAGCCGGCGAGCAAGTCGATACTGATCTACATTTTCCCATAGTTTCTTCTAGCAACATCTCCAACGCATTACTTCTCGCAAACCAAAACCCTCAATCCCTAACCCAACATCCCGCAAACCCTCTCTCCACCCTCGTCGCCTCATCCACTTTACTCTCCTCCACATCCATCAGATACTGCGCGCAATGATCCGTGTGTCCCGCACTAGCCACAATCGTATCAATCGTCCTCTTCTCCTCAAACAACGCGAAAAACTGCTTTTTCCAAAGGATCCCACAGTGATTTTTGTGATCTCGGACGGAGGTGTAATAATATTCGCTCTCGGACATTTGCGAAACTGAAAGGGGGATCGAGAGATTGGTATCGCTGTAAGCGCCCCAAGAGGAATCGTCCGTGTATTCGAGGATGAATTCATCGTCGTAGCAGGGTTTCGGGACGAAAGCGTTCAGAAGGATATCGTATTCGCAGCCGGCTTTTCGCGCTTCTTCTATTGTATTGCCACAGGTTTGGAGATGGGCGTTGGTGGTAATGTTGTGGCCTGGGTCTCCAGGGGCGCTGGATTTGTGGAGGGGGTTGAGGGCCTTTGGCGAGAGGAGAGCGAGGATGGTGAGCCAGAGTGAAGAGGTTAGGAGGAATACGGCTATGTGGGATATTATTCTTGTTCGACGGGAGAGGGCTTGTTTGTAGTAGTGGAGCAGCTGTGGTTCGTTTTCTGTTGGGTTGTCCACGTATTTGGAGAGGAAAGGCTGGATTTCGGTGTCTTTGGGTTGTGGTGACATGATTTTTTGGATAGTAGACCTGGGAGGTTGATTGTGGTGGATGTGATTGTGATTGTTAGGGATGAAATTGGTAGGGAATTCTCCCTACTAATCATCGGTTGGCTCTAGCTAATACTTATTCAGGCATTTGTGCTCTGTTACGCGCTCGATACAATTCCTGTTGCGGATGGTGGGAGTTGTTTCAGCCACTGGCAGGAAGAGTAGTCGAGCCTCACGACACTCTTCACTTCTGGCTGGATACATGAGGGTCTTGTGTGTTTCGCCACGTTTTCTTGATTACAATTCTGCCTAAATAATGTGTCGATCTGCTTGCTTGCTTATGGTACTTCAACTAGCTGTCAATTTGGTCATTCTATCTCAGTGGTAGAGCATAGTATACTGCTTGTATCTTGGTCTACCTCATGCACCTACGTTAGCGCTGGCAGCAAGAGCCTCGGCTTTAGACATGCTGTTAGGATCGAGGAAAGGCTTCTCTCCAATCCCCGCGATACGATTACCAGCGCGATCTCCCAGGCCATCGTAGTCAAAAGTGGCTGTATGAAAAACGCAGCGGTTGTCCCAGATAGCTGTTTGGAAAAGCGTCACTGTCAGCCAATACCCGAGGAACTTGAATCTGGCGGGAAATTTACCAATGTCATTCTTGTTTCTCCATTTGAAACGGACTTGCAAATCGTGGTTGTCCAAGATTGTAGAGTAGAACTTTTTGAGGAGCTCGTCGCTTTCGTTCGGGTCAAGTTCGTTGACGTGTTTTGTGAAATTGCCGATGGAAAAGATACTTTTCCATCTGCGGGAGAAGTCAGCACCAGGTTGCTAGAACTATGCGGGGGTGGGGGAGGGTTTACCCAGTGACTGGATGTGTCCGTACGAGCGGGTGGACGGCGGTGAAATGCGTCCCGACATTCGCTGGCGAGCCGCGAGGTTCATCGTACAATTGAATCTTTAACGCCTCAGCCTGTTTGATAAGCTGTTCGCCACTGTACGTAACAGTCAAGCTTTCGAAGAATTTCTGGTAAGGCTTGGAAAATCTATCGTAGATATCGTATCCTGGAGAGGTTAATTCGGACCACAGCGGCCAGGAAGCTACCATCGACATACCTGAGGCCCAAAGAGTGTCCCCGCCGTTCTTAGGTAGTTGGAAGAGGCGCAGACTCGTATAGTCTGCTGGCGCTTCTTCAAACTGAAGGTCGCTGTGCCATGACGCTTCAGAGTTTCTGTCGTTTTTACGCAGCGATGGGCGTGGGTTGGGAGCGGCAGCGCGTTTTGTCCGACCGTGCGAAGCAATTGGGATTATCTCTATATCGCTGTTTGGAGGGGTGGCCCTTGCCATAGGGTGGATATGAACGGTCGAGCTTGAGGGTCGACCAGCGTTTTCACCCAAGCGCAAGATGAACTTCTTTTGTAGGTCATTGGTCAAGGAGTCCTGCTTTCGGAAGAACACGACGCCTCTCTCACTGACTTGAATTTGGGTCAGACCTCGCTTCAACAGAGAATATCAGGGAGGATTACTAGTGATTGCGAGGTCGCGGAGTAAATCATCCGCGTTTGGGGCGTTTAGGATGTCTTCGACTATCTGTGCTGTGATCTCTCTGCCGATTGTTGGTGTGACATCTTCGAAGTCGAAGGCAGCTTCGAGAACTCCACTCTTCTTCAGAGGCTCGGGGTTCCTGTGTTTTGTGATATCGCTGCCCTTGCTAGGAGGAGGGTACGAATCAACTGGGATTGTTGCACTCGGGGCCATGATTGGGTTTTGAATATGATTTTCCAGCGATATCTTGTTGTTGGAGAGGACGATTTGTTGTTTCAAAGCCACGCAGTCCCCATCTTATATACCTAATATCGATCGATCTGCCTCTTCCCCCACCGATTAATTAGCACGCGATCTCTCCTAGGATTACCGTGATAGCCAAGAGCTTGATGCTGTCTCACAATAATCTGACCATTCCTATTCTGTTAGCATCAACAAAGGAAGACGTCTCGTTGTTCCTCGGGACAGCTCATTTTCGCTGCTCCTTTTAGGGCAGATTCTGAGGCATCGGAAGCCGTCGGATAGGATAGATTAATGTTGGATGTGCACGTAGTAGAATCGATGGCACGTAAGTAAGCCATAACTACAGTACCGAGGTAGTAGTTGTTATGAGGTTGAAGACTGATCGGTGGAGATCTGGGCCGCGTCTCAATCATCCAGCGGAGAATTTACGGCATCTGCGGAAGCCAATAGGCCTACTCATTCTAAGAGCAAATGGGAGGAGGGAGTCCTAAATACAATTTACGGATTTTGAGACACGGACGTACACAGTAGTAACCAGCCGATTCCTATCTCCCCAATCTAAATCGCGGTGCATTTGAGACGCGCCCCCAGAGGTTTGGTTTGGGCTGGGATGGGAATGGAGATGGGTCTCAATGCTTCATCTCCGTTCTGAAATCTACAGCGTGCCCCTTCTCAACACTAAACACCTCTACTTCACCCCCAAGTAGATCTATACTAATTTTTGTGGCATCGTCTCATCTCATCAGCGCATATCGTCCCTCTCCTGATGCGCTTTTAGCATTTTTGATGTATAGCGCCCAAGAAGTGGTTTATTAAGACAACGACCATGGCCCTCGAAAACTTCATCAGCCAGGCGGGATGACCCAACGCTTTTCGACAAGTCCCTCAATATGAGCCGCCGGTTCACTAGAGCATGGATATTGCAGCATTTGCTACTTATACAGCATCGTATCGGGTTTTACGCGGACAATATCTGGATGAAGTGGCTTGTTATCTGGAACTTGAGTGCAAGAGTACAGAAGAAGAGCTCATCTCGGTCTTCATTCTACTCGACTTTAACATCAATCAATTAAAGTCGTTTCCACTCCCTAGTTTTCTTAAAGATGCAGCGCTCATTCTTTTCGTCGCACTCGTTGCCCAACTTGCCATCGTAGCCACACCGACCACACCGACCACACCTGAGGAAGCATTCGCGGGCGTCGAATGAGAGACGGGCCCAACCTGACCGCCCCATGGGCCACGTTCCACCTGCGGGCACAGAAAGCTCTCTTTGTGCGATGGTACCATTGGGCCAGACCGTTTGATCGTGGTATCTTGAAGTGATCGAGGTTATTCAGTGGTGTAAAGCTTCTGGAGCCTTCGCTCTCGCATCTCCTTTAACTTCACGTCTTGGGGTCTATGGGATGTCATGAAACGATTTCTAGACTTGTGAAGAGTGGTGGCCTGTCTACACCGTCGGCGAGTTCTCGTCGAGTTTGATGCCCATCATTCCCGTGGCTGTCCCATAACTTGTAGCAACCGCCTCACTGCCATATATCCTCATCTCTTTCTCATAGGCTGCCGTAATACCATCCTTGAAGCCACCAGCTTCAGCTAGCAGTTTTCCAAGTAGCGCGGAGTCTCTCACTGCAGTGTTGGCACCGATACCACCAGCAGGTGTCATCGAATGAACGGCATCTCCAATTACAGTCACGCGGGGCGAATTTGGCCATTCTGGGACACCAGAGGGAGTGGAACATGTTATTTTCCTGTGTTGGATCTCGTCAGCAAGGTTCTCTCGAAACTTAGGGTTTGTTGTTCTTACCAAAAGGCCGCCTGCTCGTTGTTCATATTTTCGAAAAGAGATCGCACTCGGGGATGCCACTTCGCCGTCAGCGAGCGAGCGATTTCAGCTGCTACGTTCCCTGTAATACTGTAATCATCATTTGGTGCCTTGACAACGCCCACAGGACCAACCATTGTCCATCCCAATTCCTCGTCGTCTAGAGTTCCAGGCCTGACATTGGTGATAACAGCCACTTTACCTCTGTCATTGGATTCATCTGTGATTCTATACACACCTTCTCCAAGATCTTTGAATGCCCAAGCAGGAGCTTGGCCGTGTATACCTCTTGCGCCTGTATCGAACGTCTTCAACTTGCCGTTCGATAGCTGCTTCGCAATCTTCGAGTATATTCCTTCACCTCCAATCAACATGTCGCCCTCCTCAGATTTTGAACCATCTGCAAAGGTCACTATGACGCCAGAAGATGTCAATTCGTAGCCTGTAACTTGATGAGACCATTGAACAAATGGTTCACACCCGGACATGAATATCTTCCTCATATCGCCTCTTGAGATGCCAATGGTCTTGCCATCACGAGAAGCCAATGACGCCTTTGGTGACTCTGCTTTCTCCTCCTGCTTGGGCTCGTCCTTCTTTGGTTCCTTCTTTTTCTCCTCTGTAGGAACGACTTGCCCTGTCAACGCATTTATTTGGCCAAAGCCACCACCCCCAGTCTTCCCGCATGTATCCCAAAAGGTCTTCCACTGCTCGGGCTCCAAAGCAGATTCTATAGCATCCAATCCTTCATTTGAAAGCCGCAGCCTGTATCCTTGTCCGCGAAAGGAAATGGAAGCATCGCGCTCGTACACGATGAAAGGTATGGATGCTCTTCGAAGGGATTGCGCAAGAAGGAGAGAGGCGAGACCTGCGCCCGCGATGAGGATAGGTTTTCGTGTCGTCGAAGCCATACCTAATTGTTGTTTTGATGTGGTGACGTCGGCGCTTGGTAGAAGTAAATAGAGAGTCGACCGATATCGGAGAGACAAGAGCTTAGTCGTTGTGCTCAGATAGACTGGATTTCGCTTTCTGTTTATCACTTGGGTAGTAGGTAAAACTTTGATCACGATAATGTTCTGAGCAATTGTCATATCATCTGTTCGCACAAGGCTGAGATGACAAATTGAGAATGTTGATTACCACATGCACGGGCACCTCGGCTTTACGGTCTCCCGACCATTCATTGCCCTGTCTTTCTTCCAGATTTCAAGGAACGGCATCTACAATTCCTATAGAAAATTGCAAGAGACTACTAGGAACATTGAGCATAATATCATCGCACTTGGTTCTACGATGAGTTACTCATCAACCCCCTTTCAAGACATGAAAGCAGAGTCTTCAACAAAGGACAAATGAGGATTGACTTCGTTTCAGATGGGCATAGCACATCCAGAAGCTGATATAGTCTGTATTCTCCTTCGAGAGGGCCACACGACAACGTTCCGAGCCATGCTGGAATGAATGGTCTCCGACCAGGATTGTGAGCTTTTCTCGATTTGGAAGGCTTCGGAGATCCTATTGACAATACAGGAAAAGTATGTAGCACCAATAGGACTGGTACTCGTACAGAGCCGGCATCATCTGTTGGTGTCAATCAAATACTGACCTTGCGACTGAGTTTGCAACCCACCTAAGGTCTGGCAAACCATTGTCTTCAACAGACTCGACTGTGGCCGCCTTGCACGAGTTAGATGGAGGTAACATCCGAGCGCACATAGAAGTCTGTCCAGTCGCATGGCATGGCTTTGTAGGAACTTGAAGAAGCCTATACAGTGGCCCAACATCACAAAGGAGATTGCAGCCAACCACAAGCCCCAGCTGTCATTGTTCTCATGCTGTGTTGATTCTTGGCCGTGTGGGAAACAACAGCCAAGAATGAGAGCAAATGTGAGACCCTACCACAGTAATCGTTAGATTTCTCCGCTGTCAAAATTCGATGAAGCCTGGTTGCGATAGCGACTGTATTGATGAAGAGCCATGCACAGAGTCAAGGTTGTGAAAGACAACTCCTGATTTATCGGTCTGGCAAACATTGGTTGATCGCCGTGGAACGCCATTCGGCCATTGTCACCTATCCGTGTCACGAATCTAGATTTCCTGCACAGGCCCATGAACGAACGCCGTGTGTCGTTGCTCGATCGCTCGGGCTCTGCAGTACTTGGCTTAAACATCAGGTTACCTCATCTTTACGAGGAGTCTGCCTCATCTATCAAATGTCGAGCTGGATCGCAGTCATGTTGTTAGTAATCATATATAATATCAACTTGTTCCCTAGGGAACATTAGGAGGCGGGATGTCATTCCGCCGAGAGCGTGTATTGCGAACTCAACTCAAATAAACATGACATGTAGCCGGCAAAAGAAAGTGGGATGATCGTGTACAGATCTTGTCCACATCGAGGTTGGAATTCAATCCAAGAATTTCGTACAGTACAGACGGGGTGACGGGTCAATATTTTCTATATTTATTTACCAGTCCACTTCTCGGCGTCGCTAGACAACGTGGAAAGATGTCCGCATGTGTGGCTCCACTGAGCTTTGAGGCGCAGGATCCTAAGTGAAAACGCATTTGTAAGACACATTGGCTCATTTTATAAGTCCTGGTCAAAATGCGCGTGATTTTAGGGGAGGCTACGCTGTGGCTAGCCTCCCTGATCCCTCCTGGGCCACGAATGGTTTTCGCTTGCGTATCTTGGAAACACCGTCGGATTGTAGGCGGACAAAAGGCCGGTACGCAACGAGTTCTTGGGTTTGGGTACGTACCACGGGGATTTGCAAATTTGGAGAGAAGAAGTAGCACAAGACTCGAAGGGCTTGCCAGCCAGGGACCAGGACGCGGTGTGGGGGTGCTGAATCCGTCTCTACTTCCACTTGGATTGAAGATGCGGCTCTGTCGATATCCACTGTTGTTTGATTGATCTGCGGCCTGCAGCTCTCCCACCGCTGGTCCGACCCCCTAGACACAGCCTGAAAAAGCGATTTGCTGGGTTGCTGTGCAAATCCGAACCGGGGGGCATATCGACCTAAGCGCAGTACGGAATAGCTCTGTGAAGCAATGGCCAGTGTGAGTAACGTAGAAGATGTGTGCGCGGGTAAGGTCGTGCCATCACCAGGAGTCGAGATGGGTCAGACATTGGGGTTTGGAGAGACAGAGCCATCCGGGAACAGCGGCATCCGTAGTCCATCGGTGGTACTGTACTCATACATCAAGCTCTCCTGAAGATCCGCGATATCGATGCGAAGATGCGAAGATGGGAGGAGGCAAGCTATAGTGTGGGTGTGGTTCCTTAGGTTGTTGTCCGGCGCGGGCGATCGAAAGCTTGGCTCAGGGACTGGCGATGAAACAACATGGTTGCAACACCAGGACACCAATCACCACCGACCTCAACCTCCTATTCTCATCTTACTCCCGCGACCATGGCCTCTCACGTCTCTCCAGGGCCCAGGATCGCCCGTCCTCAAGACCCCCTTTGGCACGACATGGCTCGACTGTCCGCCCACCTGCACGCCACCAGCTGCCGTGGTCCGTAAGATGCTTCTCCCGATACCAGTATCCATCAAAGCCCCAACAGAGGCTCTTCTACCCCGTTAAAACGGCGAGCTTGCATGCTGCCGCCCGTTTGACGTGTATGCCATCTGTGCGTCCGTTAGTCTATGTCCCGGAGACTAGGAAGATGAGAGTCCATGAAAACATCGTGGTCTGCTTCGTGCTCTTTCTCCAAAGTCCATCGCTTTCGACCCATACTCTCACTACGGGAACCCTTCTTTTCTGACATTAGTTCACTCTTGTGACGTCTTCCACACTCACTGTTGTTCTCTATACACTCACTCTTTTTAGTTCACATCTCTTTCTAGAGGATCCTTCTTGGTTACCTCAGCACTGGCTTGTCATCCCTTGGGCTGAAAAGTCTGGCGCGGTCGATTCATATATCTTCAGCGTCAAATACTCTTTTTTGTATCATTCGGTACAATTCGACGAGACTCTAATCATAATGCTTTTCTCCGCGAGCTTTTGGGCCACATCCCTTCTTGCCACGATATCTGCAGCATCGCCGTCACCACAGCGGAGACAAACCGCCCCAATTGCTGTTACTGGACTTGCGGGACAATCCATACAGCCAAGGTTGGAAATCCGAGAACTCCAACAACAACAGCCTGACCAGTGGAATGTCTACATACTCGGTCTAACTCGTATGCAACAAGTGGACCAAAGCGATTTTCTATCACATTTCCAGCTTGCAGGTGCGTAGTCTGCCGTCTCGTTCCGCCACATAGTTTACTCAATAAACCTTTATAGGTATACATGGAGTCCCGGCAGCCGATTGGGATGGCGTTACAGGCGTACCAAATCCAGCAGGAGCGGGTTATTGCACACATGCTTCCAACCTTTTCCTTTCGTGGCACCGACCTTATCTTTCCCTCTATGAACAAGTGGTTTCCAAACACGCTATGGATGCGGCCAATGAATTTACTGGGGACGACCATGATCGATACGTTACTGCCGCTCAAAACCTTCGCATTCCTTTCTGGGATTGGGCGAGGCCTGTAACTCCTGGACAACATGTTGCTCCAGACTCGATAAGCTCTCCGGGCATTGTTGTGAATACCCCTCAGCAGGCGGGTGTTACTATTCAAAATCCGTTGTATTCCTACCGCTTTCATCCAACTGATTCTAGACTAGGGTCTCCTGTCAGTAAATCTCATTTCATTGATGTTGCGAATCATGGCATATTATTATCGCTGATTCATTGCAAATGTGGACGATCACTAACTTGTTCGCGACAGTATTCCAGCTATGCCACCACGATCCGCTACCCGACGACAACGGATTCGTCTGCTCAATCACAGGAAGACCAAATGATCTCAGGAGTTGATGCCCAGCAAGATGGTCTAAGACAGCGAGTCTACAATATTCTGAGCAACCGAGACAATTACACGACTGTAGCTTGCGAAGGACCGTCGTGTCAAGGAGGTACTGCAGGTTTTGACAGCATTGAGTCCATCCACGACGTGATTCACGTGGTGACAGGTGGAAATGGCGGTAGTATGACGAACATTGGAGTATCAGCTTTCGACCCATTATTCTGGTGTCACCACACCATGATAGACAGGCTCTCCGCCCTATTTGAAGCCCTGAACCCAGACTCTTATGTCCTCGACGCTCCTCAAGCACGAAGTAACTGGTGGTACAACAAAAATGATGTCAAGGGCGCTGGAGATGCATTGAAGCCATTCTACTCGGACACCAATGGAAACTTCCACACCTCAGACTCCATTCGCGACCACACTAAATTCGGCTACACTTACTCCGAGCTCACCTCCGGCAAGCGTGATGACATTGTCGCATCCATCAACCAGCTCTACGGGGGCACTACCGCGCCCGCAGCCAAGCGCAAGCGCTCTTTGGTCGACGATATTACATCCACCTTGGGTTCCGATCTTGAGTCCTACCTTCCCTCACGCGAATATGTTACCAACATCCAAGCCGACAAGTACGGTAAATTCGGATCTTACTTCATCCATGTTTTCCTCGGAGAACCAAGCTCGGATCCTGCCAGCTGGAGCACGGATCCAAATTTAGTCGGCACACACGCTATCTTCTCCACTGCTGCTGATGAGACGAGTGGTCAAGCGGCCATTCCTGTCACAGGTTCTATGCCTTTGACCGATGCGTTGAGCAAGCACCACCTCGGCGGCAAACTCGCTTCGTTGGCTGAGGCAATAATTGTGCCTTATCTCACCACCAATTTGATCTGGAAAGCACAGAAGGTATATTCTCACCCCTACCCTACTCACCAACATCATGTAAACAAATTTGCTAATTCACATCATAGCCCGATGGGTGCGAAATCCCACACACGGAATTACCCGATCTCCAAGTTTCAGTAGCAAGTACCGGAATCCAACCGGCAAACTCCATCTTCGAATTCCCCAAGTGGACTGGCGAGTGGAAAATCCACACTGATGTTACTGATGGCAAGCCCAATGGTATTTGCGATGTGAGAGACCTTTTGACGGCGTTGCATTAAGCGGCGGTCAGACTTTGCGTTCATGACGGTAGACTAGAACTAGTGTTGAGCGATAAGCTTTTAGAGAAAGCGTGGCAAATGAATCCTGCAAGGAGCAAATAGCATATCCTAGCGTTTACATATTTCCCATTTGTTGTGTGGAAGTCGACCTTGATTGCGATTGCGGTGAGCGTTACCGTTGTTTTCGTTCCTTAGTCTCAAGGACCTGATGTCTAATTTCTGCTGGGGCGAGCTTTGGGAGTATCCCTTAAAAGTTATATCTAGCTGAATGAGTAAATAGATACCTCAGAGACTTATGTGGTCTACATTCATCTTTTTGAGTATCCAATTTTATGTCATTTGGTGTAATGAAATGATTTTGAACTTTTACAATAGCTCTATTGCCTACAGATGAAACTCAGAAATTAGGCCGTCTAGTTGGATGAAAAACCGTCGGTGTATGGAGTCTGTAATTTGGAGGCTGGTTATCACACACAAGCGAAGTCTTCAGTTTTACTGGTACCGGTGTCGAAAGCAGAGAACAGCGTTGGGACCGTTCAGAGTGATTCACTGGTCAGGCTTAGCTTCATGCATGCCACATTTGATGCACTTGTAGAAGCTGGTAGTATAGATCATTAGGGGTATCTGGGCTACTATGAGGCCGGTTGTAAATCGCTTACAGCTCAGGAATAGAGTCTTCTAGACTCATCTGGAAGTGATATTTGGTCAAAAGCGGAGACTTGTCCATAGAAAACAATCAAAGGCTTGTGGGTCTTATCACGCGCTTCCATTCCATTGTAGTATCCAGTGCTTGCTGAAGAATGACAGAACCCTTGCTCCGACCAGTCAATTTTAGTTTGATGATGCCGAAAACCGATTGTGCTGTTCTAGTTGTGATATGATACACCAAAATACAGTCGTTTGCCGCTTCCGTCCTTCACGTTTCGTACCCGTTGCAATCATTCCTCTTCCTCAGCGGCCTGGACGTATTTGGCTTTAATATCCTTCCATTGTCGACCTCGGTTTATGGTGTCCCAGATTCTTTCTGAACTCTGATCAAATGCCCTGTGATATGTCAGTCTGGATGTCCTGTCCCTGCCGGTCCCAATTCCTTAGACGTACATTTGGATTGCGAAGGCGCTGACGAATACGGTGGACAACATGATGCCGTTGCTTCGGAAGAAGGTGCTGTGTGGTGGGTTAGCGGAGGTGTGCGGGTGTCCGACGTGGTGACAGAGGATTACTTGTAGATGGTTGAGGAGAGCTGCGAATATTGCGATTAGCATATCATTGGCAAGAGAGGGAATAGGTCACTACTCACGCCGGCCATTGTGTCTGATGGGGTCCTGTGGTGGTGTCTATGTGTGATTTTGGTGTCGTCGCGGTCGTGATGGTCAAAAGTCGGGCGGAGTTGGAGTTGGAGGTTTCAACGACTAAGCCGTATTGAACAGATCTGATTGGCTGACTACGATACCAAGCGAACATCGGCATCGTGACTTTGGCCATCAATCATTGGCAGTCCATACAAACAATATACACTCCTTTGGCACGACAAGATCTCGGAGAGGGGCACCAGACTCGCTGGTCCTTGGAATCTCTTCTTCACCTGGACTCGACAGCTTCCTCTCTCGCAAGCGCACTCAAATATCCTCCAAAACCACCCCTCTCTCATTGTTCTTACACCATCTCAACAAAATCGAGTCCCCGAAAGCAATTCCGAGTCTACAAGCGATTGCAAAGATGCCATCAGAAACACCGCCAGAATCAAGTAAAGCCGGAATCAAGACAGACAAAGATGGCAACCGAATTATCCCGTCGTCAGTCAGACCGGACGGCACACTACGGAAGGCCATCAAAGTCAGGCCAGGATTCACCCCACCGGAAGACGTCGAGGTCTACAAAAACCGCACAGCAGAGGCATGGAAGAGCAGAGGCAAAGGCGGCGTGCCAGGCGCCGAGTCTGTTGATAGCGACAAGGCCAAGGACGGTGCTGCGGGCAAGAATGCTAAGCGAAGGGAGGCACGCAAGAAAGCTGCCGCCGAGAGCAAAGATGAAGCGGTAAAGACGGAAGAGAAGAAAGTGGAGGAAGTCGTGGATCCCGAGGTCGAGAAGCAGAAGGAGGTCAAGAAGCTGGTGAAGAAGCTGAAGCAGGCCAAAGACTTGAAGGACAAGAAAGAGCAGGGTGCTGCACTGTTGCCTGAGCAATTCGAGAAGGTCATCAGGATCAACGAGTTGATTCGGCAATTGGACAATTTGGGCTTCGATCTAGAAGGCGAGAAGAAGCAGGCACCTACAGTGGATGGTGACGACAAGGATGCGAGCAACGGCGAGAAAGAGAAGGCAGCTGCAAACACTTGAAGTTCATACGACGATGATCTTGATCTTGAGATTATTGCACACAACACTTACAACAACAACAACAACAACACATCCCTTCAAGAGATGGAGTCACGATCAGGTAGTCTGTCTACCACCGCCACAGAAAGCTCTTGCCGGATTTCCAGGCATCAAAAGCCGTCTGTGAGAAATTTCGACACAGGTCAAGACGAGCTAGAATCACGTTGAAGACTGAAAGCCAGGTGTACTGGACATACATCGCTAAAGAGCTAGGAAGAAGGACTCTGAGAACTCCATTTTCTGGGGTATGAAAAACGATTACAAGATGGAGTGCTGGTCGAGTTGACATCACTTGGCTCATAGAATAGGACGACAGGATGACAAGGTTTATCTCATTACTATCAAATCATAACTCTGACAGCTATTCACCGACCACAAGGCTGAGCCTCCCCTGTCTGGTATGGCTACCTACAGCTATCGCCCCACAAAAACGAAAAAATGCACACCCCACCCACAGTATTCAAGATTATCAAATTCTCAATCCCAGCACGAAGACGGGGCAAAAAGGAAGCCCCGAAGGATATGATTCCGATGCCGGGAATTGAACCCGGGCTGAATTCATTGTTAGTATTGATTGACAGGATGGGTGATAGGGAGACAACATACCCTACCCGGAACATGCTCGTTGATGAGAGCGGGTAATCCTAGCCACTAGACCACATCGGATGTTCATGGTTGCCGCTCCTTGTGTGATGGATTATGAACCATTGACTTTGGTGCAAACCATCTTGAGCTCAACTGCGATCGACTGTATTCCCTCTCCGAACAAAGTTGATGAGTATGGACAGGCATACGCATATCAATACCCTTCCAAGGACCTACCGCCCAGTTGTTTTAGGACCTGGTGAATTTCAATGACTCTAATAATCGACGATCTAACTGGAAGGATTCTCATAACAACCTCTCAAGTATCCTCACCTCATGTAAATTTCACTGTGGGGCTACAGAATCACAATATTCCCCGTCTCCTCAACGCTCGATTACACTCGTACTCAAGGCTTGGTTGACCATTATCAGGCTATCGAATCCGCTTTACTTCCTTACGTGATCTAATCATACGTTTCTTCTTGGCAAGTTCCTCGTCATGAGTATTCATGATCAGGACGAAGAGATCAGCTGTCTTCAGGTCGCTTGAACACTCGTTGTAGCCAGCCAGAAACGAGAAGCGCAGCCTCTTCTGCAAGTGTAGCTAGTATTGAAAGCTCGGCCTGCGAACTTCTCGCCCATGCCACATTTTATGAAGTCGTCAGCCTGGTCTGACCGGTTTAGAGAAGTGGTTCACCAGTTCGAAGCATAGCCTTGGGATTCACAGCCTGTTAGCAGAAGGCCACCCAGGACCCGTTTGGTCCCATCCAGCTCAACGGATCTGGCTGTCTTCCTGCAGGAGGACGGCCTGAAGTCGAGGAAAACTTCCTCATCCTCGGAAGGCGATGGCGAGCTCCCAAGATCCGAGGCTTGCTTAGCAAAAGTTGGAAGCTGTTGTTATGGTCATATCTCAGATAAGAAATTGATCATATCCCCTGTCGCTTTCTACCTGCAACGTGACGTAGGCCCATACAATTTCCCCCTCCACCAGACCAGGGCATCATCACAACATCAAGATTCATGAATAGTGCCAGCCATGTCTTTCTCAGCCTCCCCAGACACTCCCACAATCCCACCTTACCCTTTCACAACCCCCTTCACAACTGACCTCCCCACGTTGAAAACCCTCCCACCAATCCACCACTATACCACCACCAACCCTCTCCAAACCCTCGTCCTCAATAAAGATACTGCAAAAATGTGTCTCTTCTCCACCAAAAAAGTACCCTACGTCCGTCCCGTAAACGACCCTCCACCACACTCCTCCTACTACTCCGCCGATCCCTACAATCCCCTCGCAACAGAACTGCGCCTGCCACGCGAATCCTTTCAACGGCGCTCCGGGCACTACGACAGGGAGGAAAGGCGCATAGTATTGGCAGAGAGACCGAGGAGATCAAGTAGGGAGGTGATTGAGTATAGGAGAAGTGAGGATAGTATTGGGTTGCCTAGGGGAGTGGAGAGGAGGAGCGTGAGCAGGAGGAGGGTTGAGAGGTTTTAGGCTGACAAAGGGGAGGAGGTAGAAGACGGGATGGGTTGGATTGCATTGATTTGTGCCGATATACAGACGACTCGATAAGAGAGGTGTTAAACGGGCAGGAGGCACACACACAACATGAATCACAAAGATATACTAGATGGACTGGCGGGGAATATCGGTATAGCGTATCTCACAATTGAGACCACAACGAAGAAATGATGTTTCAGAGATTCACACAATCTGCTTGTATACTCAAATAAAAACCCATAACTGGCCAATGCACCAACCGAAATCCCAAAAAAAAACAGACCCCACGCATCCACAATCCCAAACACAACCACACAAAGAACAAAGAACAAGGGAAAAGAAAAGCCTCGAGACAAAAAGATAGGCGGCCAAATCCAATGGGGTAAATGATTACAAAAAAATCCATTCGTAAGCCACTCAATTGGGACTGGGAGTTGTACTTCGTATACGTCCACTCTCAATTTGGTTCGATTCGATGCGGTTCGATCGTGGTTGATTCGCACTCGGGGCCCTCCCATATTTACCAAGCTCTTACAAGTCGATTTCGTCTTGAGTCACGGCAGGGATTTGAATATATGGGTTGAGTAAGGGAGAGTTGGGTAGTAGCCATGATGAGGCTCATTTGGTTTGAGGCAATGTTGTACCTTTTTTCTTGGCCAGATAAGGTAGGTATGTGTACTACCACGTAACTTGGATCGATGTAGTATGAGGCCACTCAAGTTGCCGCTTTGACCCCACTCGAGTTGGTTGGATACCTCCTGTACAATAGACAGTAAATGGTAGTCAAAATGTCGCAAGTAACGTTGTAAAGATAGGAACCACGTCCATGCAAAGAGCTGAGAGAGAAAGCATCATTGATCATAATAAAAGTCGTCCCTAGAGACAGAAATAGGTGGTGTACACAACAAACAAAGACCAGCCTCCAGCAGTAAAGCGCCAGATATCTTGCCTCCGAACAGTCTGGCTACTCCATAACTCCAATGGGAGACATAAAAGCCACCCAGGCGAATCAGTCAAATCAAGTGTTGTTGCAAACCCGCACCAGCAAAGTAATGACAGACCAAGAAGAGTAAGGAGCATCATATCCTAGTCCTCCACAGCTCCCTCGATTTTCCCCGTCACAACATTCCATCCAGCCCTAGGCAAGACATTCAGCAAGCAGTCAAACCCCAGAAGAGCAAAGGTCACGGCCGGGATTGAACACACGGCAAGGTCAAAAGGGCAAAAAGCAAGTGATGGATGTTAACTCAAGCCCAGCCAATGACTACTCCCCGACGGCCAATGAGCGGTCTAGTTTGGGGAGGCAATCCGGAATCTGAAGTTCGTGGTCCCATACCACTCAGCCATCTCTCACTTGCTTGAAGAATTGCTCGGCGTTATACTCATATAATGTGCAAACACACTCCAGGCTAATCCATTTTGGATGACCAGACTCAGTGGTTTTACTCAGAGCTTAGACAGGACCGGTAGTCACCACTACTTCTTCTTCTCTCCAATCTTTGCCTCAATCCTCTTCAACAAAGTCTTCAACCCCGTCCCTTTCTCGCAATTCTCCTCAAGATACTCCTCCATCTTCTCCCTAACCACCTTCATCCCATTCAAAACTGGCAACTTCTTCCCTTCCTCCTTCTCCAGATGCAGTCCCGGATTAAGCAACAACCCAAAAACCTCACTCCAAATTCCCGTCTGCCAATACCTCTTCAAGCTCTCCCTCACACGATACGTCTTCGTCGAGCCTACAGACGTACTCTTGTCCGCGATCGTCTCGAGATACTTGCCGTACAGAAGACTATGCACAACACCAGCGAGACCATGATAATCGACCTGATATGTCCAAGGCCTCATCTCACGCATCTCGGCACAATCAGCGTCCGAAGTCTTCCAGTCGGCTATGAATTGGACGGAGGGATCAAAAACTTTCATGTCGATACCACGGCCAAAGTCAATGAGAGTGACACCTTTTTCGCTCCAAGAGCCCATACCGGTAGGCGAGTACTGTGAACTCAAAACTGCGTCGCTGGAAAGATTGTTGAGACGAACAAGGACATTGTCGACTTTGATGTCGCCATGGATAATACCTTTTGCGTGTAGTGCTTCGACGGTGCGGAAGAGTTCAATAGTGAAGAGCATAACCAGTTGTTCATCCATGACACCACCATGTCCTTCAGAGCGACAGAGGTTGACGAGATCGAGGAGAGTACCTTGGTTTCGAAATTCCTCAATAAGATAGCATTCATCATCGAAAAGATGCATCTCGTAAGCTTTGACGATCGATTCCGTTGATCTCGTCGATCCCAGGCGGCGATGCGCTTGCTGAATAATATAGAATTCCCATGCCGAAGGCGGATCCTCCATCTTGATAGCTTCCTGGTCGTTTCGCTGACCACCAAAGTCGCATTGTCCCAGGCACGCAGGACTGTTCTCATCGTCGTCTATAACGCGGACGCTGTCAACCAGGTACACTGGCGCGAACGCGCCCTTACCCAGCTCTCGGCGAACGGTGTATTGTCTTGCGGCGCCGGGTAAGTTCACAATCGGTGGAGCACTCAAACTCATTGTCTTCTCGCCCTTCGCCTTGGCTGACTTGGTGAAGTTACGGATCTTGCTTCCCATCTTGTACGATTGACCTCGGTGGTCAAAATATCCGGTATAAGACTCGATTGGAGGCTGGACGTGCGAGAGAATTTGCTTGTGAATGCCTTCATCAATGGGGTTGCACTGCAAGTCCTTTATGATAGGTCCTACCAATGCTTTTGTGGGTGGTATCTCTTTCCTGGCGTATGGCACACTCTTCAGAGGCATCCTGGGCTTGACGAACTTCGGCATGGTGGGTTGAGGGAGGTTTTCTTTGTCGTCTTCGTTGTCGTTGTCGATGGCCGTGGGTAGGAGAGGACTGCTCCAATGTTCGAGCTCGGGGATGGTGGAGGTATGACCCTTTTGTCGACTCGGTGTTTTCGTATTGAAGTAGTCTTTGTCTTTATCAGCCAATGCGGCTGCCTGGGTCAGAGCTCCTATTGATGATTCAGTTTTCTCAACAATAGGAGTCATGAATGGGAGTCTGTTTTGACCTCGATGAAAATTTGCAAAAGAATGTGAAGATCTATCAGGGTCTCCCATTATTGGAAATCCATTGTGTAGCCCGCCGTTTTTGACATCGTGGATCGGTGATGTTGGTGTGGTAAGCCCGTCTGTTATGTTTTCGGTGGTTTCTTTGTCCACCTCATTGTCTTCGTCGTCTTTATTCGGTGTCGGCAGCTCTTTCACTTCGGTGAATTCGGACCAACCTGAATCTTGCGTATTGTCAATACTAACAGTAGTAATATCAAGAGTTTTGGACTCAGTAAAATCCGCTTTCGTCTCATCATCGGCATATTCACTCTCTGCACCAGATATGCGACCAGTGCCAGTACTCTCGCCTTCGCTTATGTAGTCATCATCGTCGTCGCTGTCGACTTGGCTTTCGCCGTCTTCGGATTGTGGTTTTGTAACATCGGTAAGTGTTTGGTTGAACAAATCGTATACTTCGCTCATTGCTTCCTTGGTGTTGATAGTCATGGTTGGTTCAACAGATTTGGTCCGTCTCAATTTCTTTGGTCCAGATGGGGAATCGAGGTTAGTTTGTACTAACATGGTCAGTCGGACCGTTGTGTGAATACACCACGAGTAAAGACTTACTAGTCTGAGGCTCGGCTTTGACTTCTAGTATCTCAAGTTTACGAGTCCGGTTCGCTTTCTCCTCTCTTCGCGCCTTTCTCTTGGCTCCATCTAGTCGAGGCTGGGGAGCATTCTCATCATCATATATCGGGATCTTGACCGGAGCTCTGCTGGTTTCGACGTCCTCAAAAATCGGCATCTTGTTACAAGGCTGCCTACCCGTTTCAGCATCTGCAAAAATTGACATCTTCTTCGGCGGTGGTTTCATCGATTGAGGGCTCGCAAATATAGGTATCGTCTTCGGAGGTGGTTTGCCTATGTCAGGGTCCCCGAAGATCTCTATTTTGGGAGACTCCTCGATCTCATTCAGTGTCTCTTGTGGCGGACTGCTCGTCGCGGTCTTTGGTGCCAATGGCTTCGATTTTGACACATGAGCTTGAGGCTTTCTCCAGTCTCGATGGAGCCATCCGCGGTGCCTGGCTCTGAGCTCCTCCACACAGTATTCATTTCCAGTTGTATCATCACCATCGGGGTACATTGACTCTAAATCAACCACCATCTGTGTATGTCTGCCATTATCAGGATTCACTGTACGTTGTTGTTGGTGGACACGAGTTGAAAAATAGCTTCTTCCATCATTCAAAGCGCTTGAGGCCTAAATACATAAAACGCCGAAACCACTCATTAGTCCTGTGTTCGATTCGTAAGAAATTGGAATTTTAGGGAGGTTATAGTGACTCACCCTGAATACCATAAGTTTGGGTCCGCTGGCAACGCGTTTGCCTCCATCCAGCTTCTGTCCTGCCCAAGGCTGGGCCTCATACGTGTTCTCCTTCCTCCTTTCGTTCAAGGATCCAATGCTGTCCCATCCCTGGTTGCTGCCAGAGCTTCCTGGCACGGAACCGGCGTCATCGTCTGAAAAGATGGCCAACTTCTTGCCGGACTTTGTGGGTTTTGCTACGCGGTCGCGTGCTTGTGGGTCGTGTTCCGTGGGAGCGCTTGCGAAGGGGTCGGCTTTCACGCCCAAGGCTGCTCGAACCATTGGTAGAGCTGGACTCGAAGGCCCATCGTCTTGTTGTGCTTGTGTCTCTCGACGATGTTGAAATTCGCCATACTTCCGGATGAGACGTTCCTGCGGTCGCGCTTGTTTCTCCACACCTGAGGAGTAAACCTCTTCTGCTTGTGCCCACCGTCCTACAGTTTCCAACCAGGCCGCAAATTCTTCGTAAAATAGTGCAAGCCTTTCTCCAACGCCGTGTCGAGCGAGATGGGCATACATTTCCCGCGGCGAGTCTGAGAAGAGGCGAATACGAAGCAGCCACATCTTTAGATATCGCGGGTCGGACTTGTAGTGTGTGGATGTGAGGAAAGTATTTGTCGCCCGTTCGAGCAGAGGCAGAAGGGGTGACTCCTTGGTAGCTTGGGCTGTGGGATATGCGTCCATGGTCCATTTGATGTAGCGATCGTAGATATCCAGTGGATCGTCCGATTCGTCGACAGAGACCAGCTCTTTCTCAAACTCTTGCGCCATGGTGTCTTTGATGTTTTGGGTGTCAGAGAGGGGAGGCGACTTCTGCGCTGCCAAGGGCGCGAGGATGGCGTGTAGATTCTTTGCAGACCGACCGCCTGGCAAGGACTGGATGTTCTCTTTCTGGCTCTCAATTGCGGTGAAATCAATAAGGTCTCCATTTTCGGCCATGTTGGCGGTAAGTCCTGGTCGTTGTCGTCGTACGGGGGGAGTTGTTGTCGGATTGAAGGTTGGCACCTGGGTTTGTTTATGTTTACATTGAGGTCAGGCTCGATCAACACCAGGACGGCTAATTTGGCGCGATAGGCACAACCGCCACCAATCAAACCTTCTTCCTTGTTAACATTGATACTTTGCATCATGTTGACTTGTCAGAGGAGCTGGTCTCTTGGTCGATGTCGATACGAGGGAGTTATTTGGTATATATGTAGTACAAATTTCGACCCGATCAAAGACCGATCAGGGATGAGACTTGGGACCCGAATGTTGCGTCCTTGGTTCCGAATAAGCATGATTGAGCCTCTCTAAACTGAATAACGAATCGAATCATAAGTATCCTTCAGATCTGGTTAACAAGACAAAAGAAGTGAGAGTCGAGAGCATTGGGTATCAGGCAATGGTGTTTGGTACCAAAACAATTCTTGTTGTCGGGTCTATCAAAGGAACATGTTCAAAATTACACATCTTAACATAATACTAGTCGCATTCTCATCGTGATTGCAGCTCTGCCTCTTGACATGAGCCCAGGATCTCGACCGTCTCGTCGAGTCACAGCATCAAACTCTTCGCCTTCCGTGACCGAGAGGGCTTCTTTTCCTTCTTCTCTTTCGATTCTTTCGACTCTTTATCCTTGGTCTCAAAAAATCCAGAGAGAGATCCAGCTGGCCGATAACTCGTCCTGTCCGCCTTCTTCGCCTCCCTCTTCGCCTCCCGTTTCTTCTCATCCTCCTGTTGAAGCTTCGACATCTTAGCTTCATGCTCGGCCCTAATTCGTGCCATCTTGGATTCCTGCTCGTGTCGAATCCTCTGTTCCTCAACCTCCCGTTCCCGCCTCAAAGTCTCCATCTCATATTGTCGTTCCCTTTCCCGCGCTTCTGCATCATCAACTTCATATGGTGGAGCCCATTTGAGCCACCTTGTCGCCTCAATGCTCGTCCACACTGTCAGGCCCAGCACCCCAATTAAACCCATCGCATCCTTGAATTTCATGGCGCTTTCGAGCTCAATCTCTGAAATGACATTGGCGGTCCAGGCCACATTCATGATGCCCACCGTGACAGCCAAACCGCCGAAAGTCGTGGGCAAAATGTAGGTTTGTGTCAACTTGAGAGCCACGTCGAAAATCGACCGAAACCCCGTCCGTTTTCTAATTTTTTGGATCTCGTGATTCAAATTTCGCACGGGGAGGAAATATGAGATTCCTGGGCCCATTGCTGTGGCGGTGAGGACGATTCCGGCGCCGATTGCTAGCCGATTCATGCTTGGAGCAGCGGCGAGTTGATTGTGCTGTTCAGCTTTGAAATAGCCCTTGAAGAGACTCATGATTTTCGACCTTTGTTCTTGAGCAAAATGAGTGTATTTTTGGAAGGGAACGTCGTCGATGGGACGAGAAGCAAGAGGAAGGGTATCGCAGACTAGAACTAGATCTGTGCGGCTATGATTTGTTTTTTGTGAAAGAGTCGGTGAGGCGACACAGTCCTTGCATAAATCACCTGCAACCAGCGTGAATCTGGCAAGTATTATTGGGTCCGGGAATGCATCTCGCAAGTATGATTGGGTCCAGGTATGCACGTCGGGACATCTCGCAGAATCACAGACACAATATGTGTGGTGAAGAGTGTCACCATCTCGAAGTACAGGCGTAGTGATTGCTCCAGACGCCTCGAGGATACGGCGCCACATTGTACTTCCATAGGTTTCAACTTCTTAACCTTGCACAAGCGCTGTCAATATCATCTCTCGATCCGCCACGGGTACCATACTTGTGCATTGCATTTTCCGATGTGGAGGCATCTTGTGCCGTGTATAACATGCGCGGTCTGCAGGTTCAGCCTTGCCGATTTGTCCTCAACACATTTGCTCTCTAGACGCTCCGACGCGCACATCACTTCGATGATACTGGTATGCTCAATACCAGGCATCTATTCCTTTAGTCCACCTCAACACCAAGAGACGTTTGTTTCTGGTATTTGCATTATCCAAGCTTCCCGAGGTTCGAGTGGTAGTAAAGAGAGTTGAGTGATAGTAAAAGAGAGTCGAGTGATAGTAAAAGAGAGTTGAGTGAGAGTAAAAGAGAGTCGAGTAATAGTAAAAGAGAGTGGAGAGAAAGATGAATGTGCGAAGAGAAAGATGAATGTACGAAGAGAAAGATGAATGTACGAAGAGAAAGATGAATGTACGAAGAGAAAGATGAATGTACAGAGAGAGACAAATGTACGGAGAGAAAGATGAATGTACGGAGAGAAAGATCGGATGCATGTACGGCTGGGAAGACATTTGAGACCAATCACCAACCGACGGAACTCATCGTTGCCAGTGATTGATGGGCACGTGATGGGCTAACATTGTGGTTGTATAGGTTGACGTTTACTAGTAGCCGTCGACCGCTGTGTTTCTATACTAGTAGGTGACATCATGATGTCAAAACCTCAACCGCCCTTCAATCTGAAGAAATCCCACAAAAGCCCGAATTCACAGAGCGTGTTGATCAATGGTAATAACTTGATACCTCAAGCTGTTCACAAGGAATCATGACCATCCCAGAGCCAGAGCCTCCCAAATACGCCTATACAACGCTGATCACACGAGCATCCTATCTCGCGGGCGTGATCATTCTGGCCCATACTCTACAAAAACATGGATCAAGATATCCTTTAGTAGTGTTCTACACATCCACTCTTTCTGAAAACGCCATCCACGCATTGGAGCTTGAAGCACCGCACTCCAACATGGTTCTTAGGAAATGCGAACCCTTACTCCCGCGGAAAGACATCAAGACTCTGCTTATTGCAAAACGCTTCGAGGATACCTGGACAAAACTTCGCGTCTTTGAATTAACAGACTATGACACTGTCTGCTACCTTGATGCTGACATGGCCATCTACCACTCCATGGACCAAATTTTCGATCACGTATCAGGTCTTCCTTCGGATTGGTTAGCGGCAAGCCACACCTGCGTCTGCAACCTCGACAATGATTCATGGGCTCCAGCAGACTGGACACCACAGAACTGCGCTTACAACGCTGTATCTCATCCGGCTGCCCTCTCAACTTCAACGCCAATCACACCAACAAGTCCAGCAACATACCATCTCCTGAACGGCGGCATGTTCATCTTCCATCCTAGCACCGAACTCTGGGATTCCATGATTGATTACTTCAATACCACAGACAAATTATCAACTTATCAATTCCCGGATCAAGACTTCCTCGCTGACTATTTTCGTAATCGTCTGATGCCAATGCCATGGCAGTTTAATGCCATCAAGACGATGAGATACTGGCACAAGAACATCTGGAGGGATGGAGAGGTGGTTTGTTTGCATTACATTGTTGATAAGCCATGGGTGAAGAGAGTTGGGGCTGATACAGTTGCGGGGTACAAGGGCTTGGATGGGGAGACGCATCGGTGGTGGTGGGATGCTTTTGGGGAGTGGGAGACAATGAGAAGGAAGAGCGGGGGGGATGAGGTTTTAAAATTAGTCAGGGGGTTTGTTGCTGGACCACTGGGCGAGAAAAATGAGTGGGAAGGCGATAAGGATATGGAGGCTATTGGGAGCAATGTGCAGGGAGAGTGAAATGTCGTAGAGGAATTCCTGCGATACGGAGAAGGGTGAAGGTGGTTTGGTTGGGAAATACTAGGTAGGTGAGCGGTGGCCTTCTCCAGAGCGTTGAGAAGAGATACGGTGAGCTCTTCGAGTAGGTAATTGACTCACTCCTGTTGAGCATTATTACTCAAAATACAATGGCTCTTCCCAGCTCGTTTGAACAAGCAAAGAAATGAAGTTGAGACCTGCCATTCGTGTTCATTAATTCGACATTCCAAGATTTTTATCCGTGTATAGATGAGAAGCGATGTCCTACAGCTACTCGTGCTTTCAACTTGTCTCCAGAAACATAGCGATATCGATCTTGAACCAGCGTGCCCGTCTTGACTGATTATGGCCGGATGTTCGATGAAGGGAGAAAGATGGAGATTACCTAGACAATTCTGACGCTGCAGGTGGTAAGGGTCTGGACCACGTGATGTACGGCGCCAAGATTTGCCTTCACACGGGCAAAAATTGCTCGCATTGTCGCTCGAACCTTCACAACTCAAAGCCGGAGCAACCACACACTTAGTACTTCAATTTCGATATACTAGATCGCAACGATGGCCCCAAAGAAGTCCAGTATGTTGGCGTATCATCAATCCCCACCCCGCGTATCCTCTAACAGTTTCCTCCAGAGAAGACCGCCGACTCGATCAACTCCAGATTGGCTCTGGTCATGAAGTCCGGAAAGGTCACCCTCGGATACTCCTCCACCCTCAAGTCTCTTCGATCTGGCAAGGCAAAGCTGGTCATCATTGCGTACGGGAACCTCCTCCAGCGCAAGCCACACTCGCCGTGAACTTCGTGGATTGTTGCGACATCACAGGATAAGAAAAGCTAACCTACATGCAGCGGTAACACCCCACCATTGAGGAAGTCTGAGTTGGAGTACTACTCCATGTTGGCAAAGACCCAGGTTCACCACTTCTCGTAAGTTAGCACGCCTAATCCATGGAATCAACCAGTTCACTAATCATTCATTTAGTGGAAACAACGTAAGCGAACTCTCCATTCCCACATCATACACTCGAGCCCAACGACCAGACACGAAAGTGTCTCGAGGGTTCTGCCACGGTTGGGTTTAGCTGCTCTTTCTTTGCTTAGAGAGTAAACAAACTGAACCCTCTGTGCATCCTGAGATAAAAGTCCTGGGCACAAGACTTTTGGAGTAGGACCTGTGCATGTGCTAATCCTTTCCCCATTCAGATCGAACTTGGAACTGCTTGCGGTAAATTGTTCCGATGCTCCACCCTCGCCATCATCGATGCCGGTGACAGTGATATCCTCTCCACCAACCCAGTTTAAACGAGTCAACGACTATGAATGATCGAATGGATAGACCCGTGAGGCGTAAGACATGACTTGGTATCGCGGCTACATCGCTAGCGGATGCATGAATTGGGAGTCAAAAAGACCACCATCGGCGTCGTACAGGCCTCGTCAAAAACAAGCATCGGCCGGAAGCAGAGCACTAGCTAGAATCAATGCAATACGTCTAGCAACGCTTATCTTACCAAACGTGATCTTCCGTGACTCTGAGCCTGGTTTTGCCTTCCTACTTACTAAATTGTTGATTTGAAATCTGCAAGTCACGTGCGGCTTAGAAATTCATTGTGGCCCGCTTAGCGAAACCACCAACTTATCCACGTCCATTTCCTCCCTTTCACTGCAACACCATCACTCAAACCCTACCCTCACAAATCCGACAAAATGGCACGTCGCCCAGCTAGATGCTACCGCTACTGCAAGAACAAGCCATACCCAAAGTCCAGATTCAACCGTGGTGTTCCAGAGTGAGTTGGACCGGCAGAGAGGCGACTTGTGTACAATACACTAACAGCTATACAGCCCTAAGATCCGAATCTTTGACTTGGGTAGGAAGAAGGCCGGTGTGGACGACTTTCCAACATGCATCCATCTTGTTTCCAGTGCGTACAAGCTCCAATGCGCGGCCGGGAAATAAAGCCAATAATGTTCGCAGATGAATACGAGCAGGTCTCCTCCGAGGCCCTAGAAGCTGCCCGTATTTGCGCCAACAAGTACGTTCGATTCTCACTCACTTGCGACAACTGGGGAACTAACGATACCACCAACAGGTACCTCGTAAAGATCGCCGGAAAGGAAGGTTTCCACATGCGTGTCCGCGCTCACCCATACCACGTCGTCCGAATCAACAAGATGTTGTCGTGTGCCGGAGCCGATAGACTCCAAACTGGTATGCGTGGTGCTTTCGGAAAGCCCAACGGTCTCGTCGCCCGTGTCAACATTGGCCAGATCATCCTCAGTGTCCGTACCCGTGACCAGCACCGAGCCACCGCCATCGAGGCCCTCCGTCGCGCCCAGTACAAGTTCCCAGGACGCCAAAAGATTATTCCTTCCAAGAACTGGGGTTTCACACCTCTTACCCGGGAGGACTACATCGAGAAGCGTGGCGAGGGACGATTCAAGCACGATGGTGCTTACGTGCAATTCTTGCGCAACAAAGGCAACCTCGAGAACAACATGCGCCGTTTCCCCGATGCGTTCAAGGCTGAAGAGTAGAGCATTGTTTGTGAAGAAGGAAGATAGATTGATGAGGGCATGGGATGGGGCGTATATTGGCTTCTGCCGAATGGCACGGACTGAAATAGCGTTCTGATCGGGCAGTCATATGTCTGATCTATTGGGCTCAAAGAATTCAATTCGGTTCATCAAATGTTGCGCTTTTTGTGCCCACGGCCTGCCCTGGTGGGGTTTATTTCCTCAATGACTTGGGCACCAGACATGTCCAGACATGCTGCAAGCTTCATTCGGTTCTTGCGCGCGTCCTCATCATATGACCGACAGGCTGTTCTCTGTCCTAGATATATGCAATTCCTACTATGACGCAGCTCTCCAAAGATAAAAGTGAAATTCGAAAACAGAAGGCGAGCTTTGAAGACCTCAATTGAACGCCAACTAAATCGTCCCAAATCAAGACAGTAAAGTTCCTGTGCCATCGGCCTACATCTTTCCAGAGAAATGGCCGGATTTGATTTAAAGTTTCCCGTACCCGAAGAATGGCTGACATCACCGCATATCGTTTTCCCTCTCCAAATCCCCTAAACCACGAATCTAACGAATTCAATATGCACTCATTATACTTACCTACCCGATAACACTCCTTGAAAATGAAAGAGGCCGATTCCTCCACTCCACCTCTAGTTTCCCTCATTGCCGGTGGCACGGCGGGAGGAATCGAAGCTACACTCACCTATCCATTCGAGTATGCGAAGACGAGGGTGCAGTTGAGGGGGGAATACGCGCCGAAGAACCCTTTCGCGGTGGTGGGCAAAGTAATTAGAGAGGAGGGGGTTCGAGCACTGTACATGGGTTGCGGGACTCTAGTTGCTGTGGGTGGCTTTTGCTCTCTGTTGCTCTGTATTTGGGTTGCTCCAGAGGGCGAATCGATGGTTGAGATCTGGGAGTTGTACCGGAAGAGCTGAGACTTGTGGTTTATCTGGATCAGAGCTGATTTAGAGTGATTATAGGGTACAGTAGCCAAAGACGCGATCCGCTTCATGTCCTTTGATGCCGTAAAAGAAGCTTTCAAAGATCCGCAGACAGGAACCCTCTCACCTCTCCGCAACATCCTCGCTGGCATGGCCTCGGGCGTTGTAGCCTCGACCCTCGCAGTTACACCCACCGAACGCCTCAAGACAGCCCTAATAGACGACGCACGAACAGAAAAGCGCTTCAAATCCGCATGGCACGCGACCAACCTCCTAGTGAAAGAGAAGGGACTCAGTGCATTATATCGAGGCTATATAACCACCACGGCAAAACAAATGGGAACAACCAGCGTAAGACTGGGAAGTTACAATATCATGAAAGATTATGGCAAGCTTCATGATTGGCCTGAGAACTCATTTGTAGATTTTGGGAAGGGCATGATTGCTGGAACGGTGACGACGTATGCTACGCAACCTATTGATGTTGTGAAGACGAGGGCGCAGAGTGTAAAGGGCGCTGGGGTGGTGGAAGCTACCATGTCTGTTTGGCAGGATTATGGGATCAAGGGGTTTTGGAGGGGAACTGTTATGAGATTGGGACGGACCGTGATGGCGGGTGGGATATTGTTTACGAGTTACGAGCAGATTGTTACCTTGGTTAAACCTTTGGTTGTTACAAAAGGGAAGGAAGAGGTGTAGAACACCTTGCTTGTGTAAGTTGAATTGGGTAAGAGCTGGATCTTCTCGGAAACCTGGATACCAAAGGTTGACATTGGTCTGGACAAGTCTACCGAGATGGTATACCCGGTTCGTAGGATTGTTCTTGGCTGGAAGGTTACTTACAATTATAGACGAGCATATTTTCAGGTCCAATGCCTCAAGAACCCTTGATTCGGAATGTCTAACCAAAGTAGAGGGTGTAGTTAAGGGATCGGTATGACCCATGATCAAGGCTACCTGTTCTGGTCCACCGAGTTCCACAACCGGAGTTGCCGAACGAAGTAAAGTCGGCCATAGCAAGCCCCTTGTGTTAGTGGCAAACTGGAGATTGACCAAACTGTGTCACAGCGAGGCTGACAGCTAAACGTCCTCGACGAAGAGCGAAGTGGAGAGAGAGTGGTCGCTTGAGACTGGTGTTGCTGGCAAACATATGCTAACGAAGGTTATGAATTTCGTTTCCATTTAGACCTTGAACTCAAGGAGCGCCTTGCGGTGGATGTGGTGTGGTGCTGAAGGAGCTGGCAAGTGCGACCTGGACCTCAGGTCGGAAACCAGACGTCAACCGCCTCAACACCTCAGAGGGTCGACATTACACCTGCGAAGCTCAGCCTGCACGATTAGGTACCTTAGGTAACACAGATTGCCCTGTACTTGAGCTCACGCCATTACAACCTCTAGCCTACAAAACCCAACCCGATTCCTGAGAATCTGTTCCAAACATCAACATCCTCCACTATACCAACAGCCAGAATGAAGGCCGTCCTCGCTTACACCATCCTCGCAGGCCTGGGCCTCAATGTCCTTGCTGCTCCCCAATTGGTTACTGGCCAACCTCCTATCCTCTGCAACGGCAGGACAACAAACCCTACCAAGTGTCCAGCCCGTCAACTCTGTTTCCACGATCCCATCACCAACCCAGAAGATTCCGACCAACCAGGTGCTTGCATCGGTCAGCCGTGCGGTGGCTTCACACCTCACCCTCAATACTGCCCCACAGATCAGGTCTGTGTCCGGCCTGTCAATGACTCAGCCTCGACAGCCAATCTTCCCGGCCACTGCGTGACAACGAGCTTGACCTGTACAACTACTAGCGGAGCCTGTGAAGAGGGTTGGAGCTGCGTGGCTGGTCCGAGGGGTGAGTGTATGATGAGCGAACCAGACTGTCACGGTTTTTGTGAGCCAAACTCTTGGGAGCCCAAGGCTATCACTGCCCGTCAAGCATCCCCTGATCTGACCAGCAATCCTGCTCATGCAACTGTGACGCCTTTGGTGAACCTCAAACCTATCCATTGCGGCGGATTACTCAACGACCCTCCGCTCTATGGTCGCTGTCCTCGTGGTCAGGTCTGCGCTAATCCATACTGGGTCGACCAGCCACTTAAGAATGGGAGTACCTGTGTTGGTCAGCGATGTGGTGGATTGACTAGGGTTGGTGCTCCTTGCCCAGATGAGCAAGTATGTGTTCCTCCCACTGGCTATAAATCCTTCTTAGACCCTTTCACCGGCACATGTGTACCACAGTTATGGTCATGCTCGAGATTGCAGGCCTGCAAGGAAGGATGGACTTGCGTTACCAACCTCACTAATTCTGACTGTCCATCTGGGGTCGATGTTGATTGTCCCGGTATCTGTCAGAATTCATGGGCATTCTGGGAGGCACAAATGGCTCGTTGGACATCGACCGATGCGGTTCATATAGCCACCATCACACCGACAATTGATGCCCGTCAACTGGTCGTGCCAACAGCAACAACGGTACCAGTGACCCACCCGCTTACTCGTCCGTTGCCCACCTCCTGCGAATTCGACAAGGACAACGGCACCTCCTGCAGCCACCCAGACGAGTTCTGCATGTCCTGGGTGCCGGCGGTCCGTGGCATTGTAACGGAACCGACTCAACTTTCTCAATGCATGGGTAAGCGTTGCCTCCCCGATACACAAGATTGCCCCCAAGGACAAGTCTGCATCAAGTCATTCGACAGCAAAGATGCGAACAAGGAGATTCCAGGTAGATGTGCGCCGACGTTCTGACCTTGCTCCGACGATAGATGCGATGGGGTCTTGGGAACTTGTGTGAAAAATCTGGAGAAGGATTGGAAGGCTGTTTGTGCGCCGGGAGATTGGGCGAGGAGTGAGGAACCCATTGAGGTTTCCGGATATTGCAGGGTATCTTCGAAACAGGGCGAATATTTGGGAGCAGCTATTTGGTCTAATAGAGAAAGGAGAAGGTATAAGAAGTACTTATGTTGAATCCATCAGTGACGAGGTCGCCTAAAAAATTGTCCTGTTGCGAGGAGAAAAGACTTTGGTGTCGGGAAATCGGAGAAATCGAGCAATGCCAAATTGCCACAATGCATGCAGCCTTCGTAGAATCCAGCACGGATGGCTTTCCATTGTGAAAGCTATGGGGAATAAAGGTTGTGAGCAACAAGTAGTTGCGTTTTGATACATATTGTCGATACAGAACAGCACGTACAATGGTATAATATATTGACAAAAAAGAAGTTGAAAACACATGCAAAACTCCTCCGACATGTCATCGTTACGAACATAAATCCGGGAAATCGGCCCAGCTCAAGGCATGGTCGAAAAAGGCGGCGCCGACGCAACCAGATCGAACCATGAAAGACATTTTCCTGCATCTCTCATTTTCCAAATGTATTCACAGAACTCCTTCATTCTCGCAATAGGCATTGCCATTATTTCCCGATCTGGAGCGGGCGACTGGGCAAGGAATGCCTGCCTATCATGAGCTGTGACAAGCTCCAGTCCTGCGATCATCCAAGGGAACAGTGTCTTTGGTATCGCATTCGTATTGCTGAGGAGATCGACGCACAGAGACGATTCCGAGAGAATATAGGAGGAATACCGCCATGCGAGAGAGTCGCTTTCGCCAAAGGGATGTTGTAGCCGATGGAGAATTGCCAGAGCCGTACATTGATAGACTCGAGCTTGGGTCAAAAGAAAGATGACATCCCTGCTGTTGAATTGGTCTGTAAAGTTGGATGGTGGCGTCGGTCTCCATACGCTCAGTCTGCCATCTAGATTACTGATGTGTTCGGCCAGGAGCCTTTTCTCTCTTTCGTTCTTAGGACCGCCAAGTGCGTAGATGTTACTGACTTCGCAGAGTTCGTACAGCAGTGGGAATAGTGGACATAACAATCCGGCGTACCGGTCGATCAAGTTAATATCGTCAACCCGGAATTTAATGATGGGTATTTCGCGCCGGACAAGACATTCCACTGTATCCAAAAAGCAGAGGCTCACGAGTTCGGTCGGCATGGGGACCGATGGTTGCGCGTAGTAAATCGGTTGTATCAGAGACAGGGTGAACCTCGTGATGGCGTGTGCGGTTTGACTTGACGTGAGAAGTTCGTATGCAACAAGGAGGTTTCCCAGAGTCAGTATGGCCCCAAGGTTTTCGGTGGAGACGGGTGCGTATCTGAGCTTCCGTAATGCCACGGCGCTCCTGGACATGTCTACGTCGTCGAATCCCGACATCTTGCTGCGACACCGATACACTGCTCCAGCGCAAGCAAGCAAGCCCTCATTGACAAAATCGGGGAACTGTATGAACCTCTTTTCCACAAGAGCTCCTAAGCTTGGGACGAAATTGATGCCATGGACGAAGTACTGCAGGAACTGCTCATTACTTCGGGTGCTGGCATAGAGGGCATCGTCGGACAGGCGGGTCTGGAAGAAGGATGGAGGGATGGACGACTCGACTGGCGTTGTTGGTGTCCAACCCTTGGCGTAGTCGGTCACCATAGCGGTGCTGGTGAGAGGTGGCGTGGGATAACTGGCAGCCATGCCAATCTGAAAGGTATAAGCAGGTGCAAGAGCTTCCTTTGGGCTTGCTCTGACCAGTTTCTTTTGATTGTTGTGCAAAGCAGCACTGGAGGCTGGTGGATCGACGCGGCCAGATCTGACAGCGATCCTCTTGTTTGAATTGTTCATGCGCCGGCCAGGTCGGAAGGCGTCTCTCGTGGTGGTGCATGAATAGTTGAGTCGTGAGCAGCGTTGGCATACACTCCGTCCGTCGTTGCGGCGACAGCGTTCCTTGGTGGCATAGCATCGATCACAGGCTCTCCATGCGGACGACTCGTCCATCACAAGTTGGTGTTGGCAGCGGATCCTTCATGGCTACGGGCGGGTGCCTATGAAGCCCATGTTGCCTGGTAAAGACAATAGCGAGATGGGAGGATTTCTAGAAGGAGTATAGAAAGAATCGAGATTGCGGGCAAATGAATGAGTCGACATGGACATGGACAAGCACAAGGACAAGGACAGGCTCAGGCTCTATTTCGGTGCTATAGTGTGGTACTGAGTTCTACTGATGGTACTGGTACGGGTACGGGTACCTCCTCCACATAGCGAGGTGCCCCTTAAGGTTGGTCTGTTCGTACCCTGATGCCCCCGTACCCTCGAATCAAAGGCTGGCCGGAGGTACCTACGCTCTTCTTCGGCCAGGTCATCCCGTCCACGGGCAACCCCATCTCCTCCGAAGTGGGCATCGGCTGGCAGCACTCGAAGCCGGCGGATGGGATGGCGATGGCGGTGGCCTTGCGATTGATGAAGGTGGCCTTGCAATTGATGAAGGTGGTGGTGGTGGTGGTGGTCTCAGGGCAATAATGATATTAAACACCACAGCACACAGTAGTATATATCACAGTACCTAACATAGTAAGTATACGACCACCGTGACCTCAGCAGATCGGGACCCCCGAGGTGCGGGGTTTGCTTGCTGACATAGCCTGGGTTCTATGCTGAGCTGACGTCGCGCTTATTAACAATTGAAGCCTCATCAACCTCAATCTACTGTCCATGATGGCTTCCTCGGCATTTCCTCCAGAACCCCTTGCTGTGATTGCGCTGGAAGTCAGTGACCTGCTCAAGGAAAAGGGCGAAAGCGTCGCTGTTGCCGAGACTGTACTGTTACGCCCTCTCCCTCATCATCATCAATCCCCTCGATCAAGCACTGACAGCTGTTCTCTCTGATCTAGGCCGCCGGGGGTTTGGTATCTGCCTCTCTCCTAGCCACTCCAGGAGCTTCAAAGATATACAAGGGCGGAGTTACGGTAAGCTGAAATCTATTCTATACTAGGAGATGGTCGCTTCTCGTCCCGATCATCAGGCTAACCAACCTGCCCTTGACAGCTGTACACGCTCGAGTCCCGCATCGCTTACGCAGGATGGACCGAAGAAAACCTAAAAGACTACAAAGGCCCTACGCCAGATTTAGTCGCAGGTCTTGCAGAGCACACGAGAAAGACCCTGGGTTCAACCTATGTTGTTGGTGAAAGCGGAACTGCCGGGCCTACAGGAGGAACCACCAAAAATCGCATACCGTGAGTCAGTACTTGCTCGCCCACACACACCGCATGACAGTGTCCCTTCCTCGCTCGCATGTCCGCATCTTCCCTCATTAATCGTTCTCGTTTGTCCTCTTCCTCCGTCGGAAGCCAATTTCTAATGTCCGAGAGCAGAGGCTACGTAGCACTTGCTGTGAGTTCAGCGAAAGGGACTTACAAGCGCGAGCTGGACACTGGTTTTGGGAAAGACAGACAGAAGAACATGGTGGGATTTGCTGTCGAGGCGCTGACTTTATTGAGGGATGTGTTGAAGGGGGATGCGAAGCTTTAACCTAGTTTTCTATGCGGCCAAGAAGAACAGAATTCCAGCCTCTTGGTCGAACCATGATCAAAGTATCGAGAACATGCTTTGGATGTTTGCATATGGACTTACTGTGGTATTCGCGGCACAACCCCAGTGTCCGGGACTATTATTACTATGTATTCATTATCCACTTCTAGCCGGCAAACCCTACGATCTGGGTGCGATCCGCTCCCCTTCCTAGATGCCTTTCCCTCACTTTCGGAAGGTTTCTCGTAGGACCGATTATTGGCGTCTATATGCGCAACCAGTTCGGGAGGCTGCGCGGTTAAGAAAAACTCCATTCGTTAATAACTTGACAGGTATAGCAAGTGGAGCCCGGGCGTACCAAAAGTGGCATGGAATCGGTGACAGGAAAACTAACATGGAGGTGTGTCAAACAATAATAATAAAAAAAGACAGTTTTTCATGGCAAAGAACGAATGCGACAGGTGGACCTCGATCATCCGCCGCAGATAATCTCAACGCGCAACCCGCGCGCCCCAATTCTATACTACCAACTTTAAAACACAGTATGTTCCAGAATACTCCCCTCTTCATACCTACTAGTATTATACATGCCCTATACATACACCTGTACACAGATCATCTACCCAGCTGGCCGGAACCTGCGGAGCACCCCCCACAGCTCCCTTCTTGGAAATACTACCAGGTATCGGTCTTGGGTGACGTACCAAAGACCACACAACAGAGAAAGCTTGTTCCCCGGACCCCTACTGTGTAAGAATCCTAGGAACAAACAACAAGCTTCCAGAAGATCTACCGTACTATCGACGATGACTGACAACAAACCGGCCTTCTAGAAAGAAAAGGAAAAAGGAAAGAAGAGCAAAGTAAAGGGAATTACACAGGCCTATCCCAGGCAAACAAGGGAAGAAAGATATCCGCACAACCCATCGCGATGATCGTGAATAACAGCAGTACGTGGGCTATGGGTGGGAGAACAAGTTATATCCAGGGTACGTCCGTCCCTAGGACCTGGTTCTTTGATTCCATGACGAAGAAGAAGAAGGTGGCTTTCTGGAAAATCCAATCGCTTGATCGGCGATTGGGGCGGTAAGGCATGGGTTGTTCGATCGCGGCGGTGTGTCCGTTTCCCCCGTGCCGTTCGTACGGAGTCTCTCCGGGGATACAATGTCTGGTATGGGGTAGCATACGTCCGCAACACGATTCGGTACTTGTTCTCTGGCAAATTCCGTGGCTTTTCTTTGTGTCTTGTGTCTACTGTGAGAGAGATTTGGACGATGCGCGTGGAATAGTGAGTGGAATTGGGTGGTTGTATGACTGGAACTGGAATTGCAAGTTGGGTTTGGGATTCAGTTGGATGTGTGGAGATGAGAATATGACCTTGACTTGAACATGGTATTTTTACTTTTTTTTGGGGGTGTGACGCCCTTGTTGCTATTCCAATTCCGATCAAGAATATATCCATTCGAAGCTTCTTTTGGATTGGAAATTTAGATATTGGACTTACCTATATATTATGTATCCCGGCGAGCCGACGGAAGTTCGCTTGTCTGCATCAGGGATTTGTCGATATCGACACTGATTTCGATGATAGTAGCTTCGCGCCAAGTACGCGATAGTCCACAATACATAAAGGATCATGGATCCAAAGGTACGAAAAGGACCTCAGTAATGTGACTCCCATGATAAAATTCCAATAGATTGTAGTGCCGAATCAAAGAAGGCAAAGATCAGGATATGAGTCAAAGTCCCAAGCATGCATACCAAGTTCAGTCGCCATCCAAACAAGTGAATTTAATATCTCAACCCAATGAATGCTGGTATCCAAACTCATTTTGTCCGATACCATGAGTCTATTCCATCCTCAAATGAATTCAAACCTTCAGTATGTCTGCTACTATGCTGAATATGCTCAAGGGGGGTATTCGCTAAAATACAGCAAAGTCAAAATGAACGCGTCCCAGCGCGTCTCGAACCAATGGACGACAATCCAACCTCGAAATCAAAACCACAACGCTCCGTCGGTATAGTATAAAATTTCTCAATTGCAACATCGCCCTCCCACTTTACCCAGATGCCTCTCGAAACTTCTGGGGAGCAAGAAAAATTCCCGAGTAAAGAACGCCAGGAAATTATCAACCTCTCTCTCTCGAGTTGAACAGTTTGATTCCCGATTCAAATCGATCACCCCTCGTCAGGCGCCGCCAAATCTTGCCTCATCTTCCAGCCGCGGTCGCCTTCACCACAACCTCCTCCTCGTCCTCGTCCCTCGACGAATTCCTCGAAACAGCACGATCTCTCAACCGCAACCCTAAAAAATACTCCCACCTCTCCCTCTCCCCCGATACTTCTCTCGCCCTTCTCTGCCTGACCATTTTTTCAGCAGCTTGAACAAGCATTACCCTCGGCGAAGCGTACTCGTGTAATTCTTTTTCTCGATTTAGGTAGACGGCCGTTGCGTCTTTCATTCTCTTGAGGGTTTGACCACCTGGGACGGTGGTTTTGCGCGTCGTTGTTTTGTTGTTTGCTGGGAGGGGAATAAGTAAACATACAGGTGGCATACTGCCAGCAGAAGAATAGGGAATACGCACCATCAGTCGTGGTTTGAACCTCCTCACTGCTCACCCAATTATCCAACTTCATATTTTGAAGTCCTTTATCCACGTTCAGCCGCTTGTACCAAGTATGTTGTCCCTTGGCTTCCAGAACCATGCTCTGGTGAGACTGCTCTCCCTGAGTATACTTGACAAGCATATTCTTGAAGACAGCAAAGGTCTCGGCCATCTTCTTGACTGCTGAAATGTGGCCCAACGGACCTGGCCAGGTGTCACCGAATCCATCATCTTCTTTGCTCGGCACTCCAGTTCCCAAACTCAGGAGCAGTGCAGGACGTCTTTCATCACCGTAAAGGCTGAGGAATTCTGTGTAAGCAGCTACGGACGGATTATTTTGCCGGATTCCTCCGTCTTTGAAAGAGGTACGAATCATGGTAGTTCGAGTCTCATCGAGAACGTCTGCGATTAATGCTTTGAAGAAAAACGGTGCGGCCGAAGTCGCTCTTGTTGCTTCCCATATTCGTAGCTTCTCGGCGCCTATGTTGTATAGAGTGATATGGTACGGTGCCTTCTCTCCATACTCGTGGTTATACGAGCGAAGCAAGTAAGCTTCGTTGACGGCAGTACCGTGCGTTGCCGTCAAACAGATGCTCTGACATATCCGCTCTACGGAGTCTTCGGTGTATGGTTCTAGGTAACGTGGTTCCTCTCCGTGATCATCGAGGTGCCAGGGCAACCAGTCTTCACCATTGCAAGGCTGTTCGACATGAACAGGACAGTGCTTCCTTACAATCTCTTTGACGGCGCTCTCTAGAGGCTTGTGTTTGTACTTGGTTCCCAGTGGTAGCACATTCCTCCTATGCGCGAAGAGACTGTTTCCAACAACTTTGTAATACGCCAGACAGTCTGGTACGTTCATGCGCAACCGGCCAAGCATTGTGGCTATCAGTCCACCGGTGCTCGTGCCGTACATGAAGTCGAAGTAGTGGGCTGGTAGAAGCTCTTTGGCGTCAAAGACTTTCCTAAGACAGTTAATCAGTGCATATCCATATGCTAGACCACGGCGCATGTCTCGCACGGAGATTGGCAAGATGCCTAGATAGAGATACGGAGCCCGGAACCTCCGAGCACTTCGAGAGCAGGTTGGAGCGTTCAAGTCGGCATGGAAGGCGAAAATGTCCTGCCCCAAATTCATAGCTGGCTCGCAAATCATTTCCAAAAGTGTTCCGAGTTCTCGCATCTTTGATCTACTCTCGGCAATACGCAGTTTTACGAACGATGGAATCGTAGATGGACCGCTGAAACATACCTCTTACTCACATCAGGCTGTTCCAGCTGCTCAAAGTGGTTCTCCAAGATCGCAATTTCGATCATGAGCCTCTCAATAATGAGCAGACTTGCGTATCCTCGTATGCCTCCTCCATCCAAGGTAAGAATCAGAGGTAGCCATGCATCTTCCACACTCTCGGCCCAGCTCTTGCCTGTGTGAACATCTCCATGCGAGGATGCAGCGGACGTGCTTATTGCCACACTAGGTCGCCGAGAAACGTCGAGGAGATGCGGCTGAGCCGGAGGCGGTGGAATTGTGTCCTCTACTGGTGGAGTTCTTGGTTCGGGAGAATGTTCGACAATATATGGAGGGCAAGGAAGAGCTTGGGTCATCTCGGAGACCGAACCCTGTCTCCGAGGGGTCGGTGAATAGTCCTGTTGGTTAACGATCAGTAGTAGTCAATGAAGTGTACGGCCTCTCGTGTGTCCATTGCTCGCATTGCTACGAGGACGTAGCCAGGCTCGTGTTTTCAGTGTCTTCTTCGAATCTGTCTAGGTACGAGGACATGAGGCCGCGTTTCCTACACGATGTAGCTTGTGCCACACTCACGAGAGCCAATGTTTAGGAGACGGGCTATATACTCATTCACAGGGTGGATAAGAAGGTGATATACGAACCTAAGTTGCCGTGCAGGACCAGGAATCTCGTCTTCGAATTCGTTTCTTCAGCCAACCCTGGAGGACAGAGGACAGAGTGTATTAAATTGCTCAAAGAGAGTTCAATGTATCTATCAAAGAACGAAAGCAAGGATCAATTATCTCAATGTTTGTGAAGGTGATCAAGATTGGGAAGAGAGGAGGGAACAAAGGTAAGCAGAAAGTCCTCCCGTCTTCGCAAGACTTCATTAGGTAGAGCCCAGAGATCCTGGGGAACGGCAACGGCTACGCTAGTTCCCTTCAAAACAGGAACAGGCTGGCGGGAGGTGGCTTGTGCGACGAATCTGCCCCGAGGAGGCGCTCGATGAATCACCTGCATGTCTTTGGCAATCTGATCAATTGGATCTGTTCCTGTGAACAGATGTCTGCAATATTGAGGCTTTGCTTGGACGCTCAAGTCATTCTGCTGTGATCCATGTCTACGTAGCGCAGCCTTGTGACCGTTAGGCGGCATCCATCTGGACAGCTTGAGAGACCTTGGATCAAGCCTGATCACAGATTGCCTGGGATGTTTGTGCCTGCAACGAACACAATCAACCATCTTGGATGCACTCTGTGATTGCCTGGTATAACCGTTTCGACAGCCTAGTTTGCTTGCTGGCCTTAGTCATAGAAGGCCATTACTAAGACGAGGCTGAGTACAGTAGCGGGCTGGCATCCCCCTCTGTCAACAACAAGACTGTCCACTGTCTCTCCATATCACAGCTGTCTCACACACTATATCACTCCCTCACTGCGCCCATCGGCCACCTCCATATTTTGACTGCAGCCATAAACACGCTCGCTCGAATCTCCTTTACGCCTGTCAGGCACCCAACACGTCAAACCCTCACCCCTCACAACGAACATGTCGCAGGCTTCCAGTAATTCGTCGTTACGGAGCGCCGCCAAATTCAATCTCGATGAAAAGGACAAGTCGGACATCCTAGTCTATCGATATAGAATAGGGTTACAGACCTCCTCGCAGGAAAAGCTCTGTCAAGAACTGGATAAAGGTGCGCGGTTATATCTTAAATTTCCCACGCAATTTACGGACCTGGCAATTACAGTGTCAAGCTATTCAGAGCATAGCCATTGCTTACCGCATAGAATCAACTGACAAAGTAAACAGAGCCAGGTCTCCGCTGCTCCAAGATCTCAATACCACGCGGAAACTCGCGCGTAGAGGTTCACCACGGCGACCTCTTCCCGGAAAGCCAACGCGACTTGATCAAGGACAAACCGAACTTCAAATCCTCAGTCGCCTCAGTGATGCTCCCCTTCACCGTCCGCGTGCGTCGCATCCTTTTCAATCAGCACAAAGATCTATACATTGTCTCATCAGAAACGAGTCCCAACTCGTCGCCTACCGCGAGTAAACATTCTAGTCCGAGCCAGACGTGGCAGCAGCAACACAATGGTGAAGGCGACGGCACGACGAAGGCGGTGCCGGATTCTGCATGACGGCGACTTTGCTGTCTTGATCTGGATTCGGGCAAGGCGTTGGCTGGCGTTGTCATTGAGCGATTCGCGGCTTCTGGTGTGATGCAACTTGTGCGAAATTACTCCTTTATGTCGGATACCCTTGGATTAGCGATATAGTTCCCACAGCAGATTGCTTTCTCGTACTTCAGTTCGGCCATTATTTAAAGATGATCTTTCATATGAGGAAGCTGTGCCGCTTCCCCATGTCCGTCATCATCGTCGTCGATCGCTCACAGCTGCCAAATTGACGGCACGCAACACCATTATCTGTCTAACATGTGACAAATCTCGTCCCATTGGTATGGCTCTACCATCACTCGGCGTTGCAAAACTCAGCAATGGCTCGCTCAGGAGCAAAGTTGCGGCATTCTGCAAGCAAAACGACTCCACCTTGGTGCAATTGCAGGTGACAGACAAACTTTCCATCTTGGATCCAATACACGCTCCAATCAATTCAATTCGTCTCCGTGATGATGGATGTCACATTGCCACCCTCACACCACACTCAAGCCCCAATTTCCTTCACAGCTCCAAGTTTAAGAGTCTGTCCCCCAGCCCTCCCTTCCTTCACTTTCCACCCAGGAACCTCGGCATTCCCATTGTTTCTCCCAACAACCTCCCAAACATTCGGAAACCCAACGTCCAGCACCGACCGCCCATTCGCCTTTTTCATATCCTTGATCGCAATTCTCTTCATCTTGTGAGCAATAAATGCATTCAGCAGCCCTTGGTTGATCAGACTAGCCACTATGGACTCGACCTCGAACATATCGGGAAGTACGAGCGGGTCATCCGTAACCAGTATCCTCTCGTCGTCCTCCTCTTCTGGCAGATCTTCTGCGTCCTCGAAATCGGGGTCGATGTAGTAGGCGGCTTTGGGAACGGTATCTCGCACGAACATCATGTTGAAGTGGCTCCTGCCTGGAAGATCGCTAGCCAGAATAGGGTTGAGAGCTTTGCGTTCGAGATATTGTAAAACGTGAACCAGATCTGAGATTTGCAGATTCGGCGATCTGGGAACTTTTGGGTCTCCTGGATCCCCATTCAACGCGAAGACTTTTCTCGCTAAGCTCCGCAGGACGAGGACTTCGCATCTATTCCGTATTTGTAGAAAGATCCGGAAATGGAGAAACCACGAAGCGTGCTCGTTGTCGAAACTTGTAAGCCATCGGAAGGTGGCCAAGTCTCCCTTTTTGATGACAGTGCAGATGGGATTGAAGCGTTCTTTCAGGCCGCGAGATTCGGGTTTGTCCCATAGCACTTCGGCAGGCATGCGACCAAGGATGATGTTGGAGGTGAGTAGATAGATGAGAATCAACCTTCGTTGCTTGCGATACTGCTCGAACGGCGGACAGAGATCGTAGGCTTGTTGCAGAGCAAGTTGAGCGCGGAAGAAGTGGCTCGTGGAGAAATGGAAGCGGCCTAGGTAGTACAAGTACGTCACCTGTTGCGGCTTGGGGTACATTCTAAGCGGCGGCGATAACGCGTCAATGCTGTTGAAAGTGTGGCTGCAGTTTCGTATCTTCTTGCACTGGAACAGAATCTTTAGACATAGATTGGCGAATATGTATATTCCCCGTCTTTTACCTAACATGCCATCGCTTTTGTCCTGCAAAGTGGCGGCTAGTGCTTCTCGCACGGTATTGGCAGCTCGCTCTGGGAGGGTAACTGGCACGGCGTCGTCCTCTACAGATTCCTCAGCAAGGCCAGCAATTAATTCCGGTTGTCTATCCAAACCGATAGCGAGGCGCGCAAGCAACTTGCAGTATAATTGCATGGATCCCAACAGCATATGCCCAAGTACAGCATCTTTGAAGGCGCTGCTCGCTTTTTGCACCAACTGGCTGAGCTGGTCGTAGGTTCTCAACAGGTTGCTTGGGTCCACATCTCTCAAGAAGACAAAGTATTGTACCATGAACTTGATGAAAGGAATCCAGGTACTATTCCCACCAATTCCTTCTCTTGCTTCAGGTAGCAGCCTGGTACAAAGCTTGTCCAACTCTTCCTCATTTCCCTGGGGAAAACTTGACTTCAGCTCGGCTATCAATTGGCTATACTGTGGAGGGAACGGAGGTTCAATGATCAGCCACTCAGCCAATTTTTTGGGACCCTCTCCCTTCTCTTCTGAAGCCGCACCTTCTTTCTGGGTTTGAATGAAGCCCGAGATGCCTTGCAGGAAGGTCTGCACCACTGTTGTGCCCATCGCGTTCCACACTTGCTGGTCCCTCGTCCACTGTGCCTTCACATCAATGATTCTTTGAAAGAGGATACCGGGATTTCCCTCCCTACTGGCAATGTACTTTTGTTTGAATTCGTTGTCTGTCTGCTCGTTATTGGTACCAAGTTCTGCTCTAAGTGTATGGAAGATGTCAAGAAGGTCTCTGGGTCCGAGAGTCGAGGGTGGAGGATCTGTTTGGTTGAGATTGAGCAGTGAATTCGCTTTTTGCAATATCTCTGGTATTTGCGCCTTGCCGATGGGTGTGTCTGCCCAGAGTGGATTTGGAATTGGTTCGGGCTCTGGGTCTGGCTTCCTCTGCTTCTTCGGGTTCTTCGGTTTCTTGGTAGGTGGGTGGTCGGATCCGGACTTGTCGTCTTCTGCGATAGTGGAGTGGGAGAGAGGTGAAGGGCGGATTGGTCTATGGTTGTTGAATTGATTGTTGTAGTGTTGATGAGCGTGTTGCTTCTGCTCAAGCGACGCGGGAGGCCTCCGCGAGTGAGCTTGAGACTCATCTCGCGACGACTTTCTCCGCGCCGAATTCCCCATTGCTCCATGTCAAAGTCGTCAGTGTTCATAATGAGAGGGTGGATTGTATATAAATTGGTGTATTCTCCCATTCCTCGTCTCTGCTTCCTGGCTGTTTGCATTTCTGGCAAACAATGAAAGCAACTGAGGCACCTAAGGGCGTGTGTTCTTTTCACATGCCGCGTCCCTCTCTGCATAACCCGTGCGACGTCATGCCTATGGTGAGAAAAGTTGATGGCATTGAAGAGCGTGAGAGCTTCCATGCGGATCCGACTTATATAACAATCTCACCACTCGATCTGATTCTTCATCAACATGTCTGTCCAAAGCTTACTGCAACAGCTCATATCGAGCCCAGTCCTCTTTCTCTACCAATTCTATCAATTCATTATAGACAAAGTCCTTTCTCCAGATCCTCCTCCTCCTGGTGCTAGCTTGAGAGGACCCAAGATTGCCATTATCGGTGCTGGCATCACTGGAGTCTCTGCCGCTTCACATTGCGTCGGACATGGCTTTGATACTGTCATCTTCGAATCGGACAGTCGAAAAGCCTTGGGTGGAATATGGAGTGTACGAAGAAGCATGTGGACTATCTTCTGACCGCAGACGACTAATTGGACAACAGAAAGTAAACGAGACGTCCGGCCTGCAAATCCACAGTCTCATGTACCGCTTCCATCCATCAGTCAAATGGAACAAAGGTTATCCTGATCGCCAACAAATCGTGAGCCAAGTCACCGAACTTTGGAAACGTTATGGCCTCGAAGACAAAACGAAATTCAACACAAGGGTCACCAATGTCTACAAGAATGAAAAAGGCCGTTGGATCATCAATGACCCAGCAAACGGACAGTTCGACGGCGTTCTTGCTGCAGTCGGTTCATGTGGCGACCCCAAGATGCCTCACGTGCAAGGGATGAACAAGTTCAAGGGACAAGTCTATCATTCTTCTCAGCTAACTGGAAAGCACGCAAAGGGGAAGAAGGTCGTGGTCATCGGTGGAGGAGCGTCGGCTGTCGAAGCTCTGGAGTTTGTTGCTCATGAAGACGCTGCACATACCTCAGTCCTAGCACGATCTGAAAAGTGGATCATCCCTCGGAATCCAGTCGTCGATATGCTCCTGGCGCTTAACATCTTCGGCATGGAAACCATCTTCTCATGGATCCCAGAAACTCTTCTACGTATCTTTTTCTATCGCGATCTCAAGGATCTTGCTCCTTCCAAGAACGCAAAGAGTGGTCTCTTCACAGAAACACCCATGGTCAACGATGATGTATTGGACCAAGTTCGTTCAGGAAAAGCAAGCTGGCTTCGCGGTGACATTATTGCCTTTGAGGAGAATGGCGTCAAATTCAATCACCGCAGCCAAGGTGTTCCCAAAGGTGGTCCAGGAAGAGAAGAACTGATCGAGGCCGATATCGTCATCATGGCTACGGGATATCAACGACCAAGTCTGGCTTTCCTGCCAAGTGACTGCTTTGAGGGCGATTATGCACCTCCCAATTGGTATATGCAGGTATTCCCACCAACTCACATGGACATTTGTGCCAACAACTGCACCTATGTCAATGGCATCGGAGCGGTCGGCAACTTCCATATCGGCATCTACACCCGTTTCCTCCTAATGTACCTCGTCGACCCTCTAGCAAGACCTCAAGAAGCATGGATGAAGAAATGGATCGACATGACTAGTTGGATCAAGCGCAAAGCACCGGGGTGAGCATGTCTCCATCTAGAAGCTTGAATATTTCTAACCTTTCTCCCAGCGGCGCCTTTGATTTTTTCACCTACAGTGAACTTCTTTACTGGTTCGTATTCACACTCGTCATCAACCCGTTCCGCTGGAAATGGGCCTTATTCGTGCTCTTTGGCATTAACAAAACGCTACCAATGAAAGTCGTCGAGCATGAGGATAGACTGAGGAATGGCATTCATCATCAGACTGTTAAGTCCTGATGGGCATAACCTATGAGCTGATAGGAAGAAAGCATGAAATAGTCGAAAAATAGCGTTTTATACAACGGCGCAGTAAGGAGAAGTGATTACAGAGGATAGACCAGGTACTTCTTTTCCTGACACGCCAGGCAGCGTAAAAGCCCCGAGCTCGCAATTTCCCTTTGAGAAATCATCGTTCTAACTCTACCTACTAATATCGGTGCACGACTAAGTAGCCAATGTCAGAGTTCCAACTCTTACTGGACGAGATTATTCTTTCATCTTCGCTAAGATAGTGCCAATGTCAAGATGAATACGGGGAACATCATCACCTGTTTATACCCCATCTTACTTCAATTCTTCCCAATTGGATCAGCCCGACTATGTCCAGCAGATCTTCCCGTCGCTAGCTTTGAAGCTTCGACTGACTTCGGTGCCGCCAGAACAGACACTTTCGAAGAGACAGACCTTCATTCCAGCCGTCCACTCCATCAATATCTCCAACCACCCTACGCCTCCCCCTTTATACTACAATCAATACACTTTAGTACTCCCCTCGCTCCACTTCTCCTCTACACTATTCTTATCCTACACCCTCACCCCAATACGTATAACCTGTTGCTACTCCATCCAACCTAGGAACTTATCCCTTCTTACTCCACCCAATCATTATATAGAAGCGTCTAAGAGGATCATTCAAAAATAGTATAATACCATTTATTATATTCCCTCCGTCTGAAACTTTAGATAAGCAAGGATAATTTTGTTTTTGGCGCCGAAGGAAGCGAGGCTGGAAAAAGTGGGTCTCTCCCTCATGAAAATCATAGAGCAAGGCTGAAATCGAACGTCACTAAACACAGCACATTCCAGTCGAACAATTCTGAGTCAAAGTCTCACAGATTTTTCTTGGTCACGGAAAGCCCAGTCTGGACACCTTGAATTTCATTTGCGACGACCAAAGTTTCCCAACACGTATTCCTCCCCTTTCCCAAGCCATCTTGCAAGAGCGTAATCGACCACCCCTATCCCTTCTTCTCAGTCAACTCTGCGCTCGTTCAAGGCGGCTCTCAGCAATGAGAGTAGATAAGAAGGCACTTAGGTATGCTCTTCTCACATCCCGCAATACAGTTGCAAAGCTCGATCTTTGGATATTGCCCTGGCGGTGGTTTGCCCCATTTTGCCACGCAGGCTTTCCCACAGGCTATGCACTTAGGATCGGGGCTGGTGGAGGTAAATTGACGCGGTGCGAGAAGGATGCGAGAGGGTTCGTCCGAGTCGGTTGGTGTTGCTAACAGGGCGGTAGAGAGGGAGGTGAGGAAGGAGAGGATGAGAATGGTTCTCATTTTGGAAAGGTAATGTTGGCGTTGTGTTGTGTAGCTGTCTTGATGGTATGTTTGGATGGGAATAGAAAGCTGGCCTCGATTCCAACGTGGGATAGACCGATGTTTAAATACATGTCGAATCTACTGTACTGAGGGTTCTGCACCATCTGTACCCCCAATCTGCACCATTTAAGAGAGGTCCGTCTTTCGGTGTTTATCGATGTAGCGAGACAGTGGACCCGGTAAGTTGGCTCCCTCTCGCTCAGTGATCCATTAACGGGTAAGAGCCAGGATTACCGTTCCCACGATATCGGCAATTTTGAGTGCATAGCACGATATCGAGATGTTTTGTTGCCAAATATTAATGGAGACATCCCTCCGCTGCGGACATCCACAACGCCACCTCCGCCCTTTGTGCAAAGTGGCATGGTTGAGAGAGTTTGCGGCAGTCGCATCTCCACAACCTGTTTTCCTTATCTTATTAGAAGACGATAGTCTCCCAGCGGAAGGCCAAGCGCATTCACAACATCTACAAGATTTCGCAGGTTGCATAAGTCTTGCTTTGCAGATGATGATGAGAGCAAACAACAAGATGTTCCCGAAATCACCCTTGAAAGTGATCAAGCTTGCGTCTCTCACACCGACTGGATCTCCGAATCTAGCGTCGAGGCTGAGACGAATGCGGGCCTGTACTCGTTGGTCTCAGCCAGGGCAGATTGCGTGCGTACCATGTACTATGTGACTACGGTACCTACAATCTAAATACAATAAGCTTATTGATCTTACTCCAGGATTCTTCAGTACCATAGTATAACATGGCTCGGTTAGGGGGCCATCGGATGATAATCATCACAAAATAGACATTGTTGAAGGTCAACACTCCCCCACTTGTTCGCTAGGATCTTGCGGACCATCGCCAGTTGCCGTCGAGGATTTTCGCTTGATCCGATATCTCATTTCCTTCCTTCTCGCAACTTGACCAGCTTGTAAGTCAAATTCCCGGTTGGGTCTTCCGGATTGTAGCCATTTAGGGAGGGTGTATATCGGGACACTTCCCCCTTCTAACCATTTATGGTAATGGTTTTATCTATCATCCTACTTATACGCCACACAAAGGCTACAAACCATAGCCCAGGCTAACTACCCTACTCTTATACCATTTACATGCTAACTACCCCACTTGCACACTACGCACACCACCAGACCTAATGAACACCTCGGAAAGAAGGATTAAGATGCTCAAGTGAGCGTAGGACTGCTGCCCCATACAGTAGGCACCCCTGAGCTTGCGAGGGAGGGTACTGTACTGTGTTATATCGGTGTTGCTCCAAGCGGGACTCTGGCTCCTACCCTGGATACGAGTATAGGTACCTTAGGAAAGTTCCCGTCTTTTCTGGCCGAGCGCCACGGGAGTGATGAAAGGAGGCTCGTGTATTTACTATGGGGTATACTATGTACTGTGCAACCGAAGTTTACTCCACAATCTTGGAGTGCGAGCAAGTTTCCATGAACTATCGCATTGGTTATTAGGCATGCGTTCCAGCATGTGAACTCGCTCGCATTAACACCTCTTAATCAAGTTATATTGACACCCAAAATCATATCGACCTACTGTGGTAGCTTGGGTATTAAAGGTTAATTCTCGGCTCGATAATACCCCTGTTATTTTCCACCCCAACGTAGGATTATAAATACAAAACTTACTTCTTTAAAAAGAGAAAAGCGAGGAGAATAAGATCCTTTTCTTCCGATAAAAAAAAATATTAAGGTTACGTTAAGTTATACGTAAAAGAGAACTTATCGCACGGATCAAGACAGGGGTTGCAATTAACCTTTATTCCCCAAGCTACCACAGTAGATACACCAGTTTCCCCCCTGTAACAGATTCTTACTTGATTAACATAGGCGAGAGAATGTCGCACCATTTACGCCTCCCATGGAAACATCGCGACGACGACGAAACCACAACGACCAACGATAACCTTCGGAACCAGCATTGCCTATATACTGCGGAGGAGAAATGCATAACCTCCGCCCTAGCTCAAAACCAACGATCGGCAGATGCCGGTGACGAGAAGTACGAGCGACGTGGACAGGATAGATTATTCAGAGAGTGTTACTCCGTACGAGTAAGACATCCGTCGGGAAACAACCTGATTGTAATTGCCACTCTAAGAACGTCCTCTTGCCTAGTAGGATCTATACAATGCGAAAAATGGCAAGGAAGAAAAAGGAAGAGAACATCTAGAACTCAATATGCGGGTTTGTACATCACACCACGTCCCTCCGCTAGGAAAATCTTTCGACTATGGTACCCACTCTCCTTCCTTCTATCAAAAACACCCCGGAATCGTAAAAATGCACCCAACACGCCCTTCCCTTATTATCCTTCATACCTTCCTAAACAGGATGCCTACACCTTGGAGGAACATTCCTAGGGCCTCGTCTTTTATTGGTGGATCTTCTAAAGGCGATAAATGCGGATGAAGTAGTGGTTCGGGTTGAGCTAGAATATTTTTCTTATTGTTGGAAGATATGGGTGAGTCCATGGTTGTTTGGATTTTGTGGGCGAGTAGCCATTTGCGAGCTAGGAGATTATGCATTTGTTATTAAGGATGAAGGGAACAAAGGAAGGAAGTATCAGATTATAGTTGAAGTAAGAAAAAGAAGGATGGCTGTGATGAAATGAGTACTTCGTCTTATCTTGAACCTCATTGTAATATCTGACCTTGGTCATCATATATATGAGTCTACAAAGCTCTTAGCATGAGTTTCACACATCATAACTGAGGAATCTCCTGTATGCAAGATACTATTTTTCTCTGCCGAATAATCCTCTTAAGGCTCATCGGAATAACCTCCGTCAGATCGGAATAGCCTCCGTCTGATCGGAATAGCCTCCGTCAGATCGGAATAACCTCCGTCCTTCATTACAAGTTCGAGCATATCGATGGTCTTTGCATGAGTTTTGCTCCCCTCTTGCTCAGAGTTTGATGATCTTGTAGATCCAATAACGTCTCGCGAATAATTTTGAATATCTTTTTGGACTTCTTTTCGTTTCTTCAAGGTTATGGTCTGAATGCTTGTTGTTGACTTCGTGACTGTTCTGTTTGGTGTCTGTCTCGTTCTGACCACAATTCGTCGCACCTTCTTCCATTTCGTCTCTCTGTAACCCAAAATCTGCTTCAAATTGGTGATTTCGTCGCTTTCGAGGTCTCAAAGGCAAGCACGCCGATTCCGCACAGACTACCTCTACTCGTTTGGTGAGAGCGGAATTCTTGGCAGCATTTCGTCCCGGGAAGGGCGAAATGGAACTACCATCGACTGCCAATACCAACCGACTGGCCAAATCCTCTTTATTCTATCGTGAAGCTGAAGCAGATGACATGGACGATATTCTGAGCCTCCATTAGTGCTGATGATCTGATGAGATGCACGTTTGAAGACAGACGTCGATGGATGAGCCAATATTCGCCGCTGACAGATGCACAATCTCGACATGAGGTACCCAAGAATAGAATCTTGGAAGAAATCAAAACTTGCTCTCTGAGACTGACCGGACAACATGAGATGCTCTGTTCGGCTCGTCAGAAGCTAGACCCGATGAATGCTCTGCCACAGTCCGGTTAGTGGCGAATGCAAGGCAGACATGGCCAAACCTTTGGTACAGCGGGCGGCGAAGTCAGCATGATTGACGATCCTAAAGGATGAGGACTCGGAATATGGTTAGATGGTTCCATGGTCACTTGCTCGGAATGACCTCAGTCGTTGTTTGTACCTGGCCGCAGCGGCAGTAAGATACACGGTACTAAGGAACGAGGTCCTTGCTTTGGTGGAGTGATGACATGCTCCATTAAGAGAGGACCAGTTTGATAGGTTGTCTCCATGAAGCTGTCAGGATCGGTTCAAACGGCAAGGGAGAGGGCAAATATGCCTCGCAGGTTTGATCGCAGATTCCATTCCTTCTTGCGGGAGGGGTGGCTGTTGTGATAGGTGAGTGTGAGTGTTCCCGTCATCAGCAGGACGCACTGGAGGCTGTAGGCGGTGGGAGGCTGTGCAAAGAGCGGCACACCTCAACGCCTTGTGGAGCTTGGGGTCGTATCGCGGTAGAGACGCTAAAACTCGGGGTCTACAGGGGTACAGCTCCCCCATGATCATCAGCTCATAGAAGATAGATACCAATTCAGTCGGGTACATACTTGATATTTAAGAGAGGTGCAGTTCTGAAGTCACCACCTAATAATTTGCCTATTCGCTACACGATTACCTTGCTCAACAACAAACGATCAACTTCCATTCACAGTGGCATCCTCTATACACAGCTTATTAGCACCATCGATCAACACCGCAAGAATGTCAGAGGGCTCAACCTCCAAAGCTCCTCTCAATGGCAGCCACCGCGAACCAGATGCGCCTCTCATCAAGGTCCAACCTCCACGTCGCGAAGACTTACAGCCGTCATACAGTCAAACAATTCAGCCTGACACTGACGACGACCCTTCTCACGGCTGGTATGGTGGCATGATAAACACCTTGGGGTCGGTCATCGGATCTCTTGGAGCTGTTCCTTGCTGTATTATCTGCCCGAATCCATACAGACCGGTCGAGCAAGGCAATGTGGGCCTGGTTACACGATTTGGAAGGTTCGCAAGAGCTGTCGATCCAGGTTTGGTTAAGGTCAATCCTCTTTCTGAAAGATTGATCCAGATTGATGTCAAGATTCAGATCGTTGGTAAGTACATTCTCCAGAAGGTATGTGATCCTGTGCTAATGTCTCCAAAGAGGTACCGCGCCAGGTCTGTATGACCAAGGACAACGTCTCCCTCTTCCTCACCTCTGTCATCTACTACCGCATTACCTCGCCTCACAAGGCTGCCTTCGGTATTTCCGATATCAGACAGGCCTTGATCGAGCGTACTCAAACCACCCTGCGCCACGTCGTAGGCTCGCGCATCCTACAGGATATCATCGAGCGCCGCGAGGAAATCGCACAGGACATCCGCACGATCGTCGAAGATGTGGCTAAACACTGGGGTGTCGAAGTGGAGAGCATGTTGATCAAGGACATGATTTTCAGCGAGGATTTGCAAGACAGTTTGTCCATGGCCGCTCAAGCCAAGCGAACTGGTGAAGCCAAGGTCATCGCTGCGCGTGCTGAAGTCGAGTCTGCCAAGTTGATGAGACAGGCCGCCGATATCTTGAGCAGTGCTCCTGCTATGCAGATCAGGTATGTGCTGAAATTTGATCTATTGAGACCGATCGTTCACTAACAATGTTCTCAGATATCTCGAAGCCATGCAACAGATGGCTAAGTCTGCCAACAGCAAGGTCATCTTCTTGCCAGCCACCAATCAGACTGTGCAGGAACAGTTCGCCGATGCTGCTGCGCACCACGGTGAGCCAGGTCCATCGAGAAGTCCCATGGGTATCTCAAGCAGTGCCGGAAACGAGTACGGCTCGCAGAACCATGGCTTTCAAAGTGCCATCAATTCCAACGTGATCGAGCATATGTAAACGCTCAATTCTGTCACATCAGTTTTTGGGCACGACGCGCGAATGGCGCATGGATGGCGACAAACAATGGATGATTGAAGGGTAGGGTCGTGGTAAAAGGGTGTTCAGTCTGGGGTTGCTTCTTTTTGATGTTCATTATGATACCCTACTTCACCTACTCTCGCTACACTTGTGGCATTGTATTCCATAGTGTCTAATTGCGGTCAAAATGATAAGTTTTGCTCTCTCATCGCTGATTCGACCGTATTCATCGCATCTCTAAATATCATTTAGACAAATTTCAATATGATTCAGTTATTGGAAATCCTTGCGTGAATAAATAAGACGATCTTAGCAAACTCCAGCTTGGAGGAGAGAAGACGAATTGGTCTCAATGGTAAGATGAATTGTAGGCTTGGTTATCGCGTGTCGGGTCCTTATAATAAAATAAGTGTGGCCTCTGAAGACTCTTGCGTTGCTACCTATTCTTGACAAGGATTTACTTAAGTAGGATTGTCGTCTAATTCAACTTACGAGGAGGGCCCAACCTCAGCGTCCTGGGTTCGAACATGGGTTCTTGGACCGTTTTTCAACGAAGTCTAGGATGTCCTTCTTCCATCCAATACAACAGAGAGTACTCAAATTTTGGAAGAGTGAAGATACGAGGGCACAAATTGCGGATGAAATCATCTCATTTCTTTCGATTGCTCTTGATTCCCAAGCGCGCTCAGATCTTAGCTTTGGCAGGTTCACCCGTCCGTCGTCCATGCACATAACTGATCCTTCTGAACTTCTCTCCCGCCTCACCCCATAGCTCATTTCTCAACAGCGAAAACACACCCATCTTTGCCCTCCCTCTCACCCTCTTAGCCAACTCAATTGCTTTTTCCAGCATCTCCTCTGGCTCGGCAATCTCATCCACAATCCCATCTTCCAAAGCCTGTTTGCCCGTCCACTTGTGTGCCTCCAACAGCATCTTCCTCGCAACCTGTGGCCTCAACTTCAATCGCGGAAGCGAACCTATGCCGTCAAAATGTAATCCGAGGTTAACGGGAGGCATGGAGAGAAATCCTCGTTTTGAGTTCATGATACGGTAGTCGTGGGAGAGGGCGAAGGGACAGCCGCCGCCGAAGACGTGGCCTGTTATCAGGGCGATGGTGGGGTATGGGTAGTCCATCAGCGTTGAGAGGAGTGGGTAGAAACCATCGCTGTTGGCGAAGGGGTTTGTGTCGGATTCGTCTAGTTCTAGGCCCTTGGGTTGGTGTCAGTGATGGTTTTTTACAAAAAGGCTAGGGAGCCAATCCCGCTCGCCGATCTTTGCGTTCATGAAGAAGAAAACCTGCGAAATAGAGGTCGGAATGGGGGAGTTGACCTACAGTGCAAAAGAACTTTGCATCATTTCCTCTTATTATCACTGCCCCTTCTGCGTCTTTTCCCAGGCGTGTTTCTACATCTCGAAGTGCTCTTATTATCTCCTGGGCGAAAGCAACATTCAACCGATTTTCTGGAAGTTTTCGCATGGTAATAACGTAGACATTGCCGTCGTGACAGTCGATTGTGAGGTTCGGATAAGACATTGTATGCGAATTATGTATACTCGTGATCCAGTATTTCTGATGCTGAGAGTTTGAATTGTTCCTCTTACATGCGCATATAGTGTGCGAATTTGACCCGGCAATGGAATGGTAAGATGAGCTGTCGTCCAGCAGCAGAGCTCTAGCCTCTGGCTAGCTTGCTCCCCGCCATTTCCCCACACACGGCATTTCTCGGTAAAAACGGCAAAGTCCCCTCTGCGAGAGGCGTGTTGCCAGGATGGGACGGATACGGATGTTCCCGCTGTGCTCAGAGCGGTTGGCCAAAGCGTGCTGAAAAGGAGGGAAGGATTTCAAGAAATACTCCGTTTGTGTCCAGAAACCATCACCAAAAAGCGCCATTCCCATGCTCCCAGTCATTGAAAAGCCAGTTTCCAATCCCGCCATACTGATCCAGGGAGACTTGTCCATCAAGGAATTGAGCGTCCAACCCTATCGCAGTTGGACCATCGATACCTGAGCTTTCTTGTGGAGACTCAGCGTACAATCCACCAGGTGTTCGTAGTCCTTGCAATATACCAGCAGTCATAATATCGCGCGCAGCTGAAGGCTGATGTTGGGTGTTCGAATCATGGTAGAGGACGTCCCAGCTCCTGCATAGATCTGCTCCAAATTCGTCGAAGAATTGCATTTGTTCTGGCGTGAGATTGTTCTCTGGGAAATAGGTCAAACGCTGGCTTTTCGTGACTTTGTCTCGTACGTCGTTGATTCTTTTGAGAGAGCCAATTGCTGATGGCCATCGCTTCCCAAGTTCCTCTTGAGATTTGATGATGATTTGAAGATCTTGTTCAGCTAGATGCCAAAGACCTGCGTATCTGTAGCTGGAGAGAAGACATACGCCGGCTGCGAGGAGGTAGAATGTGAAGATGGGTCCAAGATAGCGGAGCTCGTCTCGAACAAGAAAGTCCTCGAAGATTCCTGCAACAAACGACGAGGCCAGCAGCGAGGCCGACGACGGTGTTATGCTTGGTGGTACCGTCTTATTCAGAATGATAACGGACGTGAAATACTGGACGTGAAGTTGTCGCGCCTCGAAACTGTAAGCCCTTAGAGGTCGGCTGTTCTGAGGATAACAAAGCTGTAAGCTTTCAGGCAGAGTCTTCATCCATCGGAACGTTCGATCACCGATCCCAGATTTATTCTCCGTGAATTGCCCTTGCTGTAAAAAGCACTGTGTAAGATCGCCGAGAATCATGGATATTCCAACATAGGCCGAGAACAAATTGAAGGAATTCACATCTCCCACAAAATCTCGAAGTAAAGGTGGCAACACGTCTGTCTTTTGTAGCGATATGGCTCGAGGTCGTCCATGTCCAGCATTGATCAGACAGTCTCTCGTGACAATTGACCACCACAATCTCCGCCTGATTGCTGCGTCTGGTTTGTTTTTAGGCTCTCGATGTAGCCCAATTTGATACGCCAGTCCCACAGCAATGCGAAGCCAAAATCCACTGGTGTCAATCGAGAAATGCTCCGGGCCTTCTGGATTCCACCAGTTCAGCAACAACGCTCCCACACACATGAGCATCGGATCTCTCTCAGCGCCCATCCAGAATAGCATCTTTCCCTTCTTGTAGAAGTCCTCTGGCGGACCGTAGGCGACAGGAGAAGACGAGACCCTGCTACCAGCCAACATCATCCCTTGAAGCAAAAGAATCGAGGTATCATTCTGCGATCGTCCCTCAATCCAAGTCCGTTCAACAATCGGCGTCCACGGCCAGCATCGCGTCCAATAGTGATCGATGAGACTTTCACGATAAGCCCGGATTGGCATCTCAAAAGCTCTCTGGATCTCCAAGATTTCCCGATCCTGGCTTGACAGCCCACGAGTTGAATGCGGAGGAGCTTCCTCTTCATCGTTGATGGCTTCGATGTACTCGGATCTACCTAAATATGAGGCATTTGTAATCGTGTAACCAGCTCCGGGTTGCGCTGATGAAGTAACAGCTCCCGGAGTCGCATTCATGGTCTCCGAGGTATCGTCATGGCTCGTCACAGAGAAACCAGTATGTGCTAGAGCAGGAGGTTGACTGAAGGCTCCATTGGCACTAGATGATGCTTGATGCGAAGCACCCCCCTTGGTCAAGCTTGGAGCCAGCTTCGGTCCTCCGGCTTGCGACTCACCAGAATTTTGGGATAAAAGAGTGCTTTCGCGGCGGACTTTCGGAGGTGGTGATTCGCTGTCAACTGTATATGTCCGCTTTCTTTTTCGTTCTCGCGGACGGCATTCGTAACCATCACGGACACAGGGCGAGCATTGTGTTCCTTCTGTGATGTCTAGATCACATTTGATCTTTTTCTTATGGCAAATAACGCAAGCTTTCGCTGCTCGGGCCGGTCGAACGGCTGATGCCATTTTGCTGCGCAGACTGCGCGCGGATCATTTTCACCTTGCGAGGCGCTTCGATGAGACGTGATTCAAGAGGAATCCATGGGGAACCAAAGTAGATGTCTCCGGATAAAAGCTGGTGGAAAGTCAGATTGTTGCAGGTGAACGCAGGTAATAATCCCTGTCCAAAGAAAGAGGGCCGCATTACAGTCACGGGATATGGGGAAAAGTTATCCAGGATTGAAATCGTATTTTTAATCGCTTTCAGTCTAGATGTGTTGACATCTCTATCGTCAAAGTACAATTCTTTTCGTTTTAAAGCTACAGTTTGGCAAGCAAATACCTTCCGCCATCGCCGCTCCCTTTTACAATTTCATCGCTCTCCCAATCGATGTTGAAAGTCGTCTTGTTCAGCGGGTTCTGTCGATGTGCACGGTCAAAGAGATCTTCGTAAACTTGCCCATCATAACGGCCAAGTGCTGAGTCTAGGATGTAATCTGGCAATGCCCAGCTGTCTACCAATTTCACAGCATGAGGCCGAACCTTCTCTGTCATCAAGACAAGAATTGCGTCAGACAAAGCATCGAGAGAGTTTGGAGTTACAGCTTTGGTAGTGGAGAAATTACGAGCATCTGCATCCATGGTGTATAGCGAGTAGAGCTGGAAGAGGTGGGCCATGGTTTCTGCCGTCTCTTTTGACAGGGGCGATGATTGGATAGCTCGATGGAAGTTGACAACTAGAATCAGTTCAGAGTAAGCTGGTATGAGGTTAACGAATTGTCCCCTGTGAGCTTCTTCAAGGCCATGTACTGACCATTGCTCAGCTTGTGCAGCTGTATCAGTAAACTGTTCCAAGACTTCTTTTCGATAATCCGTGCGTGATAGGCCTGATAGCTCTAGATCATGCTGTTAGCATCGCAAAGCGTGTTAAGTTTGGTTTCAACATACTAGATCCGCTGCTCTCCACCTGAATGCTTCCACGATGGCATTGTTATCGATCCGACCATTATAAATGATATCCTGGGGGGATTTCTCATTTTTGCCTTTCAAGTATTGCTTGAAGAGTTCGTCTGTCGGGTCGGCTGATAACTTTGAAGAATTTTGTACCGCAGTTATCATTTTCTTGATAAGGTAATTTGCTACTTGCTGCGTAATCATCCAATTGTCTCCCTCAACAGTGGGCTTGGACAGATAGCTAGCATATTATCAGTAAGATGATTGTCCACAAAAAAGTGTACGCACTCGTTATTAATGCCAATTAACCCACTACCACCCCCAAATCCATGACCACCCATGGCCCTTCGACAAGTTTCTACCTCGGGTTAGTCAAATATCTGACAAACAAGCGGAACTACTCACCAATGCCGTTTGCAGCATATGTCGTGCAAAGACTTTTCAAGCCAGAAGAAGTGCTATGCAGCTCTGCTATCGAGCTGAAATCTCCCTTTTCAATGGCTTCTCTCGAGTCATAGTACAGGTTGTACATCGCCTCCCCGGTGTAGTGTAGAGCAAACGTGGTGGCAAGAAGTGGCAAAATTCGAATTTGCACGGTGGGATAATCAAGAACTGCCATTTCAGGTGCAGTGTTACCAGGAGCATCTCGATTCTTGAATTGCTTTCGGATTGAGGTGTAGCGAACCGCGATCGTGACGGCTCTCGCGAGAATCAATCTTGAATTCATCACTATGTTGGCACGAACATTGGTCAAGGACCCATACACCAGCCCAGGGTGTCCTTCCTTCTTGAATGTACCGGTACTTGGATCAACCTTGGCGTATCGTGACAAGAGCGCGTTGTGCGGAACGCGGAAATTGTTGAATAGCATGTAGCCATTGTCCATACTGGTGTATCCATACTTCGGTCCAATATCTCCGACAGCAATTCCTTCCAGTGGTTGGTGCGTTTTCGTGTCCCGTATTTGTATGATGAAAGGATGCGGTCCTTGAGATTTGTACTTGACTTCTGCAGCAGCTCCCTTGTCCAGAGTTGGCGTCCTTATCTCAGGGAGAAGTAGCTGTGCGACTACAATAGCATGTGTTGCTGTTCTTCCCATTGTCCCGTTCCACCATTTGCTTGCAGTCAGGTACGGACTATGAATGACGAACTCCTTCGTCTTCACATCGTACTTGGCCTGCAACTCGATACCCCTGACATTGCTCCCGTGACCCATCTCTGTTTGAGCGTAAGCTCCGAGAATCTTCCAGCTTTCGATTTTTGGCATCCAGTACCTCCTCTGCTCATCACTACCTTGCTCTTTGACAGTTGTGACAAACATAGTCATATGCAGATGATACGGAGACATCTCATCCACGAGGTACTCTGCCATTCTATAATCCTCATGATCCCATCCATATTTCTTGACCATACGACGCAACGCTTTTGCTCTCGCTAGACCAAGGTGATATCGTTCCGGACGAGACAAGTTCAATTGTTGCTTTTTTTTAAACAGTGGCTCGCGTTCCAGCACAGGGACAATCCTCTTCTGGCGCTCAAGAAAGTCATCTCGGGATAACAGGTGTTTCGACAACTCGTCCACGGATATAGATGACTTTTCTCTCTCCTGCTCCAAAATTGCTCCTCCATCATAAGAAGGTTTGAGACCATCGGTGAAATCGGCCATGTTAGGATTTCCTTCCAGTTCTCGATGGATCTCAATGGATAAGATGGCAGTACGCAAGAAAGAGTTTCGACTTCACGCATCTTGACGTGCTCTGTTTCCACCTGGTCAACGGAGTTAATCGGCTCAGCCGGCATTTGCTGTCGTCGAATGCCCTGGACGCGTTACAAGTGCGGGGTCTGGAATGATTGATGAGATGCACGGAAATGGAGATGGACGTGTGAGCGAGTCATGTTTCTCGTGATCTTCCAATATCAGGCTGGGTATTGATAAGTATGCCTAGCCAATACTTATCTTTTCTCTCAATTTCCAATCGATTTTCACTTGTAACGAGCGTGGAAACCATGGACGGCTGCATACAACAAGGCTAGGTACGGTAAGCAAGGCTGACATTCGCATTGGGCCGATTGTGCGTGGCCCCCCAACCTAAGCCACAAAGTAAGCACGAGGTGCATGGTCAGCAGAGGCCTCAGAAGGCAGACGTCTGCGATGCCAAAGCCCTTGCGACTTCATGTCACTATGTCGTGACCACCTCTAGATTGGCGTAACAATCTTGTCCATCTCCAGTCATTAAACCATGGTCACGACTTCAGCGCCCTCCACTCCACCGCAAAGAGTCTCCCGGCGCAAACAATCTCTCTCCCCCAATCGACGCAGTCTCTCCACACCCCTCTTCAATCCTCCTCAAATCTCAGTCGAAGACGTATCGCAACCCCTCACAGAACCAGAAGACCCTCTCCATACTCGACCCGATCCTCCAAATCATAACAATGGAAACAAACATACGGGAGAGAGGAGGCAAAGCTTGATCGCAAAGCGCAAGAGAATACAAAGTGTGGGATGGAAGAAGAGATGGGATGATAACCACTTTCCCTGGCATTCTGGTCGCGTTCTGATCGTGGACTGCTATTCTCGCGACCACAGCGATGATGGAAGAAGAAAGACTCAAGCTTACGAATTCTGTACCATATCCGAGCTTGAAGAATTCTACCTGAAAGGTCCTGGGAAGACGTCTGAGCATGCATTGAGGGTCATACACGTCCAAAATGCTGTCTGGGCTCGCGAGTTCCTTCTTGGGAAATTCAACATCGCGTCCAGTGGAATCCAAGACGATGTCGTTGGGACAGGCTTTGGAAATTGGGCAAAGTACGACAGACCACAGTATCGTGCCGGGAAACCTGTCCTGAACTCGAAGACCTTCCGTACAGGTAAAGACCCATGGCGAGGCGTCAGCAGAACCGGATTTGGCGTGGACTATTTCAAGAGTTACAGACCTGGTGTCATTACAAATGATTCCGAGACAGAAAGAGGCAGGTTCAAGTTTATGGAACTCAATCATTGGGAAGAAGAGATGTCAGCAGCTATACACGGTTACGATGTTTACGTCCAGCGACTCTCGGTTTACATACAGCGAAACGAAGGACCGGTAACCTTATCCCCTCCCGATAATGCAGATGTAAGAAACCCCTATATGCACCGGGCAACAGATCTGGAACATTTCAACGGCGAGGTGCTTCCCCCGAAACGAACAAGTAGTCTACCTATTTTGGATAAAGCCAGTATGCAAAAGCAGGTCGTCGAGCGTCTTTTGGCGCTGGACAATAGCTCCACAATAATCGTCTTTGAAGCCTCGCAGACGGGGAAGCCAACTGACACCCTCATACAAGCGAGATCCGAGATTGAGACTCGTTGGCGTAGAATGATGTTCTACCTCAACCGAGACGACTACATTACAGATGATCGGCTGGCTCTAGATTGCATGGATCTCGTCCTGAAGGATATCTTCAAGGGACTGCAAGCAAGCTGGGAGAAAACACTCTCAAAATGTGAAGAGCATGTCAATATTCTCGAGGACAAGATCTACGAAAACCCGGCAGACGAGAGTCGTGCGCCGGAGCTTTGGACGAACTCTTCGCTGTGGTTGAAAATCGAGAAATTGATGAGCTTACAACAAGCGGCGATAGGTGACTTACAAGTTCAGATGAGAGAGCTGGCTGAATCCCCGAATGATGATGACGATGGCAAGGTGGAGTGGTTTCAGAATACTCCGAGAGACATTGGAAGGATTGCGGGCTTGATTGATGAAGAGTTGATCAAGCCCACTGCTAACCTCAGTGACCTAGTACGATTGCTCCTGCATTCTTCGAGATGATATGCTAATATATGATAGATGTATAAGTCAGTTGGCATTCGCGACTCTCGTCATTCACTTGAACTTGGAACGTCCATGTGGAGGCTGTCGTGGATCACGTTCGTTTTTTTGCCATTGACCTTTGCCGTTGGCTTCTTTGGAATGAACGTCGACACCTTTCAAATAGAAAGGGGCTATCCAAGTATTAAATGGTATTTCATTGCTGCTGTCCCTCTCATGGTCGTGGTCATCGTTCTCTACCTCTTCATCAAATCTGTTGTCTCAAATCGCAGAGACAATCCACTGCAACGCGGCGTCTATGAACAGATCTACGACCAATTTGCTGAGGAGCGACCCGAGTTATGGTCAAGGACTGGACCGCGCTCTTACGTCACGCCAAAAGGCGCATGGAGCCGTATTAAATGGTGCATCGTAAAAAGCTGGTTCCATCCTAGCAGAACCATTACCAAACGCACCTATTCCGAGATCGACAAGATGGGTCTGTGGGCACGCATCCAACGCCAGCTGGCTGAGAAATGGTTGAAGACTATCAAAATCGTTCCTGGAAGTGGAGACTTAGAGTCTCGTCTCTTGCCCGAATTGGAGTTTAGCACTGTCACTGAGCTCATGCCATTCACAACTTCCGTAGCCATGGCAGATGGCTCACCTGCTATTGCAACGAGGATGGGCACTCCACCTTTCCGTCAATATAGTCCGAAGCGGAGTCGGTCAAGTAGTGGTGGGAGGGTAAGACCGGAACGCCCACTTAGTCTGGGCAGTGACATGGTCATTGAAGAGAGTGATGATGGGGATGGTGAAAGTAGTAATGGGCAAGGGAAGGGGAAGGACAGGGACAGGGACAGGGACAGCGGAAGCGGAAACGCGCTTATCACTGAGGAGAGTCCGCCAAGAGTTGGGTTGGGCATTGAAGTGAGAAGATCGATTTCGGAAACGTTGCCGCCTTCGCATACCTCGGGTGGTATGCTGAATGTACCGCTGTCTATCAGGAGAGGGGATGAGCATGCTCCTTGACGCAAGTAATCATGTTTCGAGGCTCTTGCTGTACACTACACCAGTCAATTTATACTTGGCTCTCACAAATTTCTCCCACCAGATTGGGACAAGAATGATGGAAGCCAGATTGGCGATTTTGTCGCCGTAAGAATCTGAATGGAGTGTGTAATTAGGAACACGTATCGCAGCCTTAGAATTCTGATTCTTTTGGCCCGGGCCGGGTATTCATTGAAATTGGGAACAAACAGTGGCTCTGGTTGTTGCAGCTGACCTGCTCTTTCCATATTGCGCGTCTTACGGTCTTACCTGTTGCATGGGAGAAGACTATTTCGGCTTGCTCGAGTAATTTGGTACACCGCTTCTTCCAATCGATCTGTTCGTATGCTGAATTTTTCGAGTAGCAAATAGCACTTCGTCATTGCCTCTATTAGACTGAGGTGTTAGATATCGGCGACTATTCATTGAGCTCGTGCTCTGGGGAATGAGCAGGACTTGGGATGGTTCTTTGAAAGAAAGATATTGGAGGAGATGAGGTGTTTTTTTACACCTTATGGATCTGCCCTTGCTGCTGGTAACATTTCCCTATGAATGGCCAGTCGATAAACCGATGCGTTCATTGTTGATTGTATGTTGGAGTATTATCAATACAAAGCTGGCGGGAAATTAATCGTACTACAAGTCAATTCTCTTTCGCAGGTAACGTATGTTCCGTTCCTTCTTTTGAGTCTCATTTCTTGAGCCAACAGTAATGAGTTCAATGAGAAGGGCAATAAGCAGAGACCCGTGGGGCAAGTGACGACCGTAAATTGATTGCAACAGTCCGTTTGGTGTTAAAGAGACAATCATCAGTGCATTATTTGTACGCAGAGACTGTTATTGGCAGATCAACTTTCACGCGCAAAGTTTCTGATGCTCATCTTACGGCGTCCCATATGTCATCAACTCTGGTAGGCTTTATCCTGTATTCCCTTGATTACAACCGGGCGCCCTCTTATAGACCAACCATCTGTCACTAAACCAATATTATCTGACGATGTAAAATTCGGCCCGAACATACATGTGGTCCGGATGTCGTCAAATCAACTTCAAAGCTCTTAACCACTTCATGTCACAATACCAGCAAAACCACCGATGTTGGCCGACCTAGGATTCATCAACATCGTATAAGAGGCTGCAACTGTCAAAGAGGAGGCCAGGTGGACTAATGTCCAGTAGATCAATATTGGTCTTGTGTTTTCTGAATGGGGAAGAGGATCCAGGATCTTGAATTGCATTGGGTGTTGTTATCCAGTGTCAATGGTTTGGGATTCATCTGGGGTCTCCCAGGAATCCCTTATCAGTGAATACGGCACGCCAATCGATGATGACTCCCCATTGGCAGCCCAGCACAACAGAAGACACTCGCAACGGTGAAGGAGGCACGTGCCAACAGTGAGAAGGCTTCAAGCAAATGCTGCCTTGGATTTAGGTGATTTCATAGCCATTTTAATATGATCTGGCCTTCCTTCATGGTCGACCACAGAAGTTCACCCATTCCATTGAGAGCCCAGTCCACTGAGAACCCATTCATGAGAACCCTTGCATGTCGTCTTTCCCAAATGCACCGTGAAATTTCCGAAACACAATCTTCCAGCTGAGAAGATTCGTCTAAAACACGAGAGCCGCACCCTTGGTCTTCTTGTCACCCCCGAGCTCGAAGTGTTTGCACCGCTTGAGGGCGAGTTGGGCCTTGGTCTTGCAGGCCGTCTTGGGGGAAAAACGGTTAGTATAGTCTAATCAAAAGGGGTTTGGACTAAAATTTACGCATTCCAATCTCAAAACGACCTTCTTCGTGGTTTTGGCCTTCTTGTGAAATACTGGCTTGGTCTGACCACCATATCCAGACTGCTTGCGGTCGTATCGGCGTTTTCCTTGGGCGAACAGCGAAGCTTTTCCGGCTTTGTACTGCGTGACCTTGTGTTGAGTATGCTTCTTGCAGTCTTTTCCCTTGCAGTACGTGCGTCTGTTCGTGAATCAGCCTCGTACCATAGTGTAGTAGGAGATTGTGGAATATTGGAGTGGAAAGTGTGATTTTTTGGGACTGAAGGAATGTGCCTTTCTATAGGAGGGATGAGTTAATCACGATGTCAATTGCGTGGACGAAGATCCCAAGCAAACAGAGCCAAGTATCGATTGCGCCCCCAGAAGAACGAAATCGTGCGGTCTCAGGGGCACAGTCAACGCATGACGGCACAATATCCAGCGAGTGTCAAGTATGGTATCCGAATGATGTGTTGGGATCGATTGAAGGCAAAATGGAAGGTTGTTTTGGGGTGGATATGAACTTCGAGTGTCAGAGTCGACGTACCTCGTCTTTGGAACGTTGACCTGGGCACTGTTAGCAGTCGTATTCTTGAAAGTTCCCAGTGGCCTAGGAGTATCATCAATGCTATTGCCGCCATTCGAGTCTTGTCTGCCGATTTCTGTCCCCAATGCCAGTGTGCGTGTCTTTGTCAGATCTCTCAAGCCTTAATACAAATTGCACAACTCAATAACCCTCCGAACGACTCCTCTTCTTTCCCTCCATTTTTCAATAGTGCGTTCGGAAATTGAGGCCTTGATTGCGACGGAAGACACGGCGGATGCGCAGACTTCGAGAGTGACGATGGTTGGCAGGCGATCGCTAAGTTCCGGTGGCATAGCATTGATGGTACGATTTGGTTCCTAAGGATTACGACTTACCATGATGACGGTTTGTGGTCTTGGTGATAGTTAAGTGACTGGTGGAGAGGTAGATAGTCGTTCGACATTCGCGACACTAGATGCCTGCGAAGTTGGATATTTTGCTGGTGGTGGGCCGCCACTGTGGCGTTACACGTGATCTCTAAGCACGCTAAGCGATATGTATAGTACCCTATGTATCCAAATACTCGTAACACCATCAACATCCTCAATCTCAATGCCTTTCATTGAGCACTGCTCGGGTACTTCTTGCTGATGCAGAATCAGAATGGAACCAACTCGATCCCAGCTTATATCCCGAATCAAAGTCTGAAAAGCTCCGTTTCTTCGTTCCTTCTGCCCAAAGCTGTTACTTCCATTGTTCAGCGCTGCTCAAGATTTGATCTGAAACTCATACTCTTCAGTCCTTAGCTTCCCATGATGGTTGTGTACGACCTCGCCAAATGGTACCGTATCACACCTAACAGCAATTCTTGGTCTCTTGAAACCACAGCTCATGTTCACACGGCCGTCGGCTCCGTCCACTTCGAGGAGCCGAATTCGTCTTCGACCAAATAACGATGGCAACTTTACGAATCTACGAACGGAAGCTATATTTTGCGCTCAGGGGATGGTGGACCGGCTATGTATCTTGTGACTCAATTAAACAAGAAATTCGAGGGCGAGTTCAACGATGGGAATACTGTCCCTCAAATGATGCCCGCCAGTCAGATCAACGATAAATCCATGTTTTAGTCCATTCAGCCATGGTGAGACGGCACCTACTGGATGGAGAACTTCCAAAATGGGAGTAAATATCACCTGGAAAAACAGCCGGACCCGGGCAGCCTGATGAGAATGAGTTCGAATATTACAGGCAATCAGCCAGGACAAAATTTTATTTTCAAGCCAATTCGCGAGATTGCTGATGCTAAATTTAGTAGTTTGAGCGTAAGCTATATCCTGCCTATTGGTCCTGAACAACTCTGCTAATTCGTTCCCTAACAAGCTACCATTTCTTTCAACCTCTGTCCTATAGACATCATCCTCAGTCTCTTCGAGGACTACTATTCACTCTTCTATCGCATACGCGATTCCTCGGGCCAAGACTTCAGCTTCGACGCTCTCAACTCAGCCATCAGGTAAAGGCCTTCGCACAGGTTCACAGGCCGCGATTGGTGCCGCGATTGGCGCCATTATTTGTCTATCCGTCATCATCATCGGGTCAGTAATTTACTGGTGGCATCGCAAGGCTGCACGTACACAATGTATAGGGGTTAGCAATCACGCACCCTTGGCAGAAATGGATGGTCAGTAAGCAGTCGCAGAGACGGACGCGACATCACTTGGGCTCATGAAAGGGCTAACTGCGGAATTACCCAATTCCACGCCACCTTTAGAGCTAGACTCAAGTGCAACCCATGAGTGATACGAGCATGTATCAAAGACTGGCATTGACGCCGCGACCCGGAAGGAAAAGTCTCAGGTCAAAGATCTCTCGACGAAGTTATTTCGCACCCTCATACTAATTATCATTTCTTTCTAGATATTGCGCGACTAAAATCTTTTTGAGTTTCAGGAGTTTCCCGTTTCTAAATCCAGTAGTCTGTTTATTGAAGCAAGGAGATTGGTGGCCTTGACTTGATGCTATGGTACGTCAAGGGCAGTAGTACTATTAACCGACATGCATAAACATCACACCATCGTAGGCAACGGCGGACCGGGGCCTCCAAGCTTCTGGGCCAATTGCGACTATAACGACGCTTTCCTTTTGGTATTCTCTTTCATCTGTTTTTTTATAATGTCCATGTTGAACTCGTTGGCGTTGGTTGTCCATTTCCCAGTAAGCAATTTATAACTCCTGGGAGCGTCACAGACATTCATCTCCTTGAGATTTGGCACACTCTGCAAAACTCGCTCCACCTCCGGGATGCTAAGGCAGCTTGTGGGATCTTTGACTCCGATCTCGGAAAGGGGTTGCGTCGCCAAGCGGTGGAAATCGCGTTTATTGAACCAGGTCACAAAGCACTCAGTGGCCTTACTAAACTTCGCGACGAAAGGCTTGAGGAGGTCCAGTTCATTTTGAGTCAAAAACAGCACCGGCGCTTCTTGTGCCATAATGTACAGTCGGAGTTCGAAACTTGCAGCAGTCCATAGGTAATCAAAGCCTGCCCCTGAACTGTCCAGGCTCTTCTTCGTGATATCGTCACGTCTTAGAAACATAACAGGACGAAAATGCTGCTTCGCCTCCACAATGTACGCCTCTCGAATCACCGTATTTACATCCAAGGCGACATGGGCTAATTTAGGAAGGAAAAGGCTCTCGGAGGGCTGGAGCAGTGTTTCAGCGCTCGTCGTTACCATGCTCTCCATGTATCTACGAGTTCTCATGATTTCTAGCCTATTCGTATGGTGTTGAGTGTCAATGTATGTAATGCCGTAGGGATTTGGGAAGTACTGCTCGAGGGGTGGCTGGGAGGTGATGTAATGGCTGAGGATTTTACTAAGTACTTCGGTGGGCAGATAGATCAAGCCAATTCGATCCTTAGGCTTTGTTGTTCGCGGTCCGTTTGCTGCTTGTGGTATCAGTAAGTGGAAAATCATGCAGAAAAGTTGGACAGTTGGAAAGTTGGGATGCGCCGCTGACTTCCAAGCCCTTCAGATTCGAGTTACTCCTTCTAGCGTGAATTGGAGCGCCCCATAATCCCTGTGATTAACATTTCCAAATTGCTAGAATCATGAAATGGCCAACTTTGTTTGGCAATTATGGGGGCGTTTGGCGGCATGCAAACATCTTTCGTTCCTATGACAGTCCAGGATTTAAAAGAAATGACATACCTTTTACATCTTCGGGAGGTTTCATGATCAGCTCAGTTTTCAGCTTCGAAGTATTTGTTTGGAAAGACAATCTCTTGATAGTATGCTCGACTTCGCTAACTTGGGATGAATGGTATGTCTTCTTGCTGTGTTTGAGTATTGTCTGCTACTTTTGAGCGGGCAGACTGACACTTTATAGGGAAACCGGCGTTCATCGATATGATACATTGTCCGGATACTTAATGATGTTTTTGTTATCACAAATCCATGTGAACATCTTTCTTCCGTGTTCATCAGGTACTCGCCGAGATCATAAAGGCTAGAACTGCCAACAGTAGGTTTGTAGCTCAGTCACCCTCTCAGAAAGTATCTCTTGCCCAAGAAGCCGCTGCGATACTTACCCTCAGCCCCCTTCTCAACTCCTTTCCACGAGCCTCCTACCCCTTATCATCTCTCGATCTCCACCCCTCTTCTCCATTTCTGCCCTCTTCTTCTCATCAATAACAATCCAAGTCCTACCACTCCCCCCCTTGAAAACTCCAGGCAGCGTTTCCCCCTGTTCAAGAGGTCCCAACCCTCACTCGCTCCAACTTGGGAAGTCCATTCTTGAGAAACACCGTGGTTTTATCGGTTTGTGAAATTCCAACGCCCAAGCGCGAGAACTTGTGGTCTTTTATGGTCCAGATGACAGTGGCCTTGGTAGCCTGCTTGAATGGTTGTATAAAGTTGTAGAAAGGGTTGAAGTCTTCCTCGTTGAAAATTTCTTCTTGTCAAATAGGTCAAGTGTGATTTCAAAGGTTTTGGCGGTCAACGTGGACGGGTGGGCTGACTTGATGAAGGTGAAAAAATCGGCGCAGGTATGCTTGCGAACGGCTAACTTACCATCAATCTGGCAGATCGATTGTGGATATGTTAGGGAAGTGACCCGGAAGACTGGTCAATCATAAGTTAGCGAATCTGTCTAAGATCCATGGCTATTGGTGATGAGTAATATTTCCAAGGATAATGGTGTCTTCAAGGTTGAGGAGAAGGAAACAGGACTAGCCTACCTGGTTTCACAAACTACCGGATTGGATCCTCGTACAGCTCAACTCCTTCAACAGTGTCGTGCCGTTCATGGTTGCGAATTTTCGCATCAGCGGCTTCGGGAAAGCCTAATTTTTCCGGGAGGAAATGGTACTCGAGGACCGTCTGGTGAGGGATGTAGTATCGAATTATATTCAGCAGGATTTCGTTGGCTAGAGTCTAGATTTTGTAGGGGAATGTCTTTTCTTATTCTTCTACTTCTTATGTCTGCGGGTTTATGTTTGCCTTTTCCGCTTGTGGGTGCCCCTTTTGAATCCATGGCGTTACTTGGAATCTTGTCCCCAATGCAGCTGAGTCGGCAATTTCAATGGGGGGAACGGTCTATTATCAGGTAAAGTGATAAGAATCTGTAAGAATGTGCAATAATGGAGAGGGCGCGGAACACGGGTTTTACAGACTCGCTCTGAATTCTTTTGGTACCTCCTACCAAACAAGGTCAAGTCAGCGATCCGAAGCGAGACCCAAATCAATCTTTCAATTCGCACCCTCTACCGCCTTCACAGCCGCCGCCGCCCTCTTCCGCTTGGCTTCCCAATAAAGCCTAATAAGCTCATAATGCTTCGCCTTAGCCTCCTCATTCTCCCAAGAAATAAGTCTTCCGAAAGAAGTTACAGTCTGCTCCTGCCCATCATTGATTCGAAACTCTCTCATCTTCGGTCGCTTGAGTAGGTTCATCCTGATCCAATAAGTCATGTAATCCTCGTCCGAAGGTGCAAAGGTGCCAAATTTGGGGATTAAGTGGACGCGCTTAATTGATGTTAGTGAGAGCTGTAGCTTCATTGCAAGCAAGGACCATCGAGACCTCGTTTTGACATTGATGGACACGAAGCGATAGTAGACAACTTGGTTGCCATTGCATATTAGGATTACCAATTCCCTACCTCGACAACGCCTGAAATCTGAATAAGCATGTTCAGTTCGAGATCGAAAAAACTACATTTCTGGCGATGTTGTTTTTCAAGATTACCAGAAAACTGCCGATATCGATTTCGAAGTGAGAGGCTTCCAAATGAAAGACACATTCAGGATATAGGAGTTTGCAAGGTGCAACAAACTGGAGCCCAGGGGCGATAACATCATCGACATTGACGGAAGGTGAAGGACAAGCACTAGGCTCCTCAAACCGGAGCAGAGAGGACTGATAAGACGTACCTGAGGATACCATCTCACCGTCGCCATCTCAAGATCACTAAACTTCTCCAAAAACTCCTTCAGCGGATCAAGCTCCGCTTCCTGAATGTTCTGAATGTTCATCACATCGCTGCTTGGCCCAAATCTGATAACAGATTTCTGAGCACTACTCTTTGCTTCTTCAAATCGGATCTCAACTGCAATCCGACATGCATTATATGGCGGAACGTAAGGCTCGTGAACCTTACTCAAAAGTCTTTTCGATGTCGCAGTAGCTTGATCCATACAAAACTTGTGTAGCATATGTCTACGGCTTTCCTCAACATACGCAGGAATCCACTTCTGCAAGACGTCCATCGCTAAATGTGATTTCCCATCATAGTCTTGCAAGTAACGTAATGCGTCGAGAGCGTCGGCTGCGTCGTTAAACACGTCTGGAATTTGATAGCCTATGGGATAGTGCCGTTGAGGCATAGGCATATCGACCATATAGAATCCGAATATTTTCTTGACCAGTTCGTCGGGAAGAGATGAGAAGTGGTCTTTGCCGCCGGGTTGCTAGCCAATAAGGTTAGAATTGCGTCAACGAGTTCTTTTATGCAGCACTCTCAAATGATGATCGGTATCGATAACTTTATGGCACAAAATTACCAATATCGATCTCCGAGGGCAGACGATGTACTGAAGTCGTCTCTTGGGGGACATGGAATGATGAAGCCACCAGGAAGGCATTCGTGGGAGCATGGGTAACATACGGGATTCTTCTTCACATGATCATTGTGAGGGCCCTCGTTAAGAGGAGAAGGACCTCCAAGTGAAAGGACATGTACTGAAGAGCTTGTCTCTCTTTTCTGGGGAATAGCACTGTCCGCTGGAATGCTGCTTTCTCCATTCTGAGAAACAGTGTTGTTTACTGCAGAAACAGCATCTTCGCCACAGTAAGCAGCAGCCACCGCAGCCGCAAGCTCGTTTGCAAACCCCTCGTTTTCCTCAGCCACAACAGGAACGCTCATAGGTGCATCATTGGAATGACCATTGCTCACAAATTCATCGTCGAAGGCACCGGTGGCCACCGATGGAGCGCCCTTGTCCTGTAAAGAAGCAAGAGGAGGCCAAGGATCATCGGGTTCGGGTTCATGAACTACCGGCATAAATATTTCCTCCATTTCTTCCATTGGAACGTTAAGAACATAATCGTCTGACACGGGGGGTTCGCTTTGACATTTTTGGTGCGGAAGGCCAACCGATGAATGCTGTTGCTTACCACATCTCTCACAACAGCCCTGACGACGTAACTCGCTGAGCAAAGCATACGAACGGGTAGAGCTTGGGTAAGGGGGGTTCTGAGAGTTCATCACTAGCAGAAATAATTAGTCAATGATGAAGGCGGCGGCGCAAGACGATATTTTATGGCTGAACCTATTTGTTGAAATAGATTTGTAGGTTCGATTGTCGCACCGCCTCCCATAATGTACTGCTGATTGCAAGTCAATCGACCGGCTTCGTTATAGCAAATAGTTAGCAGCAAGTTTTGTTTTCTAGGCCAGGGAACTGTCTGCTCACAAGTTCGCTCGCGTCCTCCGTTTCCACCCTGCAACCTCCGTGTGGAGAAGAGCTATACACCCGGTGTAGGTAAAGAAACAGGATGCAAACTTCTCAGTCAAGAGCAATTTGAATTTCCATGGCGCACCTCCCGTATTCGATGACCGAAGGTACCAAGCAGCAATAGTCTTCGATGATCTCGAACCTGTTCCTCCGAACTGTTCGCATATTTCCAATGCTCTTTGCCTCAGCGCATGGCCTACTTCCCTAGGAGGGCCTCCAGATCTTTTTTAGGGAAGACATGAGCTACTTGCGATTGCTAGTCGACCACGATGGCAATGTCAGCCTTCCCTACTTCTCCAAGTCCAAGGCCCTTTCCTTCCTCTAGTTCCATTTCCTACTCAACTTTGCTTCTAGTTTAGGATTCGTAATCATTTTATCAACTGTATTTTGCCTGAAACGTCGATAACCATCAAATGGGCCGACTCTAATATTTCGCAGCTATCAGATTTCAGAAGAGCTGCCTCAAATTTGTCTATCATTAGATGCTCGAAATTGAGTGGGACAGTATCGCCGATTTGCAGTTTGTGGTAACCTAACAGCTCCACATGAAGCTTATCAATCTGGCCTTCTTGAAGCTCTCAAAAAATCCACCAACGAAGTGAGTTCCTCGTCAGCCACAGCGATACAACGCCAATCAAGGATGATGTTGACAAAAAGTGCGTTTGCGGAAGACTGATTTTGAAAGGCGGTTTCCCGAAGTTGAATTTGGAGAATGCGTGAGCAAGCCTAGTATAAAATTTCCATTCCAGTGAAGAATGTGCTTACTAGTCAGTCAGAGAGAGGCTTTGCCAACGTGAGGACCCGAAAAAAAGCGCTGTGCGGCGCATGAACATAAGAATCCGGACGTTTTGGGGAGAAAATTTGCCTTCAGAGCAACCAGTGAACATCTTGTTCGTCGTCGACCGTTCGAATCGTCTTAGTGTAAGGGAAAGCTGATGAATCGGGTAGACCTGCTCAAGAAGAGGCTTGTCGGGACTCCATGACTCGACTCTAACTCTCCATTGGAAGAGCCAGTGTGTAGTCTTGCTATTCACGTTTGATCAATTGCTCGCGCTGCGGGTCCTGTATGGTCCTATCTGCGGCCATGACCGGCTCAAAAAGAGTGTCTATTAAAAAAGGTTACAAAGAACGAACGCATGCGTTTCGACGGCCGAAACGAAAGTGTGGTAGTTATTTTTGAAGGACCAAAATGGTTGCTCTGACTTGCGATGGGATGGGCGCACATGTGCCTTTGTGGTAGTTGCGAGTGTGGCCAGTCACCGATTGACCTGGAGTGCAGTAGATATTGCGTGAATGAAAGCAATCGATATTGCTTTCAGTAGCGTCCATGGTATTTGTGAGCCAAGTCGTGTGAGTAAGATCAAACCAAAATTCAACATTCATCGTGTTTCATTCCTCCATGTCTTCATCGTCCTCAAACATGGCAAAGGCATTGAACTCCTTCTCTGGTTCCTTTGGCTTCTGTTGTGCTTGTTGTGCCCGCCATTCTTCATGTCGTTTTCTCTCAGCGGCGTCCATTTCGTCTCTCTGCCTCTGTAAATTCTCTTCGTTTGCGGCTTGCTCTGCCGCAGTCATTACAGAGGCAGGATCAATACCCTGAGCAATCATCATGTCTACTTGCCTCAATATCCCAGCATTGATCAGATCAAAGTCGGGCCAAGGCATGAACGGCATCGTTTGCGCATCTTCCAGGAAAGCTCTTTGCTCTTGTGTAAGTTTGCTGAAGGCACGGCCATCTGGGTCCGTTTTGCTTTCGCCATTTCTCTCTTGCGATTGTGGTTGTACGGGAGACGGTTCTGGCTGTGCCGGAGACTGGAGAGGACCACCATTCGTCATCGATACATCTGCCAGGGGTTCTGCCAGGGGTTCTGCCACAGGTTCTGCAACAGGCTCTTCCGTTTTTGGGGGCTTTAGGTGGTGGTTCGGAGGTAGGGTGAATCTGGCGATGTTCTTCGCAAAGGCGAGGAGTTCGTCGAAGGGTACATCGCGGGTCGGGGTATCAGGTTCGGCAGCGGAGGGAATGGAAAGCAGTTCTTTGCGTATCTCGGCGAGATTGGTGACAGTGGATTTGATCTGATTGTCGAGGGACTCGGTGGTTTGGCGGAGTTTGAGGATTCGCGCGTAATTGGCTTGGTGTTGTGACACTTCCACACGATTGTCAGCTGAGTAGTTTGGTTATTCGGTATAATATAGACGTACACTGCACCAGTCCTTCATCGAAATCTTTGTCGGCTGCGTATAAATCATTGGCGGCTTGCACCAAGGGGTTTGCGGTGGTGAGGGAGTCAATCAAGGTATTGAGTGCGACCTCCACGCGCTGAAATCGTTCGTCGAGTATTGTGTCCATGATGGTGAGTGAGGTCGTGAGGCTTGGGAGTAGAGAATTGGTGAAGCCGTGGACGCGTTCGATGAATCCACGGGCGTAACCAGTCCTAATTGGGAAAATTATATAAGCTCCAGATTTAGCTTACGAGATCCTGCATCACTCCGCATCGACAACAGAAGTCCATTACCAGCTTCATATACTCGGTGCTCTTGTGCACTCCGGACAGGAAAACGGAATGACCAGTTCAGCAGCCTTTGTTAATGTCTCAGTTTATCATGAATCAACTTGGTCATGTACTTGAATAATAGCCACACTCATCTCTTGAAAAATCCTCATCACAGAGATTCAACTGGTCAATTTCGAAAGCACATGTTTTCAAATGAATTAAAAACACCCAGCAAGCCACAGAGGGCCGGGGTCTTCAAACCCCTCGACCTTAACACCTAGGTTTACGCTGAGGAGATGAAAGATACATCAACCACAAGATGTGGCAGGCCTGGTAAAAATCGACGTCAAAATCAGAAACAGAGACTGCCCGCCCTCGAGAGCAGAACCAAAACAATTTCCTTCCAATTGAGTCCTACACCAAGGAAAACCCGGAAAGGACGATTATGGTTGTCGTGGCGAGCTGGTCTGATAGCATTGGCTGGATGTTTGGAGAAGTCAAAGGGAAGCAACGCCCAAATGCCAGCAAAAAATTATCGCCCATCCCTATCTTGAAGTCTCGGAGGATTAGACTCGGTCAACTCATGAGAAGACCTCCCAAAATCGCCTCCCACCACCCTATCCCTTGATATCCTCCCCCTACTCAACTCAGCCAATTTCATCGAACGTCCACCGACACCTCCCTCCGGCTTCAACTCCGCCCTTGGTAAACTTTCGCGATTTATCCCTTCTAACTCGTAAGGGGGTCCAGCAACGGTCCCCTCTTCACCGTCTACTTGTCCCTGCCGCGTCGACGCCCGTTTCGATGCACGTGCCCAAATCGGATCCTTCAGATACCATTTTCTAATCGGACCCCAGAGTAAATAGCCAAGGATGGAGAACCCGATGAGACCCGCGATAGCCGGGACGACAGTTTTGATGAGGATGGATTTCTAAGATCAGAAGTCAGCTGGTGGTTCATTTATGCTAATGATAATTGATGGTGTGGAGGATAGTCGGAGAAGACAAAGAATGAATGCCACCCACCACAACGAGTCCCGTACATAGCACCTTGCCATCCACTTCTCAGGCTTCAGTTTGTAGCCCCCTCTCTGACCGAAGCCAGTTTGATATCCTGGCCCCGTTTACTCGTATACAACTTGTGGCGACACCATTCCTTGCCTTTTCGGCGCCAGTACCAAATACAGAACAGAAGGATGGCAGTAGAGAGGAAAAGGCCACCGACAGCTTCTCCAATAACTTTTCCGGTATTCTTAAGACTCACGTTTGCTCCCTATGAAAGCGTTAGCGGGATTATAGGGCTTGATGGCATTCTTCCTGCTCAAGATGTCGATGATCAGGATGTTGGGAATGGAAAAGACAAAAAGGGTTGTGACTATCGTTCATGCTTCAGAATTTCTGAGCCGGTAGTGAGTGGTATCGATAACACCATTGAGACTGGCAGTGGAGAAAGCGAATTGGTGCAGTGAGATACAATACGCTGACTTGGAGAACAAGTACAGATAAACTGGAAGTAGTGATAACGAAGGCTATGAGCTCTTACCTGTGCTGATCCTCCGGTCCCAACACCTGGAGTCGCTGTAGCGATTGGCATGGAACCTGGTGCTGGATTTGGATTTGCTGGTGGTACGACAAGGGAACTAGTCAATAGCGCCTGGGATCGGGAGACTATTACTGGGTCTTGAGTCACAGATATGAGTAAGCCAGAGCTGACTATATGATCAAAAACAATTAGTCCACTGCCAATCGTGATATTCAGTGTCTTAGTAGCATTTCACTCACACAGTCCACCACCTAGATCCGTAGTCAGGACATACGTGACTATTGGCAACGGCGACCCAGACAAAGCGCGATGTACATGGGCTAGCTATGGTATTAGCATGCATCGTTAATCAAAAATGAAAATGATACTTACCTCCTTGAGCACACATCACAGTCACGTAGACACCAGCATAGTTTCCAAACGCAGGGACCATTTCGCACTTGATGCCAGTTTGAGAGACGGTCGCAGGAGGACATCCAATAATTGGCCAGCCGTTGTTCTCATCTGTGATCACCGAGCAAGTAGTCGGAACCGGGCCAGTAACTTGACCAAACGTGAAGCTGAGGTCTGTTTTGTCTGCCGTGCTTGTAGTGCACCCTATGTTCATCGGTTTTGACCCAAGCCCAAGCCACAACGAGCAGTCGCCAGGAACCTGTATGATGGAGCCTCGCCCACCTGCGACGGTAGAACAAGTCAGCAAAACACCCGACTTGCGCGAGGGATCTGTCGCTGCGGTGCATGTCGAAGGGCACACGAAGGATGTTTGGAATGCAGATGTGACAACTAATGGCATATTAGCAGTTGACAGCATAGTGATGGGCTTTGACAATGAGTCGCCAACAAGCGAGGATGAAGGGTGACTTCAGGATTCGACAGGAAGGGAGGCTTCTTACGCGAACTCGCAGATGTAGATTGGGCCTCTGTCGATAACGACATGAATGACGTTGGAGGCGGTGGACTCGTCGCTGTGGTTGGCAGTGCTGAAGGAATAGGAAATCTACTCGTCGTGCTAGTTGCCATTACGATCGATTCAGTATTCCTAGTTGGTCCATGGGTCATGACTTCGGCAACTGATACTTCATTCATCAACGCAAGGTCTAAGGGCTTTGAGGTGCGAAGGATAATAGAGATTGAAAGGAAGAAGAGACCTGAGGCCCTGAAAATATGAATATGAAAAGACATGAAAAGGAAGAAGAGACGTGATGAAAACACAAGAGTGGACGGTTGAGAATATCGGAACGGGACCGGTGTTAGCAAGCGGCTGCAAGCGGCTTGAATAGCTGGGTAATAGTAGAACGGGAAGTCACGGTAACATTACACCGTGAAGAAATGTGAATACCAGTCCCGATTATGGGATAGCTTTGAGCTTACACAACATCACAGACTTGAGCTTTTGAGTGGCGAGTCTCACAACGAGCCATCTATTTACATGGTTGTATCTCAGCCCAGTCTATGTCCATCAGCTGGTGTCGAGATATTCGAAATCGAAGAGCTGATCTATATGGCTTGCTTGAAAATGTGGTCCCTCAACAACAACAAGGACGCACGGCACAGAAACCACTGAATCGCCATGTCAGAGCTTTTCAACCCGATTACCTTCGAATTTGAAGCTTGAAAATGGAAGGATAAGAGGTGAGGATATTGGCTCTTCGCGTGTCATGTCCTCACCCAGGTAGCGAGCGCTGCTTAACGTAAATAGCAGCGTGTGGTTCCCGCACCAAACAAAGTCGATCAAGTACTGGTTTTTGAAAAGCTCGGGTTAAAGGATATGATGGGAAGCATGCTTCTGAAAAGTTTGAAAGAAATTGAGGAGACTGTGTTGCACTCAGCTTCATGATCATGATTCCCGTCGCCTTGTTGGTCTGCATACCATAAGCTTATAAGGTTGATCGAACCAGGAGATTTAGGGTAAAGCCACAGATGTATCCAAGTAGAATACGGAAAGCTAAAGGCCTCCAGCAGAAACATCGATTCAAAAAATCGCTAAATTTCACCGAAACATGAGGTGGACATAAGCATGTGTAAGCTCGAAGTCAATGTAGACGGGAGCCTGGAAATAGTATTGTGCTTCGGGTGCCGCGGCTGCGATTTGACTGATTTGTCCAAAGTTGACGATAGAATGGAGCTTTGAAGAGTCGTTCGAGGTGGAAAGAGAGCTGGAGTTTTGCTGACAAGGAACGGAGTCCGCGGAATAGAGACAGCGAGTCAGTTTATGGTCTCGCACTCAGACCACGTCCATCATGTTCGCCTGGTAGTTATCAAGACCCCTTCAAGGAATTCAACTTCATTCCTCCATATTCCATTAAGGAGAATCCATCTTCATCTTCATCTTCATCATCAAGGCTCGAAATGTCACAACTTCTCCTTAACCATTTGACTTCCTTGACCAACACACCTGTCCCAGCAGGCATTCGAGTCGCGCAGGTTGTTGGAGTGACATCTGCTGCCTATCTTTCTGGTGTGGCTTTCGTCCACAGTTAGCAAATGTTCTCTTGCTCATATGGATGTTAGGATACATCGCATGTTTCAGCATCGTTGGAGTGCCAGCTTTGGCACGAGCACCGCCAAGCGCAAAGGCTCAGACGTGGCAAGACATGTATAAAATTGGAGCATCAACGGCTCCCTACTTGGCTATCCTATCATCGATATCGTTTGGTTATTTAGCATCGACGGGTGAGACAGCGATCTTGAGTCTTTGTGGATGTCTTTCTCATCTAGAACAGTGCCTCGAACACCCGAGCTGTTCAGGAACAATAGCTCAACGACCTTTTACTTGTACTCATTGGCGGCCATTTTGGTTCCAGTCATTGTGCCATATACAGTCGGAATCATGAAGCCGACGAACGACCAATTACATGCGAGAGCGGATAAATACAGGCTAGTTGCTTGGGACGTGAAGGAAGACAAAGAACTAGATGATTTGCTCGAAAAATGGACGGCGCTAAACATTACGAGGTCGCTATCTCCGTTGGCCGCGGCAGTTGTAGGACTCTGGGCTGTAATTTCATAGGTTGAAGGAGGCAGTGAACGAATGAGATATTTTGACCATCAGGAAGAGGGAATGAATCAGGATGTTCAGTCAATCGTGGGCAGAGCGTGTTGGGTAATTGATATCACGGGACCAGGCGACCTGCAGCCTCGTCAACACAGTATTACAGAGCTGGGGTTCGATTGTATCTCCATTCCATCAGACACCACGAGACAACAACAATCACTTTCCAATACATCTCGGTCAAGATGCCTTCCACATGTACATGGGACCCCACGACGACAGTCAACCGCGAGTCCATCTCCATCGACGATGTCGTCTTCTCCTTCCAGCGCACCATTCGTGTTCCCGATAACAAGAAGACCTCCCAACTCCCTCCAAGTCTGGGAGCCTTCAATGTCTACAAGGTCGCCGACTATGCAAGCAAACTCCCAGAGACAATGGCCGAGAAAGGCGGCATCTTCCTGCCCATGTACCGTAAGTGCTAGCTGTCCCCATTAACTCAAACGATAACGCGTAAGGATCAAAGCAGCAGCGGAGCTTAGAGGAAAACTCGGAGGTCAATATAACTCACCGCGCGGATTTGCTTGACTTTGTAAATGTTTGAACAGTGGCTAATGGAATCCCAGAACGAGAAGCAATGTGGATCAAACTCTACTCGTCAAGTCCATATGCCCTAAGGATTCACGTTGGCGGAGTCAACGCCATCTCCGGTAAGCCAGTGGTCGAAGACGCGAAGTCTCCAATCCGTCTGCGCAACAAGTTGTCCCAAGGCAAGTCAAAGCAAGACTATGTCGTCCTACCTCAGCAACCATGGCTCGACGGCATCGCCACGGCCCCAGGAAAGGTCCGCCAATTCGTTGCCATGCCGGTTGGAGGAGGCTACACTGTCGAAGCCCAGCTCACCGGTGCTGAGCTTACGACCGGCATTCAGTTCGAGATCGTCCCTGCTGCTCCCTATCCAATTTCCTTCAAAGCCAAGGAGCGGTTCGTGGACCAGCCCTTGCTGCTAAGGCTCATGTCCAACACAACTGTGAGCGAGCTCCACAAACAATTGGGGATGAGTCCAGACGATAGGCTCAATGGCTCTACAGTCACCACCAATATGGCTCAGACGATTGAAAAATATGGGCTTCGCGATGGTGATGTCCTCACGATCTTCAGGGAGCCAAAGCGCAGCCCTGGTTTCGACACCCGTGAGCGTGAGATGACGCTCCAAGTCGAGAACATCCCTCATCAAGGCTCTGTGTCGTTGAAGGTAGCCCCAGAAGACACATGCGACGATGTCGTATTTCTGCTCATGGACGCCAAAATGGTCGAAACCAGCGAACTCACACTCAGTCTTAAACTTCCAGTCGAGTTCCAGGTCGCTAGAGGTGGTGAATCCAAGAAACTGGCCAATAAATCCACGCTCGCTAGCCTTGGAATCAAACAAGGAGATGTTTTGTACTTGACAACACCTGCCAAATCAATCATCATTAGGACTTTGACTGGAAAGTCTATCTTGCTCAACGTGGAGCTGGACTTTACTATCGAGTCTGTCAAAATCATGATTCAAGACAAAGAAGGCATTCCACCCGACCAGCAACGATTGATCTTTGAGGGAGAACAACTGCAAGGTGAGCAGTCTTATCTCTACTCAGGCATACGGAACACTAATTTCTCGTAGATAACCGCACCCTCGCAGACTGCAACATTCATGATGTTCGTGAACCACAAAATCTTTCCAGAGAAACAGGGCTAATATTGTGTAGCAATCAACCTTGGTCCTCGTTCTTCGACTACGCGGCGGCGGAGAAGGTCCCATTCCTCCTCCAGGAATGGAAATGGGTATCGCCGCTGGTGGATTGATCAAACAAGCGATCGTCGAGGACAGCGGCAAACACGAATGGGACTCAACACAGACCAAGGTCTTGAACGTCCACATCCTAAACTCGCACCACTTCCAAGCCGTCACTGGATTCGCGCCTTCGCCATCATGTGTCACAGCCCAGACCTATGCGGATCATGGATACCCATTCTATTCCATGTACGAAGAGCCCACTGTCGTCGCTGGCAACTTCGTTAGCGTCCAATCCATTGCCCAGATGGAGGGTAACTTGGAGCCACACGTCGTACCGCCAACAGTCTCCATTGGTGGCACACCAACCGCCAATAGCAAATGATCAGGTAGGATATTCTACAACCAATGTGCTCACCAGTCAAAGAGCACTTCATCCGATCACCTATTCAGATTGTTGGCTGTACCTGTCGCGCCTAGGATGAGGATATTTCGTAATGACATGACTGTGTGGTAACGTGATGCAAGATTTGGCATGGGCACGAAGGAAGGAAGGAGAATAGAACAAAGAAGGGAAATAAATATGATAAAAGAGAACAAGAGTACGTCACGATACGACGAACATTTCTTGCTCAAAACATTTGGTCCCACGAAGACTATAACTCCGAGGGATTCATCCGACGTGACGTTGATGATACTTACGAGGCTGAGAATGAGCCACTGCTGATACAAAGATCGAAGCTTATTCATACAACCGAGTGAGATTACACACATGGATGATTGATACAACCATGTATTTATTTTTTGAGGCAATCTTAGGGAACGCGCAACACCGTCTCAAACCGAGGAATCCAGCAAGACGAAGACACATTACTAAGACACTCAGACAGTCCTTAATCGGTAGTAAGTCCGGGAGGAACTATGTATGTATAAGGTATGGTATGGTATCAACGTTGGAAGACACTGCATATTTGTTCTCAAGGAGATCCAAAACTGCGCGTATTGATACTGTTCAAATGAAATGGATGGTTAAAGAAGGGTTTGTCGAGAAGGAAATTGAGATGTGGTTTTGTGTGATGCGGATAATAACCGTGTTTGGGCCAGGAGAACAATAAGAAAGTGTCGCGTTTGTCATCAGATGGAAGTCTCCGCGGACGACAGACGCGCGGGAATCAGCTAAAGACTGAACTCTCTCTCCTTTTACCTAGGTATGCGCGATTGTGCTGCAGGGCGTGTACTTACAGGGAACTGGTGAGAAGGGTTCTTACCACAGTATTATTTTGCCTTTGCGGACTACTACTACTACTACTGGGAGGTGTCTCTCTTCATCAAAGGGAGCGAGTACGGCATGTTCAGTCACAGGGTGCAGGTACTTATGGGCTGGCTTTACTGCTATATCCGCTACACCTGACTGGATGGCGGGTCTTGCACGTAAAGACAATTGAGTATTCCTACCGACTCGGAGCATCGCATCGCATCTCAGCAAAAACAGAACAAAGGCAAGCGCATGGGTCGAGGAATCCCAGTTACCAGATATGGAAGCCATCCAGGAATAAACTATTTTTGCAAAACTCGTCGCGGGCTCGGGTGTGATCTTGCTGCGGTTGGTGACTGCATGGGACATGGATATGGGTAATGGATATGGACATGGACATTGGCCTTTTGGCGGCGATCTTGACCCATTGGTCCCAGCGATCGGCATATGGGTTACCGAGTTGGTGGTGCCCGTTGTTGGCCAAGTCATTATTTCATTTGATGGCAGCCGCGTGAAGGTCCCTGCAGTCGACAGGAGGGGGGCGGGAGAAGGAGAGGGTTTTTGCAAAAGCAAGTTGAAGCCGCTGTTGGTGTCTGCCGGTGCGAATCTCATTAATAATAAGGAGAGAGTGACAGGGTGTACTACTAGGTATGTATGTACAGTAAAACAGACAAACAAGTAAATAAAACAAATGGAAAGGAGTACTGCCGGGTATCATTCTTCCCATCCAATCTTTTCTGCTCGACTCCAAGTTCTTTACTTTGTATCGGCCCGTCAATAGCTAGCTTGAGTCTCCTCCCATCGACTTGTCGAGGCAAACCGGGGTACTCGTAGCCACTAGAATACGTGAAGGCCACTCTACCATGATACTCCTAGCCAGCTGCCAGCTGAGCTGAGCTGAGCTGAAAGAAGAGGGGCCCTGTCTGTCAGTCTGTCTATACGGAGTAGATGTCTGTCTGTGGGTATCTATCTATAGGTATCTGTCTGTGGGTGCCAGTCTGTGCCTGTTAGCCCACTACTGTTGGTAGTCGGGTTAGCCTACTATCATTTATCATTGGTAGTCAGGTTAACCTACTATCATTGGTAGTCGGGTTAGGTAGTGTCTACTGTGTACTACCCACTTGCCTACTGTGTACTACTGGTATCCGTACCTACTCAGTACTATCATTGGTGTGTATGGTAAACATGTACGTTACCAGCCCTGACCAGTCCCGTCTTCACCACCCGCGGATCTTCTCCCTGCCATGTTGCTGGGAGACCCACACTCGCACCCACACCCACAGCCACTACTCGAACCTCCGCTTGACGCAAGAGCTTCGCCGGTGCCAGTAGGGTCAATAATGCCAGTCTTGCCCAATGCCCACCTCAATCGTCTTGAGTGCCTGAGTGCCTCCGCTCCGCCAGGTCCTGGTCAGGTCCAGACCTACCTCTTCCCTCGACTCGACTCGACTTTCCTCCCTGCCCTGCCCTGCTGTCACCCACATCCACATCCACCCTTCCCAACCTTTTGATTGATTATTGTGTCGCTGTTCCGCGCCGTCGTCGCCGCAGTACTCCGTAGGTACCTCCCTCCAGCCCCGGCCGTGCGCGCTTGGATACTTTCCAGCAGTTCGGTTCTTCGGTTGCCGCTTCGTCATTGCCATCATCATTTTGCGAACGCCGTCCACTTCGGCAACCGCGACGATTCACCTGTGTATGTACATGTACAACTGCACATTGCCAGGCACCACCGCTCCTGGCCAGGTCGAGACTCTCTCCTCGCCCTCCTCACTTCTGGGCTCGAGTCTGTAACCCACGGCTTCTTGACAGCTTCTGGCCTATCATCTCCAACGCGTGCGACCCTGGATTTCGTCGTGCGCCCAGGACCGGACTGGACTTCGCCATGGAGCCCAATTCGGGTGGGAGTTCGAACTCGAGCGATTTTGTGAGTCGACGTTGCGCTTCTGCGAGTTATCGCTGTCGTTAACATCGTGTATAGGTTCGCAAGCTGTACAAGTATGCTTTTGTCCGTGCTGGACGTGTCGCGACTCTGAGCTTCCACTGATGGTGAATTTGTAGAATGCTGGAAAGCCCTCAAGATGAAAGTGTTGTTCGATGGGGCGATCAAGGCGACAGTTTTGTCGTTCTCGAGGTGCCATTTGACCCACCAGCCCCGAGTTACTTTCCGCTCACAGTACCACAGAACGAGAAATTCACAAAGCATATTCTGCCCAAACATTTCAAGCACAGCAACTTCGCCAGTTTTGTGCGCCAATTGAACAAGTATGATTTTCACAAGGTCCGCCACAATAACGAAGAGAGCGGCCAGTCGCCCTACGGGGCAGGGGTAAGCGATTGCATCTCGACTCCGATCCTGCAATAATTGATGAATGTCATAGGCTTGGGAATTCAAGCATCCTGACTTCAAGGCAAACAACAAAGATGCCCTCGACAACATTCGAAGAAAAGCGCCGGCCCCTCGGAAAGCCAATGCGGCCGCCGACGACATGATGATCCCAGCACAGCAAATGGATATGATGAATGGTCAGTTTGTCGCCATGCAACAGCAACTCCAGCAAGTCCAAGAACGATACACAGAACTGAGCATACAAAATTCCATGATGCTGCAAGAATTGATTGGACTGCAGAAGACCGTGGTGAACCATGAGCATGTCATGCAAAGTGTGATGAGCTTCCTACAGACCGTTGACAAGCAAAGACGAGATAGCAGGATAATCACTCCCTTTGGTGGACCAAATGGCCAACAGGACGGCCAATTGGATGCATCTCATCAGCAAATGCCACCTATCGAAGATGACACTCCGGCTTCCCCCCTGCTACATGCTGCGAAATTGTTAAGCGAAACGAATGCTGATGCGATGCTGAACCCGCGAAATCTGGAGCATATGAACGAAATGTCATTACGAGTGAACAGCACGTTAACGACGCCGCCTCCGGAGCTTCTTGCGCACAGGAATGGCGCTCGACCAACGAGTCGTAGCGCACCCAATTCGGCGGCCTCATCCGGTTCAATGCAGCGTGATAACCTAGACGGCCTTGTTTATCCAGTGGGTGTTAACAATGGGATAGACCCCATGTACCCCGAGCATATCCAGAACATCCCATACACGATGCCAGTCAAACAAGACCCAGTTGAGACGGCAGTCGCACCGCGAAAGAAAAGTACAACGATGGATCCCGGGTGGATACGACAGCCACAAATTTTGCTTGTGGAAGACGATCCAACCTGCAGGAGGATTGGCTCCAAGTTCCTTTACGCCTTCAACTGCGCAATCGATGCTGCCGTGGGTAGACCTTTTTTCCCCTGGCCACTTGGTCTTGCTAATTCGATACCAGCTCGATGGACTTGAGGCTGTCAACAAGATCCAGTCTGGTGCAAAATACGATCTTGTTCTCATGGACATCATCATGCCCAATCTTGACGGCGTGTCAGCATGTCACCTTATTCGGCAGTTCAACCACACGCCCATTATCGCCATGACCTCCAACATTCGAAGTGACGATATCGAAATGTACTTCCGACATGGTATGATGATTCCCCTTGCCGTGCTAACGTGCAATCTCTAACGCGCCTAGGTATGAACGACGTCCTTCCTAAACCCTTCACTAAAGAAGGCCTGCTTCACATGCTGGAAAAGCACCTCGCCCATTTGAAGAATCCAGCTCACGTTGGTATGGATTCTTTGGTACCTCCACATGTTCAAGCGCTGAACGCAGGATCAACCAGGCCATCAATGAAGGACGAAGAGTCGCCCGTAAAATCCCCTGCCACCACAAGTAACTGGAACTCGCCAAATCAAATCCCTGGTGTGTCTCCGGTGGCTAGCACGAGTACGACGTATGAAGACCATACGAACATGTCGCAAGGTCACCACCCAGCAATGTACGCTGTGCAGAATCCAATGCAGGTCAATCCGATGAGTCAGGGCTACATGCCAAACACCCAGGCGACGCAAATGCATATGCAACAACGGCATGGGCAACACCGGCGGCATATATCGGACATTACTGGCGGTGATGAAAGCACGAATAGTGCGAAGCGGCAACAGATGTACCCGCCCATGCAACAACACCCACAACAAATCCAACGGCGATGATGGGAATGTGGGTCTAAGGAATTTACTGTATGGTCATATCACTATTCGCTGTACCTAGCGTTTTGCCTGTGAGATGGAGCAACGACATTTTGGCATATTGGTTCCCGTGGCGAGTGATCCGCTCGTCTGGAACTCGGTGGATTGAAACAGCGGACATGGTAGATACAAGAAAGATCTATCGTAGGACGTACGATGCAGGGGCTGCCGCGGGGAAGGTAGGATAGATATCTGTATTCTGGAGGTATACTGTGTCGAAGGGAGCGGAGGGTGGAGGAGGGATCGGAGAAGAGATCCTGTGCCATGTATTTTCGGCACTATATGTATGATATGATAGGACAATGAATGCCTATGCGCTGGACCCGCAAGGCGACTGTACAAATAATAAATTGGAAATATTGCATTTTCCAGGTATACACACACGGCCACCCCTTTCGTGTTCACAGTTTGTGACAATAAAATCTGCGAAAAAGCAACAAGTTTTCCACATCGGTATCGGTACCTGATTTGAGATGAATGAACGCGAAATCTGTAGCCGAGTGGCGGTTGCTCCGAGTCGGGCAAAATTGCAAACACTCCCAATTTGGTGCTTGGCAACCAACAAATTGTGGCGTCGTGGCTTGGGCAATCTTTCTAGACTCGGAGTCAAAAGAAGACACCTCTTTAATCTACACCAGTCACAGAATACGAAAGCGTCTCCTGCAAAACTCCGACGACAAGGATTTTATCACACAGCATTGACAAAATCTCTCGGGCGATATAATTCCCCTCTGATCAATATCTTCACAACATCACGATGGCGCCGAAAAAGAAAGACAGCAAAAACGAAGATCAGCAAGAGGAACCTCCTCTCCAAGCTGTAATACTATCGGATACCTACGAGACCAAATTTGCTCCGCTCACGCTGGATCGCCCCCGGATTCTGCTTCAATTATGCGGCGCTCCAATCATCGAATATACTTTAAACTTTCTCGCATCAAACGGTGTTCAGGAAGTATTCTTATACTTACCTGCTTCACATGTCGACCAAGTAGATGAGTATATTCAAAATTCAAAATGGCAAACCACCTCCAGCGAAAGCACGTCGCCCTTCTCGAAACTGGAATTGTTACGTACGACCTCGACCTCGGTGGGCGATTGCCTTCGAGACTTGGACGCACGAGGGACCATGAAAGGCGACTTCCTAGTCGTCTATGGTGACCTAATAAGCACTCTTGACATCACACCCGCACTTCAGCAGCACAAAGCCCGACGGCTGGCGAACAAGGACAGGATTTTCACGACGGTCCTTACCAGGGCAGCTGGGCACGACCGAGCTCATGGCAATTACACTCCTGTCTTTACCATCAATCCACAAACCTCACGGCTGCTTCAATATGACCAACTTCCTCGATCGGGTTCGGTTGTGGAGCATGCAATACCACTTTCTGCTGAGCTGCTTTCGGACCATCAGGAATTGGATATCATGACGGGATTGACAGACACGGGCATTGATATATGTACTGTGGATGTCCTAGCGTTGTGGCAAGATTCTTTTGACTTGCAGGACCCACGGCGTCAATTTCTCAAGCTAGCTTTACGAGACTATGAGTTGAACAACAAGACGTTCTATGCCCACGTTACCGAATCCGGGTACTCTGCAAGAATTAGGGACTTGAGTTCATTCAGATCCGTGTCCAATGATTTGATTTCCCGACGCGCTTATCCCTTTGTCCCAGAGATGAACATGCTCTCAAACCAGGAATTTAAACTCTACAGAAACAAGGTCTATCGGGAGGTCGGCGTAATATTACACAGGCAAGCGATAGTAGAGAAGAGTAGCGCGATTGGACAAGGCACTTCCATCGGTGCTGATTCTGTCGTCACGGGGTCTACGATTGGGAGGAATTGCCTTATAGGAAGAGGCGTCCGAATCGAAAACTCTCACATCTTCGACAACACCTCTGTCGGCGAGTTTACTACAATCAAAGACTCCATTATTGCAGGCGAGGTGGTCATTGGCAAGCGGTGTGAAATTCTGGACCGAAGTGTATTATCTTGGTCGTGTAGGATCTCGGACGGTGTATCTCTCAAGAACAAGAAAATCACACTTCGGCACACTGAATCGACCGAAGACTCAGGATACTTCAACATTGTTGGCGAGAAAGGCAAGGGCGTTGAGTACAGGCCTGAAGGGGATGATGCCGCGGATGAAGACTTGGGCTCAGTATCAGACGTCGACTCTATCTCGACCTTGCATTCGGAAGACTCTGATGCAGACTCGGAATTTGAACAACGCGAACGCACCACAAGCTTTGTCTCGGTAGATTCGGAGCACGCTCAAGAGTCTCGTGAATTTGATAAGGAAGCGTCAGAAAATATTCTAGATGCACTGAATCGAGGCGTCGAACCGGAGAACATGCTACTAGAGCTCAACTCATTCCGTAAGTCCCTACTAAAGTTTCGAGTCACACATCCCAGACATACTAACGTGGACCCAGGGTCAAGTACAAATTCCAGTCTGGATCAAGTGAGACGCGCTGTTGCCTCCGGGCTATGGACGTACCTCAACACCCAGTCATTCAGTGCTAAAAAGTTGAAAGACGAAATTGAGAAGAACCAAGAATTGGTGCGCAGGTTCACCTTGAACATTAATGACCAGGTTGATTTTCTGGTGCTCCTGCAGAAGGATGCTGCCAAATCTGAGAACCCTACACTGTTCAGGAGTTTGACATTTGCACTGGCTTCGGAAGATTTGGTTGATGCTGAGGGTCTCAAAGCATGGTGGGACTCGGAGAGGTCTGTGGAGACTGAGGCTTTGAGTTCGATTAGGAAGCCAACGGAAGATGTTGTACAGGCTGTGTTGAAACAAGCAGAGGAGAGCGATGAGAGCGACGAGGAGGAGTCTGACGAGGAAAATGAGGAAAGTGACTGATCCGAAGAGAGTCCTATCCTATCGCACCAAAAGTGTAGGAATATGGAGGGACAGAAGACGCTGAAGCTGGACTCTAACCATTTTCATTTTTTGTTCTGTGCATCAGAACCAGCGTGTATTGTTTGACAAATCATCCAGTCGATGGCTATCTCTTTTTCGAATAATTTGAATTGAAAGACTGCTAAATGATCGTTATGAATCTCTACTTTGGGATCTGTCTAATTTGGGCTTCAGAGACAGAAAGCGGCTGCAGAGGGTCCATGTCTCACAAGGGCGGAGCGATAAAGAAGCCATCGTGCATCTTAGTTGTTTATTTGCTAGGCCAGCGGCAAAGTGCTGTCGACATCAATCAGTGTTGCGATATAAAGGTTCCATCAGTTCAGCCTTCTCGCTTGCTAGGTAGGTAGGTAAATAACTGAAGTTCAATTCCAAGCCCTTGCCTGCCTAAACCCTCACGCAGGACCCTTCACCAACTGCGGCGTCTCAGAAGCTCCACTACCCGTCTTGTCACACGCTCAATCCAACACGCTCACGACTCACCTGAAATACACATACATATTTGTCCTCTCTCCTCCACCCCCGTCTCCACCTTGCACTTCGCCACTACCGCTGAATCATCAGCCTGTCCGACCGCACCACCTCCAGTCAGCCAGTCTCGTCATCGCGGGACTCGTTGGCGACTTGACCACCCACCACGGCTCCCACCACTCGCAAGCGGAAAGCAGAAAAAGACCTTGCTGCGTCCCAAACACATACCGAACCACCACCAGCGAAGAAGCCTCAGAAGAAGGCTAAACCCGCATCTCCGCCGCCGGCCCCGGCTATCCTCACCCCGGCTACCGAGACTATCTCCATGGACTCTGAAGACGAGTTCAATAGCCCTCAGTCGAGTGGCGATGAGGGCATGGCCGATTTTGACAGCGATGTCAGTGATCAAGAAATGGGTAGGTAGCCTTGAGCTTCGGGTTTCGGCTTAGGAGCACGGACAACTAACAGTAACTGTAGGCTCCGACGATGAGTTGGACGACTTTGACGACGATGCCGGTTTCGAGTCACAAGAGAAGATCACGAAGGTTCAGAAGAAGGCCTTCGAAGTTGACTACAAGGTCTACAGCCCGGATGACATTCGTCGGTTTCAAGAGAAGGAGATAGACGAGGTCAAAGATCTGCTCGGCCAACCTCCGGAAAATGCTGCCATTCTCCTACGACGCTATCGTTGGAACCGTGAACGACTGTTGGATGCATACATGGAAAAACAGATGGAGGTGCTGGACGCTGCAGGGCTAGAAGAGGACGAGTCCGGACATTCAAAGATCCAAGCGGTGGAGGGTTTCATGTGCGATATTTGCTGCGAGGACGATGCAGGCATGCAAACCTTTGCACTCAAGTGTGAACACCGTTTCTGCGTAGACTGCTACAAGACCTACCTGGCCAACAAGATCAAGGATGAAGGCGAGGCAGCAAGAATAAAATGCCCAGGCAACAACTGCAACAGGGTGGTTGATTCACGATCACTGAACACGTTGATCTCAGGAAGTCTAAGGGACCGGTATGTCATGGAAGTACACATTTCCTGCTTCCAAGATTACTAACTTTTTGCAGCTACGAAGAGCTTCTCACCCGGACTTACGTCGATGATCTCGAAAACCTCAAGTGGTGCCCTTCACCAAATTGTGTATATGCTATAGACTGCAGAATCAAGAACCGAGATCTAGGCCGGATTGTTCCTACGGTGAAATGCGATTGCGACCATCAATTCTGCTTTGGATGTGCTCAGAATGACCACCAGCCGGCTCCATGTGGCCTTGTAAAGAAATGGATGAAGAAGTGTGAAGACGATTCGGAAACTGCAAACTGGATATCAGCCAATACGAAGGAGTGTCCGCGATGCCACTCCACAATCGAGAAGAATGGCGGATGTAACCACATGACATGCCGGAAGTGTAAGCATGAGTTCTGCTGGATGTGTATGGGCGTCTGGTCAGAGCATGGCACTTCCTGGTACAACTGTAACAGATTTGAGGAGAAGAGTGGACACGAAGCACGATCAGAGCAAGCAAAGTCACGGCAATCCTTGGAGCGATACCTGCATTACTACAACCGATATGCCAACCACGAACAGTCAGCCAAGCTTGACAAAGATATTTATATCAAAACGGAGAAGAAGATGACGCAGCTTCAGACAACAGCAGCCATGTCGTGGATTGAAGTGCAGTTCCTTGAGCGGGCCTCACAAGCACTTCAGCACTGTCGTCAGACATTGAAGTGGACATATGCTTTTGCTTTCTACCTCGCCCGCAACAACCAAACCGAGATCTTTGAGGACAATCAGCGAGATCTTGAAATGGCAGTCGAAAACTTGAGCGAGATGTTTGAGAAGCCAGTGGACCAACTCAGCGGGCTGAGGGTGGAGATGATGGACAAGACGAGCTACTGTGAACGCCGTCGTGTCATTTTGCTGGATGATACAGCGCAGAATCTTAAGAATGGTAAGCCTGGTATGACTATTCAACGATGATTTGAGACTAACCATGGGATTCTTAGGCAAATGGGAATTCAATACGGACCTATCGTGAAGAACTTGAACTTGGGTTTTTTGTTTTACATGGTATTTACAAGCGAATATAGGGACAATTTTCGAACTCCCAGTCCCGAATATCAAAGCTTCAATCCTTCACCACAGCCGCCAGGGCTCGCTACCCTTGAGCGGCTATATCGGAACATCCATCGGCGACGTCGAGGTTGACGGTGTCATCAACTTTTCTTACTGGGAATAGGGAACAGAGCGATTGTACTGAGTCTGGGGCTTTTGGAGTGTGATTGCAATTCACGCTTAGGCGCTGCGGGGCATTTCTGGGAGTATGGGAAGACGTGGGCGGGCAAACCGGGACGGGAATGAATGATAGATGATGGACTGCACGAGATATTAGCATGAAACAACTCTACTTTCTCCTCTTGCTTTTTCTTGTGCGAATGAATGTTTTGTGCTGTGCTGTGGATTATATTGGATTGTGAACTAGTACAAGGCTTGAACCTAGCCTGACACGGGTGTAAACTGAATAGATCTCGGCGTGAACTGGGTCCTTGCCCGTAGTGACAACAAACAAAACGGGAACAAACAACTACAACATCGCCTCTCCACTGGACCCTCTTCCTTCGCAACACCCGTTTGTTTTGCTTCTTTTTCTTGAATTCGAAACCCCCGACATATGAGCACAAACCCACCCATCATCACTACTTCTTTACCCGCTGCAGCGGCACTTCCGCCCCCAAGCTGTTTAAGCAGCGCCAGCATTCACCATGGCCTTCCTGTTCGCTCGGAACAAACAGAAGGTCATTGCAGATCTGGCAAGGGAAACGAGGGGTTTACTTGAGAAATTGAAGGGGATTGAGACTTTAGCTGCTCCGTTGGAAGAGACGCTTGCGCAGAAATTGGCGCAGATGAAGTTGGTGCTGCAGGGGACGCAAGGTATGAAATTTCTCTGAACTCTGAAATTTTTCAACGAAGAGATGGTATGCTAATTGGCCTTTACGATAGAAACCGACGCCTCACCAGAACAGCAATACCAACTTGTCAACCTCCTTCTCTCCGAGAACCTCCTCCTTCTCCTCGCCTCCTCGATCCATAAAATCCCCTTTGAAGCCCGTAAAGATACTCAATTTATCTTCTCGAATGCATTCCGCTATAAACATCCCGGTTCGTCGGCCGAAGAACCCGTCGCTTTACATTGGGTCCTACAATCATGTCCGCAAATCATCATAGCGCTGTGTAATGGGTATGAGAGGAAAGCGAGTGCGATGCCCTGTGGTGGTGTACTGAGGGAGGCGTTGAAGTATGATGCCGTTGCGGCGCTGATACTCTATGATGAGGAGAATATGGAGGGGAAGGCGAGGGATTTGGGGAGTGTGGACACGGCAAGGGCTTGTTCTGGACGGGGCGTTTTTTGGAGTTTCTTCGATTGGATTGTTAAGAGTAGTTTTGAGGTTTGCACGGATGCTTTTAATACTTTTAGGGTAGGTTGTTCTTCCCGCCCGCCCTTCCTTATACTTGGTTCTGTTGGGTTTGGTGTTTGGGCGAAGAGAGGTGATGCTAATTCGCTGGTTGTTTTAGGAAATCCTGGTACGCCACAAGGAAATGATTGCGACCTACCTCGAAACGAACTTCGATCAATTCTTCTCCAAATACAATCGCATGCTCATTCAGTCGGAAAATTACGTCATAAAACGGCAGTCAATCAAGTTGTTGGGGGAATTGCTGTTGGACAGGGCGAATTACAATGTCATGACCAAATACGTGGATTCTGGGGAGCATTTGAAGCTGTGTATGAGGTTGTTGCTGGATGATCGGAGGATGATCAATTACGAGGGCTTTCACGTCTTCAAGGTATGTCTCCCTCTCGTCCTTCTTCACAGCCCCCTTCACACAGTTGTCTCAACTGTAAAGAGAGGAACGAAAAGCTAACGATGACACAGGTCTTCGTAGCCAACCCAAACAAATCCCCTGCCGTTCAACGTATCCTCATCTCAAACCGCGATCGGCTACTCAGGTTTCTACCCAACTTTTTGGACGACAGAATGGATGATGATCAGTTTATGGATGAGAAGAGTTTTTTGATAAGGCAGATTGAGTTGTTGCCAACCCAGCAGCCACCGTCGACGGGAGTTGCTAGTGAAGAACGGGCGACACCGAATCCGGCGATACGAGGGTGATGTCGTTGGGAATGAGTGGCCAGAAATTTTGGTGTGAGTGGAACATATCTACAAAGGCTGCGGAGGGAATCCTTCTGTGGCAAGAGTCGAGCAGGAATACGTCGACAAGAGCTGGGCTATGTTACCTTGGAAGTTGAGATGTAGGTCTTGGGCGTTGCATACAAGGCGCATACTGGAATTTTGGAATAGGCGTTACTGGCATCGTAAGGTGTGGATATGGCTTCTTCAGCAATCATGGCATAGATCGCTAAGGGATGACCAAAGTGGTGCAACAATCGGAGCGCATTGATGTTTTGGTTGTAAGGTGGAGAGAAGTCAGGAAGATAAATTGAATGGCGAGGGGGTGATTCCTCTACGCCATCGAAAGCTCGGCCGAGTATTGTTTGCATCCTTAGGTTTGGAGCGGGCTCGATCTGCGGAATCATATCAACGTTGTTGTTGTTCCAGCGGCATCGAGCTGTACAACAGCGAAGAAACTTTGTCTGACTTGGTTTTTTTCTGATCATTCGCAGTTATCTCCGTGATGAGGACATGTGACGAACATGGTGTGTTTGACCTCCACGCTTGAACATCAAGCGCGAGACATTGCAGCCTTGCGCCCAGATCCGTTTTCTACCGAGTCAGCCTTGCGTAAGGGATGGACGTGGACGATACGAGACCTCCGTACACTTGGGAAGTCGGATCGCGATGGAAATCCGTGGGGAGATAAGCCGATGTCGTAACCGATGACCTCCGATTCGGATGTTTGCTGCTATGAGTACGATGGATCCCCACGTCTGAATTTCTGACCCATTACGTATCTTCCTCGGCTTGTTTTGTCTGCGATGGTGAGGTTGGTCAGTCTCCGTTGTCAATCAGTGACAACTCGTGTTCGATTTGTTAAAGATGTGGTCGTTCTCTTATTCTTTTTCTTTTTCCTCCTATAGTCGACTTCGCTATTGTTTGGTCAGTGGATAATTAGATAATTTGATAATCGCGTCATGCAAACTTTGGATCGGGGGAATCGTAGAAGCCCTGCTTGCTTGTCTTTGTCGAAGATGCGGTGTTCGCGATATGCAGACAGTGTGTCTTACGACAGCCAAGCATTGTGGGCAGAGCCCCGACTGGCCGCACAAAAGTCGCAAGATCTCGGTTTCGATTAACTCGATTCGGTTGGGGTGTGGTGGGAAAACACAGCCTGAGTGCCACAGTGCTACGGAGTACTCCGTAGTTAGTAAGGTACGGTGGTAGAACGGATGGATGTCGATTACCATACACATTGGGGAAGTGGGAAGGAAAAGCAATTTATCTGGCGAGGCGGGGGAGTTGATGGGGGGCCTTATTCTTATTGGATAGTGCTGTGGTTTTGGTTTACATAGTATTGGACGCGGAAAGGACGCGGGTGGGGAGATGTGACATTGTTCTTGATGCTGAGTGGACGCGGAAAAAGCGCAGGGTACGTCAGATGCTTGTGCTGTTGTTGTTTTGGGAAGGATTCTGGAAGGCTCTGGGGATTTTGGGTGGTGGGTTGGTCCCATTATTGGCCGTGAGGGGAAGGTTTAAGTATCACTACTTCCCTCGTCCTTTTAATGAAAGCATCAATTACTACTCAGACAAACGAACAATCAAAGACATTCTTCTACCTCAATAACCTATCAAATCCGATCAACCAACCAACCAAACAAATCCTCACTTCTTCCTCAAAATGCCTGGACCAACTCACTCTTGCTCTTGCTCTTCCCCTTGCGGATGTGGCTCTGACTGCAAGTGCTGTTAGTTTATCCCCTTTTCTTTCTTCCTCCTTTTAGAAGGATTTGGGTTGTGTTCTTTTGGGGATAGACGCTAATTTTTTTGATTATAGAGATGCCATGCAATCTACAAACACAACGATTATGATGGTGGGGGGATGAGGGAGCGGGAGCTGGATTGCATAGAAGAGGAGCATTAGTGGGAGTGATGGGAGTTGAGAGATGGGAGGGATGAGTTTTCCTTATGGGTGGTTGGGAGGCTGCTGTGCATTGTGGAAGTGGGATTAGAGATGGTACACGATGCGATGAAATAGAGTCATTCCTTTCTCTTTATACAGCTTTGCCCTGCGCGCTTTCGATGTGATGAGATTCATTTCCCTATGATTGTGATACTAACAACCCGGGTTCCTGCTGATTATTGCCCAGACCCTTCGATAAATAATCGTCAAATCCACAATCTATCCCATTCTCACAACCTCATTGATATTCCTACGAGACCCAACCTCCCTCTCAGCACATCATCTCTATACCCCCTTCTCGCATCGAAAACTCGCAGGTCACTCAAAAGCGAAAAGCACCCTGCCCTCGCCCTGTCACCACCCCAACAATCCTTTCAAGTCATCAAGCTCATCGAGGTCAACGAAGATGCTAGCTGGAGAGCTAGTAACCTCCATCCGCTGGAATTGATTCCTGAGCAGTGATTTTTATCCGCAATCGTGTCGCGATCAACGATGATGCGATTCGGCGTTTGTGACGCGAACACGCGGAATGGAACAAACATGGACTCTTGTTCTCTTCCGAGCCTGTGTCTTCAGAAGGTACTTCGAGCATCTCAAGACCTGGTGTCTTATTGCTTTTCCCCCTGTGGACTACGTTCTCGGCTGTGATGGAGGGTTACGAAATGTGTTTGGGCCATGTGGAAGTGGCGAATCTAGGACAGAATCTGCCATGTCATCTGCGTTTCCAGTATTCAACTCTTCCAGCTCGTTACCTTCGTTCTCCCTCCCATTGTCCGGAACGACGTATCTTGAGCCACGAGTACGCGAGGTATGCAAGGGCATGGAGATGACTTTGCCTCCACCTCCGATTGCTTCACGGCCGCCCTCGGGGGCTACTCTCTGGCGAGACACAATCCAGTGGCCGATGGTCTCCAAGGAGTGGCAGGCTCAATAAGAGGGATCGGCGATGTTGCTTGGGGAACAATTTTCTCGATGATTTTAGCTTCATCATTAGAATCGGACTCCTCTATCGTGATTGCGTTGTCAATCGAGCAGTCTTCAATCCTTTCACGTCGTGTGCGTAGGGCATATCCTTCCTTAGAGCTGATCTCGATGTCGCCACAGATTCGAGGTGCTTCATCCGCTTTCATCTCCACCCACCCCTTCCAGCCTTTTTTCGAGAGTGGATCATATTATTCCACACTTCCTTCCTGGCTCTCAACGCTGCGATGACTGGGTGGATCCTTCATCTGGCATCATCGAGTCAACGTATTGGGTAGTCTTTGTTTTGGATCACCACTTGGGCTCTGTTAGCAGTTCGCGAACAATAGTTTTGGGCCGATTGAGCAATTCTGCGTTGGACGGGACTGGTAGGACACCGACAGACAGGTCTGATCCATTCTCATTACACTCCTCCAGATGTCGCAGCGTTCAAGGGTGCTTTAAGAAGCAGAAGACGAACTTGATTCTTCTCGTTGGTCGAAAGCGACAACCATGAACGGCTCAAGACATGCATCCTACAAGGGCAGAGATATTGTCATTGATCTCGCGCATATCTTGACATGGTGGCAGGCGATGTGGAAATGTACTGTGGTAGATACTACCTGCCTAGGTACCTCCGTAGACAGTACGTATGCGATGGGTCCCGGGTAGCAGCGTTTGGGCCCGGCTCTCGCCCGACTTCGGCCTGTTCGTAGATTGAAATGTCGGCTGCAACTGTACTTAGGAGAAAACAACATACAACTGATCGTTAAGTGATAAAATAACCTATCTCGACTCTGTCACGAGAACCGCTTTACGTAAAGCGACGGACGTAATGAAGACAAAGCATGCATCACTACAAATATGTCCACCGCCCACTCCTGCTCTCACTTTGAACCATTCAGATCTTTAGTACCGCAACCAGGATATCCTCTTTCAACTTCTGCATCTTCAGTCCACCACAAGATTCGCCCTCCATCTACCGTGACATACACAGAACACTCTGCATAATCATTTTCACAGGCTCAACAACGTCAGTATGACTTCAGCACCTACCTTGCAGCCGAAGTTCCTCCCAACCCGCAACCAGCTTGGAGTAGTCGCAGTCGGATTCTCGGGCGGGCAAGTAAGTAGTAGTCCATGTTTAGCCGTCACCGTGGGCAGTACTGACATGAAACCCAGTGCAAGCCAGGCGTGGACGCTGCACCCATGGCTCTCATCGAAGCCGGCCTAATAGACCAACTGAAAGACGATCTCGAGTTTCAAGTCACCTACGATGGCCAGGTGCACTCATATAGCGAGGTAATGCCAAAGGAAGACCCAGACCACCGAAACATGAAGAAGCCGCGAGCAGTCTCAGCTGTCACGAAACAGCTAAGCCAACAAGTCTACGACCACGCGAAAGAGGGTAGATTCGTTCTCACATTAGGAGGAGACCACTCGATTGCAATCGGTACAATCTCGGGCACAGCGAAAGCTTGTAGGGAACGTCTGAATGGCAGAGAAATGGCCGTCATTTGGGTCGATGCACACGCGGATATCAACACGCCTGAGACTTCGGACAGCGGGAATATCCACGGCATGCCAGCTGCGTTCCTGACAGGCCTTGCGAAGGAAGCAGACCCAGATATGTTTGGTTGGATCCAGGAAGACCAAAAGATCAGCGTGAAGAAACTGGTGTACATTGGTCTGCGAGATGTGGACCGTGGTGAAAAGAAGATATTGAGGGAGCACGGAATCAGGGCATTTTCTATGCACGACATTGACCGGTAAGCCAATCAAATCAGCCAAAATACATCTTTGCTAAGCTTTTGATAGCCACGGAATTGGCAAGGTCATGGACATGGCATTGGGATGGATTGGAAGTGACACTCCCATTCACCTGACCTTCGACATCGACGCGTTAGATCCTCAGTGGGCGCCTTCTACCGGCACGGCTGTCCGCGGTGGTCTTACCCTGCGTGAGGGTGATTACATTGCTGAGTCTGTGGCAGAGACCGGAAGTCTCATTGCCTTAGACCTGGTTGAGGTCAACCCAAGCTTGGAGAGCGAGGGCGCGACCGAGACCATCCGAGCCGGCTGCTCGATCGTGCGATGTGCGCTAGGCGATACTCTTCTTTGAAAGTGTGGATGGAGATGAGTGGCCTTGTAACGAATTCTTTCTGGACGAAACCGCGCATTAGAGTATGGAATTCCTTGTACATGATGATGAAAAGGACTCGGAGTTTGAAGGTCACGGTGCGGGGTTTTATGCTACAAGTTATGGAAGAATTTGACATGATGACTGTACACGCTGCTCCTCGATGTCCTTTTGTAGCCAACAATTTGTACAGGCAGATCCTAAGATTACTAGTAGTGTGCAAGACGCTCGAAATACCCCTGAACAAGCAGTTTTTTCGAGAAGAATCAATAATCCAATGGTTCACGCGCTCTGCAGCTTCATTAGTGCAATATGGCCAAAATGCAAGGCCAGATCCTCGCAGAGATGTCAGTACTGGCTGTATTATATACTGTAGGACGAGGCTCCGAAAGTTTCCTCATTCGTGTTAGCCTGCGCATGTCGAACCGTCATCTCGCGCCTCAACCCAGCAAGATTTTCGAAACAAGGTCCCGTCGGGTCTACACAACGATGCAAGCTAGACACCAATGCAGCGTTTCCTATCATGCTGACAGGTAGCATACACCATCCCAATTGACTTTCCCATCTCTCGCCGATCCGAACAGTCGCAAAGAGTCTACCATGAAGCTACGGCCCACGCGAGCGACGCCCTTTGTAAGGCAATTCAACTCTTCCACGCGGATACGACCCTTCATATGCTCCCTATGCCTCTACCAGACCTCGAGTTACCTATCGGCACCCTCTCAACAAAGATACCAGTCCAGCTTTGCAGCTGCTGTGTCTGCCGCGAAACAAATAATCGGAAATGGAGGACAGGATCCAGCGTCACCGATTGGCAGTGATCCATTACGGACCGTGGCGAAAGAGATGAAATTTTTGACCAAGAATATAAGGCAATTATTGGGATCAGGTCATCCAACACTCGACCGCGCTGCGAAATATTACACGCAATCAGAAGGGAAATACGTTCGTCCCATGCTCGTACTGCTCATGTCCCGCGCCACCGCCCTCACCCCAAAACTGCCCAGAGAATTTCCTCCACCTACGCACCACACGGTCAACTCCTCTATTTCTCCCGCTTTCATACTGAACGACGCAAACCCCGCCGAAAACCTCCCACTGTCTGCCTCAGACGAAACCCTCTACCGACCTGGGGACTCGGATATTCTCCCATCACAAAGAAGGTTGGCAGAGATCACGGAACTGATCCACACGGCTTCGTTATTACACGATGATGTCATTGACGATTCGACATCACGGCGCTCGAATCCCTCTGCAAATATTGCTTTTGGAAACAAGATGGCTGTTCTCGCTGGGGATTTCTTGCTTGGGAGGGCGTCCGTTGCTTTAGCACGGTTACGGGACCCAGAAGTGACAGAACTTTTGGCTACGGTCATTGCAAATCTGGTAGAGGGAGAATTCATGCAATTGAAGAATACTGCGCTAGATGAGAAGAATCCAGTTTACACACCCGACACGCTCAACTACTACCTCCAGAAAACGTACTTGAAATCCGCTTCGCTGATCTCGAAATCGTGCCGAGCGGCGGCACTACTGGGGCAGACTTCGCCGGAAGTCGTGGACGCGGCTTACGCATATGGCAAGAATCTGGGACTGGCTTTCCAACTTGTGGACGATATGTTGGATTACACAATCAGTGGAGAGGAGCTTGGAAAACCAGCGGGTGCAGATTTGGAGCTTGGTCTAGCTACGGCGCCTCTCTTATTCGCTTGGGAAAGGAATAACGAATTGGGCGCGTTGGTTGGCAGGAAATTCTCCAAGGATGGGGATGTGCAGAAGGTGAGTTTCCAGGGTCTCCCCATGATCTTGCGAAGCAAATGTAGCTAATCTGAGAATTCCAGGCCCGAGAACTGGTTCTCGCGAGCGATGGATTAGAGCAGACGCGCGCTCTGGCTCAAAATTTTGTGGACAGCGCCGTGGACGCCATTCAATTCTTCCCGGAAAGTGACGCGAAACAAGGACTAATAGAAATGTGTAACAAGGTAATGACAAGGAGAAAATAGAAAGAGGGGCAAGTTCAGCGACTTTTCGATTGTTCTTTTATCTGGGATAGACTTAGACATGCAGCAGGAGGGCCGGCCTGTACAAAATCTTTGCTCAGATAAAGAGACGTAGGAAGCACTTGGTGATACCATCACGACATCAGGCCTTAGCTTGAGAGTGTGGCATATGTTCATCGTGACATGTCCAGCTGAGTGCCACTGCGTCCTATCCATAAACACACCAAAATGCCGATGACTGCCGTCTTGGGAACTAATCCCCAAAGCTCAGCTCGCCTCTTCTCTTCAAGTTGCGAAGAGGTATCACGCGCCAAGCAGTTTTGAGATGATTGGATCGTGGTGCAGATGATCTTGAGGCTTGTAACCCATCGCACCTTAGCTGGATGCGGGACGGACCTTTGGATTGCGGTTGTGGAGTGTAGATGTGCTACTACTTTGTTGACTTAAAAAGGCCATCTCGACTCCTTCTCCTATCACTATCTCAGTAACCTCCTGATCCTTTTGCTGTCGGCAAGTGAACATGGCGATTCCGAAAAAAGACATTCTGGTCAAACCGGTACGGAAACTTGGACGTGCGCTTTCGGATGGGTATTATGGTGCTTCTTATATTCCGGATCAGTCTGGTCAGTAGTCAACTAGTACTTGCATGTTAATTTTTGCATCATCATCGTCTAATTATCTAATTTCAACCCGTAGATCCTCTAGGCCTTGCCGTCACAGAAGCCGTTCGACATGGACCATTCTTCCTTGCCCTGCGCGACCTCTGGACGTGTATCACGATGTTCACCCTCTTTCCGGGAGTTTTGACGCCTTTCTGGACCTCCAATCCGCAGGATGAATTCTATCTTGGGTGGGGACCCAACCTGATGGGTCTTTTCTTGTTATCCTTTGCAAGTGTGTTTGAAGTTGTGCTACTACTCGTCTGCGTGCCCTTGTTTCTGTTTCTACCAGGTCCAGTATCGGTGCTCCTATTCTTCTGTGGCCAGGTCGCAATCCACCTCATTTGCTTTCCTATGCAAGGTCCATCCAAGATCTGGTCGAAGCCTCCCGCGGATCCCAAAATTAGTAAACAGCACGATCGGTTGTCCGGGGAGCGTTGGTTCTTCCTCAATGGCTGCTGTGTGTCCGGTCACAACGTTCAGCAGAATGTCGACGTGCTGTCGGAGACATTTGGTCGTCCTATCTTTGCCATCCACAATCGAACTTATGGCGTGCTAGGTGACTTGTTCGAGTGTATCCTGCAGCGAGCTTTCGATTTGTTCACCGAAGAGACGAGGGTTTGTTATGAGTATGTTAAGTCGTATTGTGCGAATCCCGAGGTCAAAAAGGTTGTCATGATAGCACATAGTCAAGGATGTATCATGGCTGCTCAGATCTTGGATCAATTGTATGTTGATTTGCCCGCCGATGCTATAGCGAAGATTGAGGTGAGATTCCCATCCTCATTGGGAATCTATTGCACATCTGACAGTTTTACAGGTGTACACATTTGGAAACGCAGCATCTCATTTCAACAATCCCTTACGCAAGATCTCGTCCAGCTCAGCATCCATCGACTCGCAAGGTATGCCGTCGATCAAGAATAGAGACACAGCTATTCTCTCCTCGCCGACAAACACAAAGTCGGAGATGATCTCCTTGGATTCAAGCTTCCCATCCACAAGACCTCCAAAAATATCGGAGATGCTACCAGAACGCGTCATCGCCCACATAGAGCACTATTGCAACAGTCAAGACATGGTAACCCGCTGGGGCGCCCTCTTCTCCGCCAAATCCATCCTCCAAAATCGATTCTGCGGCCACATCTTCATCAACGAGGGAGCGTCAGGGCACATGCTCAATCAACACTACCTCTCCGACATGTTTCCCCTGCATCACAAGCGCGCCGGAGCAGATCATCGGAATGGTACGAGTAGCGACTCAAAGCACCACGGTATGCCTTTCCTAGATCGCATCGTCAACCTCGACACCGCGACCGTCACGCAGAGGGATTCAGAGGCCAAACACCAACTCGCTGTCATGAGACATGATAGTCAGACCGAATATGTCGACCGTTCTCATCAGGCGCACGAGGTACATGTAGGTGATGTACATGACATACAGAGCCAAGCCGAACATGCCGAAATGATGCTGAAATTGGGCGAGGGGACAAGGCTGACGAGTGCTGATTTGAGTGGTGCCGAGGGGAGTCGAATCAGTATTATAAAAAGGCATGAGGTGGAAAAGGCTAGATTGTACAAGGGAAAAACTGTTAGGCAGCTGAGTCGGTTGTGGAGGTATCTGGATGGTCGTGATCCTGATAGATGGTAGGAGGTAGGTATCTACTTCACATGACTTTGCCGTTTCAGTATAATACGTTGTACTATACAAGGTTACAAAATCATACCATCCAAACCGATGCTCACAGAAAATAAACCCCAGAGCGTCTCTACTCAACCCCCTCCCATCTTACCTTATTTAGAACCTCCTCCATCCCACTCCCAATCGATAACAACATCCTCCCTTCTCTATGGGAAAAATTCCCGAATGGCTACCAGTATTTACCTAGAATACCCCAAGAATTCTTTGGGGGGTTATATATAGTGTCGGTCATAGGCTCGTGTTATGGTCATGCCATAACGCGAGAAGACAAAAGCATGGAAAGTCTTGCGGGTAGTCGGATGATGGAAGGACGACGGTGATGCCATGGACGGGCTGGCTAGTGGTATAAGGAACGGCTGGAAAGTTGGTTGGATACACGCCAACTGGCTGTGGGGGAGTAATGCTCGATAATTCATAGAGAGGATTGATTTTGTTTTGCTCGCTATGAGAAAGGTGAGATGATATTGGTTGAATGACTAGAGGGGGACTCGTAGTGTTACCATTTATACTATCGCGATACTCTCGGGGAGTTTCGAGCCTGCGTTGGAGCACCTATCTCGTAGATCTGGGACCTACGCCGGCTTCCTGTTCATGCGGGTTTCTTTTATAAATACAAGTGGCTAGAGTTCCCGACCTTGATACCGATCCTGCGAGACTGTTGCCGCCATGCCAGTCGTTTTGTACAATACGTATTCCTACATGCTCACCCAGTTCTAGAACCTGGAGATGTCCCTTCCGAACAACCAATTGATGAACCCTGCGCAATTTTATTAGTAATTCGCAACCAGACAAGTAGAATAGGATAGACCTACAATATGTCGGAATAAGAATCTTATTCCTCCAAGAAACAGACTTGGTGAGATAAGCTCCGCGCCAGATGAACCAAGCTGCTCTTCCTGTGATCTCACCAGGACCTGACTGGACGATAGCATTCCAGTTGCCCAGGTATGCCATGACACCCATATCCTTGAATGCAAAAGACTTGGTCTCGATATCACCATTGTTTAATCTCTTCGCCAACCATCCAGCTTTTTGGGAGGCGACTTGGGCAGTAGCTGGCCACATGGTACCCTCGAGGACCGCACAATCTCCGAGCGCGAAGACATCTTTAACAATAGCCCGAGGTTTCTTGTCCTGCTCACCTTGTGGTTCGAGCATGAGGCGCAAATGGGCATCGCTGACGATTCCTCCTGTTCTCTGGTGCTTAAGCACTGTCCAGTCTGTATTCTCGATATCCTTTGCGTCGATATTTTGGAGCTCGAACCCCGATTGTGGAAGCTTATGTATTTTGCCGGCAGATTTTGAGATTAGTGGGTTCATCATGAGTCCAGTACTCCAAACGACCATGCCAACACCGATTTCCCCCTCTTCTTTGATCTTGATTGTCCAGCACGATTGCTCATTTTTGCCATCGCCCGTTCCCAGTTGATCTTTTGGTACGCCTCGCCTGAGGCTCTCAACGTGATGTTCCGTCTTAATATTAATGCCATCTCTTTGAAATTGTGCCATAGCATAGGCTGCCAAATTCTTGTCGAACATAGGCAGAACCTGCGATGCCACATCGTATACCGTGATATTGACATACTGCATCAAATCAGGATATGACCTGCTCATCTCCTCTTTGACCAAATCATGAAGCTCAGCCGAGAACTCAATCCCAGTCGGTCCACCACCTACAACTGCGAAGTTGAGGAGATTCTTCTTCATAGACTCGCTTGTTGTCGGCAGAGCAGACGTCTCGAAGCAAGCCAATATCCTCTTTCGAATCTTTCTTGCATCTCCGACATCTTTCAGAAAGAGGGCATGCTCTTTGACTCCAGGCGTATTGAAAGTTTGGCTGTAACATCCCACCGCAATGACGAGCTTATCGTAGCTCATGTCGAACATTTTGCCTTGTCCTTTCTCGATCGCGACATCCTTCCTACTCTTGTCTGAGCCATCTGTGAGAGTCGTACTCTGAAGTAAATCGTTGGCTGCTTCTTCGATGGCGATAGTCTTTTTCGAAAGACTGATACTATCAGCCCATCCTTGGAAGAAGTTTACATTGGATCGGCGTGATCGAATGGGTTCCAGAGCAGTGCGGAATTCGAGGGTACCAACAGAGGTTGATGCGAGGAGAGGTGTGAAGACGAAGTATGAGCGCGGAGAAACGACGACGGTTTGGAATTTCTTGGGATCGAGCTTTTGAGAGAGAGTGTAACCGGCCCACCCTGGTGTGGCCTATTAGTTATCTACGAGGTTCTCAAGGACATGCCGGTCGCTGTAATTTGTAGTCAAATACCTGAGCCCAAAATTACGACGCGCTCCCTTTCTGGTTGTTCTATTAGCTCTCTGAACTGGACTGCGGGAGAGAGAGAGAGCATACGATCTTTCTCGCGGTCCAAAGCAGCAATGCTCAAACTTCTACGTTGGAGTAGTAGCCGTGAAGCTCCAGCAGAGCTAGGAGGTCGAATTTGCAAGGTCTCGATCAAGCCCCTGGGCAATCGACCCAATTGTTTCGGCTGCAAATTCATTGCCATAGAACTGTCTTACAATCAAGTTGTCATGATACTGTGAGCTGACGTTTGCATGAAATCTACTTCAATTCTTTTGCTCCGAAGCTTCCGCTTATTGTCAGAGCTGAATTTGTCCCCTTGTTTACTAATTCGGGAGACATCGTGGAATGTCAAGACACAGAGTGGAGACCATGGCTTTGGATCTCCTACATTCTCCGATGGAAGAAGGCATTCCACAGCTAGTCTTGTTCAAGTGAGCTGACTTTAATGAGTGGACAGTTCTCCTGCTTTCTGATCATCGCAAACTTAACAACACAATGTTCAAAGAGCAAATTCGAATTTTGTTTGAGAGAGCTTGGGTCTCCTTACAAAGAGAAAAAGAAAGGATGGTCTAAAGTTCAATCTTAAGGTCTCGCCCTGCTGTGGGTTCACGGGATAGTGTCTTCGAAAGACTGGAGGAGGTGCATATGACATTTTCGAAAAGATAAGAGTGCTCATAATAGTCTCCCTCGCTCAAAACTATACTCCAAGACCGAGGAAACGTATATGAACGCAGCCAAACATCAATGACATGGTGTGCAAGCCTCCAGAACGCTGGACTTGCTCGTTGACAACGAACAACGTCAATAAAGCCAGCAGTATTTCAGTTAAGGCACTTCCCGGCAGCAAAGAGACTCACCGCCACAATACACCACGATCCCCAGTTGCTGTTATCTCATAAATCAGACTCTCTGGGTTTGTTTTCGTTCATCTCAGCCGGTTCAACAGGCAAGCGTGGCACACCTGCGTGTGACAAGTTGGACAACGGAAGATGTAGTTGCCATGACGCTGATCGCAGAGTTCGCAGACCCAAGGTCCAGATCCATCAGTGACACGTTCGAGGCGGCCTCGGTGAGCACACTCATGGTTAACGCGCAAGTCCTCGGCGACTCGTTCAACTTGACGTGCACGCGCGGCAGCATGGACCCGAGCACCTCGCACTGCCGCTCTGTTGACGACCTCCGCTGCTCTCTCCAGCAAACGGTCTTCCTCGAACTGGATACATCGACAGTGCTTCCAACGCACACCGCAAAGGTAGCAAAATTCGTGATTGCATTTGCAGCTATGTCCATTAGCGTAGGCCCTCGTGTTGATTGGGGACTCCTATGACTTACCGCATGTGGTAACAACCGATGGTGAGCTCGACAACCGAAGAGCAGTTCGAGCACTGTTGCCAACCTTGTTTCTTTGCTAACGCGAGCGTCTGTTTCATAGCAGGATCCTCAGAACATTCACCGGCGTGAGCGTTTCCTTTGCAGTGGACGCAAGTACGAGTTCCGCATTTCTGACATCCAGCGCGAGAGCCCTCCATGTCGTAGCTGCCTGGTGGCACGAACTTCCCACATCGCTTGTTGCTGCAATAGACTCGGTTGGAGGTGTTCCACTCTATCACGGCGTCGTTGAATGCTTGTTGTTCCTTCTTAGACATGTGGGGTTGAACAATTGCTGGAGGAATGTTCTGACGGCAGCAACGGGGAGGGTAGGCCTCTTGGTCCTTGATCGCATTTTTGAACAGCTGCTTGGAGCATGCTACACAGTAGAAATGTTTGCATGGCAGCTGGATGGTTCGGTCATGTGGAAAGAGGTTGGAGCATGCAACACACTCCTGTCGACGGACTGGTTGGACCTCGAGACCTGGTGAGTGGATTGGCTGGATAGCGAGAGCTGCTCGGCGGACTGGTCGGATAGCGAGAGCCGTAGAAGGACCAGCAGAAGCACTTGCGGAAGGGCCTGGCTCGATTGTCAGACGTCCTAGAGCTAGGCTCATGGTGGCATCTTGGTCGCCATTCCCTATTTCCGCAGCTCGACCACTCATTCGCAGTGCGAGGTTTCTGTCCTGGCGCGCTTGCTGGTCTGCAGCTAGAATACGTGCAATCTCTGGGCCATCTGACTGGACAGCCAGAGCAAGGCTGCCAGCATACTTCTGGTCGAGGAGGAAAGTAAGGCGTTGCTCAACTTCCAAACGATAAGAAAAGTGGGCTTGGTCCGAGTCATTTTGCTGTCCGACTGGGCGTTTTCCTTTCTGCGAGCTGATCTCAAAATCCTTCAATTGGAGATTCAGAGCCGCGATCTCGTTGTCAATTACCGAGGGTGAATTTCCCACTGCAAGGATGCTCTGGTCGTCAAGTATGGAGGGTGAGTTTCCCATCGTGAGGAGGTTCTTGTTAATATGAGGAAGGAGTTTGTGTCTGTGTTGTGTTCTTTCCTTCCAACTCTTTTACACAGCATCAACACTCATAGGAAGGCCGCTAGCCGTTTATTCCGCAATGGTGTTACCAGATTCTGTGTTGTCAAATTTTCTAGATGGTTCCTTGCAAGGTGTTGTCTTCGGGATCAGCAACTTGATCAAACTACGCAGCTAATTAATAAAAAGTTCAGACGATCTCAAAAAACGATCTACCCTCTATATATACAAAATCTGCCCTATAATGACGGGCAATTTTGAAGCCGGGCTTATAACTTATTATATCAGGAAACTATTAATTGATGATCTGACTATATACGGCAGATCCAGCACCCTATATAGGGCAATCTGGTGTTTACTACCTAGATTGCCTTCTATCTGATCTTTGTTCTTATCTGGATTACCCGGATTGCTATCCAACAAAGAATAAAGCGCGCGGGCAGTATTTGTCCCTGGTAGCATGGCCACCCAGATTTATACCACAAGCTGGTCCTTTGTATGAGATGAAGAAGCCCACATTATCACCCTTTTGTTTCATAGCTTCCTCTTTTTCTTCAGAAGCATCAGCGCAATGAAAGCAGAAATTGTCTGACCAACCGATCAAGAGATGGCAAAGTCTGTAAGAGCAGGGCTTTATACGAGGGTCATGGGAAAGAAATGAGCTGGGAGCTGCAAGGGAAGTGAAACAAGAAGGCCTGTCGAGGAATAGACCTTCTACACAGGGAGCGAATTGAATCTTTGCATATTTCTGGACAGAATTTCCGATTTAACAGGAAATTTACCCCAGGTAGCAAGACGTCAAGCTGAAAGCTCAGTCGGTAAGAGAAGGAGAAGGAAATCTGAAGCAACCAAACAAAAGGTCGAAGAAGACAAGCGGCGAGCCGAAAGAAAGTGCTTGGCGATTGGATTAAAGAGATCCGAGTTGTTTGATCGAGGCACTCACAAGAGAGATGACTTCAAAGCATGCTTCTATCACATTTTGAACGGCCAGTCGCTAGCCATTTCTAACGTCGGCTTCGCAGACACTTGGATCGCCTTGGACAGAATCTGCGGTACACAGCCTGTGCTTGATCATCCCGTAAGTTTGAATAGCACATCACTGACGATAGAATTGGCGAAGGTATTGTATTGTTGCAAGGTGAAGGTTGAGAAAAGGCGTCGTGAAGCGTGAAGTCCAAGAGCACTCAGCGATATCGGACACCAATCCATGAAACCTCGCCATTGACCAAAACCCTACCGCGACTGGACACCAAACTTCTACCTCCACGAAATCGCGCCGTCTCTCCCGACAACTTTGAGCTCACAATGTACCAACCTTCAAACGCGATATCGTTCATTTATCACACCTTGCAGGGCATGTCTGCAAGAACTCGATGGGTTGAACGGGATACATACGCTAGATATTTTGCGCGGACATAGTTGGTAGGCGTACTGTACCCATGTAACATACATGAGGTGTTCGGAGGTGAAGTTTTACTTTACATGTATTGAAAAATCCAATCCATTCATGTTAGTAGCGGCGTATCTCTCTCCGGCTTCATTCTAGCAATTGAAGCATCAAAATCATAAGGTCTCAATATCAATGTTTCTTCAAACAAGCATAAATAGCATGAGCAACCTTATCCCTCCCCTCTAAATCCCTAGCGCCCACCAAAAGTTTCCAAGGCACCAAAAAATGAAAAACCCCATCCCGTTCCGTCATCAGATCAATGAAAATCCTCTCCATGTTATCTTTCATATTCAGACTCATCGCTTTCCGCACCTGCGCCAATGTACTACGCCCCTTATCATCCTTCTGCCTAATAAAATCCAAAACGAGAGCAGCACAGGCGGCTGCGACAGGCGTTGCCACAGAAGTCCCAGACATGCGTTTTTGTAGGACACGGAGAGCGTTCCATTCGTCTTTCATGGGGGACATGGAGAGGACGCCTTGGCCTAGCGCTGTGAAATTTTTGCCGGCGTCTTCGGTGTTTTTGGGGTTGCGGGGGGAAGGGATTGCGTCGCCGTTGGCTGATTTGATGCAGATGGCTTTACCTATTGACGCGGGGAAGGCGATGTTGGGGTTGCGCGCGGCAGTGTTTGCGGCGGCGGCGAAGAGGAGGACTCTTGGGGGAAGGTTGCTGATGATGTCTTCTACATTTGAGGGTCTGTTTCCTTCGAAGCCGAGGGAGATGGAGAGGATGTCGACGCCCCAGCCATTTTCCTCATCGACTGCGTGTTTGATTGCCTTGAGTGTGTCAGTTTTGATCGATGTTGAGAATTTTTTTGGTTCTTCATACCTTGGCGACATAGTCGGCAACAGGTCCCCCGTCTGGACCACCAATAACTTTGGCGACGTATATGTGCGCGTATGGCGCAAGCTGTAGAAGTAGGCCTGCACAATGCGTGCCGTGGCCATGGTTATCTTTATACCCAGGACAATCGTTCCCCAAAGGCGCCGAGGGTGACTTCTCTTCAGTATGCATAGTACCGTCTTCACCAAACCAAATACAGCCTTTGATGCGACTTCCAGCATCTTTCTCTCCCCAAGGAGCATCAGTAAGGAACGGATGCTTGCCGTCAAATCCTGTATCTAACACGCAAATCTTCACAGGATTTTTGTTTGTGTGTGCTGCTTGTCCAACAAGATCGTGGGCCTTTTTGCGCGTGTCAAGCATCCACACGTCGGCTGACTTAGATCTACAACGGTCAGTCTGAGATCAGTGTCCGATCAGAAAGGGACACTTACATCTTGGGGTCGTTTTCGAACTCCTCTGCGTCTAGCCATGTGCCATGGTCGTTGTCCCCCATCTGCGAAGCTGGAGACTGTGGTGGAGCAGAAGCGGTGCCTGCGTTTCCATGAGACGTAGATAGGAGAAATGCATCATCAGATGCTGGGGTGAGAATACGAGGCCTAGCAGGGGATTTGGTAGGAACTGGTGCTGCTTTCAGATCATTTTTGGTGCTGAAATCGGGCAGCAAGCTTGTTCCTTTTGATCTGGCAACAGTAGCCACAAGTATAGTCTTCGTAATAAGCTTGTTAAGAGAATCCATGGCTCTGTCTCCGATGTTGCCAGGGGGCAGCGAGGTTGTAGACATTTCCTCATCCTCTTGATAGGGCCCGCAGTTCCCTAAAGGGCTGGTATCAGACTTTGTATCGTCCATGGAACGACGAGGTAAAGTGTTATAGGCCGTGTGATGAGGAAGATTTGCTCCAGGAAGCTCCAAGTCCCGAAGAAGGATTGCATTGAAGTGGTGATTGTCTTCTTCACTCTGATGGTTTGCTTCTTCAATCTCAAGTTGTGGGAATGCTTGGTCATACGGCGAAATCAGAGTCTTGGACCATTCGGCGCTATCGGCCAGTGTGCTCTCTCTCGATGCGGAAAAACCAGCAGGCGCTATGTCTGGCACGCATAGTCGCTGAACTGACATCTGATAGGCCGCATCCGTATGTCTCTGTACGTCTGATGGTCCAAGAGTGCGGCTGGGTTTTGTGCTGAAGGTATCCAGTGGCACGTGCACTGAGCTGGAGGATGATGGCCTGGATTTTGACATGATCCCTGGAGACTGTGTTCGAGCAGGGGCTCGATCTGAAAGGTTTTTTGTCTGCCCGATCGCTCGTCCTCGATCTGGGCGGCTTCGTGGTTGACCAGAACTGCCTGATTGAGGCACTCGCAAATAGGTTGGTTGACGACCTTGATTTAAAACAGGCTTTTGTTGGTGTTGGTTGACAGTAGTCTTTTGTATTACAGATGGTATTTTAGTGATCCCAGGGGGCGACGGGAGTGCTTTTGCATCCCCAGCAACGGCGGCCCAAGATTTTTTGGGAGTCAGAGGTGGCTGTTCTCTCTCTGCTCCAGCCTTGGCATCCCCTGCCATCAGAATCTTACTGGTGCCTCCAACATCTGAATATGTAGTCGATGTATTCGGGGAGTATCTTGTCGATCTCGGAGGATGGCTCTCTTGTCCATTCGAACCTGGCCGTGTGCACTGTTGAATGAGTTGGCTGTGTCGTTCAAGACGGGCTTTGTCTTTGTCTCCAGAGTTTTCAAGTAAATGAGAATTGTACGTAGCATGGAATCGAGCTTTTCCGAACATTCGCAGCCCGTAAAAGGCGGTAGCTACTCCAAACCGTGGATCAATTGTGGAGGGATGGCGTTGGTCGTGGGCAGCCGATTCATGGTGTAAGATGATCTTGTACAGTTCCAGGGCACGATCGTATCTGTGGCCTCTAAGAAGCTCTTCCGCGAGTGGCTCTAGTGCGAATATCCTGACAGGGTTGATAGAGGGATGCTGCAAGTCGTCGCCCCCAGCCAGTGCCACGTCGAGTGCTTTGTCGTACAGTTTTTCCGCTGTCAGATACTTCACCAGATTCAGCCTCGTCGTTCGCTCTTTGATGGCGTCAATATCCGATTGCTCAGATTTCTCGACTCTCTTGTTCCAGACCTTGGCACATTCCCTGCTCGCCCAATTGTAAAGTCTTTTGTGAAACAACACATTTGCAAGGCTCTCCTGTATGTCTAAGACGATGGAAGAGCTTTCCAAACGAGCTCGCGAAGCCGCTTTCAGTATCTCGCAAAGTTTTTCAATACACTCCTGGCTGTCGTCTAACGTGATGGCGACATCTGCTCGGGTCTTCCAGTCGGATAGAAGGCTCTTATTGCTGGCATAATTTGGATCTTCGAAGCTGTTTATCATTGCGATGCCGGTTGGACCACTTTGTGGACTTAAGGCTTCAATTTCCCAGGTAGAAACAGCGCATATTAAGTCCAGGCAGGAAGATCAAAGAAGGAATAAGCAAAACGAAGAGCAGAGCCGCATCTAAAAGTACCAGAGTCCATTCGTTGGTCATGTACGTTTGGACAAATCTGATTGGGCGATAAAAGGTCTCGCCTGCGCAGTGCATGCAGCTGCAGGTGACACTTAAAGTGGAAAGGCGGTCCTAAACATGAACCGAGTCCAGCAGTATATGAGTGCAACCCGAAGACCAAGCCTACCATAAGATGAATGAGGATGCGGAGATCGTGCACTCGCGAGCTTTGATTGATCAAGAATCGGTTGGGAATCGAGAACAGTTACACGCGAGAGCTCAGCCTCTGTGCTCGACGACCGCGTGTGTCAGCTGGAGTCGCCTTCGCCTCCACCAAAAGCGGCCTCGACTGCGGTCAGATGGTAGGGCGCGAATATTAAAGCATGAAAACCCGGAAGGAATACTGAATTAGCGATCAGAAGTATTTCATACCTTCATAAACAACTCTTCTCCATTCTTTCATGGCTGCCACCAAGAAGACATATTTTCGTGCGAACAGTTTCATATGGCCTGCTGAAAATGGTCCTGTCCAACTCGGCAGCATCATATCCAGCCGAACCACGCCCCACGAGCCAAAGAGCTCACCTGACTTCGCACCACCCAAAGAAGTCTATGAGATCGAACAGTCCAGGTGGGAGAATTCGAAAACCAAGCACCGTGAAGGCTTGGTCAGTATTTGGGCCAGATTTATCGATGGCATCGGCCCCGAGGCTGAAGCCAGCGGTGGATGGGGGAGTCTTAATGAAGAAAAATATCAATTCGATAAAATGGTATGGCGATACTTTGTAGCAGATGAGGAGTACATCACCGAACGGATGAACGATACCAAGTTGCAGGCCTTCCTCGTCGACCACAAAAAGCCCGTCTACATGATCACCGGACTGATGATCGCCCATAATCCAAAAGCGCTCACCGTGGTTGGACACAACTATTCACTGAAGGGGAATGTGGGAGCGCAGTACGCTGGAGTAGGACAAATCGGTCCCAAAGCCGATTTCTCATGGGGGGGGAAAGGATCAAACCTCATTCGAAGGCGGGCCAAATTTTATTTTCGCATTCCAGCTGAAAGAGATTTGGTACAAAACAGTAAAGAAAACAAGAGTGCTGAGGTCGAAAGATGTAACCAAGGGCGCTCTCTACGACGATGATGATGTGTCCTTGGAACAATCAGACAGGGGGCGAGATGTTATCGAGGTTGCAGAAGTTTTGGGGATGGCGGAAGAGAATGTAACTGCACACGAGGCCGGAGTGAGGGGTGAACAGATCGAGATGGCTTTGGGTGATGTTGATGGAGAGGAATGTGAAGTTGTTGTGTTTGACGCGTAAATAAGATCGGAGACCGCGTCACGAGTTTCAATGCGCTAGGACTCCCGCCTCACGAGATTACTTATGCTTAAGATAAGGTAAATCCAATTCTGCATAGTTCTGACAAAAATTATTAAGAAGATCGCGATCGCTGATAATGCTGATTTGTGAAAACACTCGCTCTTGCTGGTACAGGAAGAGGTATCGAAAACGTCCATCGCCTCCCATGTTCCCAATGCAGAATCCAAGACCAAAATCAAAGTATGCAAATCAAAGAATAGCCAAAGAGCAAAAGCAGACACGCTACGTTTTCTTCATCCATCCGTCCCGGTATGTACAGTATGTATAAAAAGTTCCTAAGCAAGGAACATAACACCGACAAACAACGCCGTCACCAGCGCTGCAAGACTACCACCCCTTGCACCAATTCTTTGAGCGCCACTGCCATGAATACCCAGAAGTTCGTCTTGATATCCGAAAGTAACATTCTGCTTGATAGTCGAGTTGTAGCAGTTACCACCTGTAACATCCAGATTCCTCAAGTCATCTGGAACAATAAAAAACATGTACTTGTTCTGCGAGATATTCTTGAATCCAGCAGTATTGTAAGGGAATTTATCGTCATCGGTAGCTGAAGTGTTGCGGAGAAGGATACACTGGACCTGGTTTGGGTAGTCGTGGGCAAGCTGAGGATAATCCTTCATGACATCGCTGTTGGATGTGTCCGCCACAAGAATGATCTTTCTCTGAGGGAAGGTTTCGAAGTATTTTGTGAGAAGATACTTTCGAATGGAGAGGGTGGCGGAGACGTCCGAGAAGTTGAGAGGACGGGTGTCAAAGGATCCACCTGGATAGGTTTTATAGATGAAGTCCATGTAGTTACGGGTGACCTGTTCCGGCGTGGTGGTGAGGTAATGGAAATGCATATTTGGAATGCTGGTAGACCAGTTCGCATATATCTGGGGCATGTTCATCCATGGAACAAAGGCTCGAGCAAAGGAGTTGAGCAGACCTTCTTTTGGCTGGTAGATCTTGGTAACACGGAGAATATCGTCGATATCACTAATGACTGTGAAGCCGGTTGATGGGACGAGGAAGGCAGTCGCATTTCCCAGCGTGGAGTTGCCAGAGTACACATTCAGCCTTTGGATCATCTCAGTAGCATTGCCCGCAGTCAACCCGTTCTGTTGGATAGGCACGAATACATCAAAATCACCTTCGACAGTGGTTCGGTACGGAAGGACGAGATCTTGGGTCCCACCTGCTGCCGTCACAGCGCCTCCTCCACCGGACTCGCCATCTCCACCGGCGCTTGGAGCCGGCTCCAGGTGCATAGGAACTGTCTGATTGTCTTGCTGCACCACGAAGATCGAAGCTGTAAGGTTGCGCGCTTGAGTCTGTTGATCGGCTGGTAGGTCTTGGATATCGGTTCCGATGAGGAATATGTTGGCCAAGTCATCAAGCTTGCTTTGGTTGGTATTCGGCTGCTTGTAGACCTGCGGTTGTTAGTTCTAGTCACGTAAAGTAGAGTCATAGAAATACATTGCCTCGGAACCTAATTTGCCAGCCATCGTTGGTCCAATTACCGTATGGAGGGATATTCAACACTTGCGTGGGAAGCGCTGCCAGTTGGGAGCCATCAATTCCCAGCGAGCTCTGCACTTTATCTGCAGTCGGAAAGTCCTGGAAGAAGTTTGGCACACCCGAAGCAACGTAAGATGGGATCCCACTTCCGAGCGCGCTTAGCACACTCGTGACATCTCCTTGGATTTTGCTTAATATGTTTTCCCGGCGCTTCAATGTTGGTGTTGGTTTCCATTCGGCCTGGAAAGGGGTAATTTGTGGTGCAGCAGCGACAGCGATAGGGTTCGGGACCGCATTCGCAACGCCATTGAATGTTGCTAGCAAGGCCGAGAGCGTTGTGAGATGTGAGAGAGCCATTGCGACAGGAGATAGACAGCGAGAGCTAGTGAGGATGTAGGACGGACTGGTGATGGTCGCGTAGGTAGGTAACAGGTGAGGCAGTCAATGCCAGTGCAGAGTCGGACAGCTGGAGCACCCTGAGCGAATGGAGGGTGTCTCGTTCGGGTAGAAGAAGTAGCTTAAGAAGAAGCAAGAGGTTGGCCTCGCGACTACAAGGCTTGGAAATATAGGCTGGCGGGTGTTTTGGAGCTTGTTCCAAGCAGGTTTGAATGGTACCTAATGTTTGGAAGAGGCCCGAGAGCCCTTGGTCATGACGATGCAAGATCCGCACTGCATCCCGTCGATCCAACCAGGTCCCCCAAGGGAAATCTTCTCCTTCTCCGCAACAGCACTGTGTAGATCAGCAGATCAATTAAGATCTACCCAGCACCTTGAGACCCTGATACAGTTCTTTGTAAGTGTCGGAAGCTGACGGGTATCCGAAAAGAGGCCGGACGTTTGGGCGTCTACCTTAGGTACAAGAAAATCCAAGATTGTGCACTAGCCTATCGTATGAGTTCACACAATCAAAAGCCAGCCGTATCATACAGACGATGAGACGGGAAGTTTTTCCTTGGAATGTCAGCAATTAGATGTCCATCGTTAATCTCGCTTTCGACCCTTCCCGGGCCGATCTGTCCAGCCCTTCTCCCTCCGGCTTCAGTCTTCCTCGAAGCACTCCTCGAAACGTTGTTCTCGAGTATCAATCCGGTTGCTCTTGAATCTCGAATCAAAAGTCATCCAACTGATACCCTAACGACAAGATGCGTTCCCATAAGCACGTCCCAGACCGTGAATGTTTGAAGCTAGGACAGCGAGGGCTTCAGGAGATCCCGCAACCATAATCCGTGACATTGCGTTTTGTTTCATCCCTCGTTTGCAATCACCCTCCGATCATTTTTTTGATACTGCCTCTTTGACAGATTGAGATGGCCGGTGAGTACGAACGCTACAGGACAATCGTCCACAATCCGATGGGTCTGAATATGCCTATCTTTTTTGTAAAGTCACTTCTAGACATGGGAACAGCTCGCTCACACCGATTATTTGCCATGATATCAAGCTCAGTGTCCAGAATTGATATGACGATCGACTCGCCTTGACGGAGGAGGACCTCATGGAGCATCAACGTGGATCCTTGAAGCAGCTAGAGAAGAAAAGCTTCTTCCTACGTAGCGAAACGATGAGCATATTAAAGGCTGTGGAGATTGAGCCAGATTTGAGTATTGGCTACAGGAGAAGACAAGAGCGGGGGCACAAATACGTTGCAGCAATAAGGATCGTTGCACACACAACATGGAAGCAAAGATCGCAGTGAAAATGATTCGAGAGATTGCATCCCGACTGAAGGAAGTGATTGAACATGCTTGGACGGAGCAAGAAGACTGTGAGGACCTGATCGCAAATCGAGCGCAATATATGCCCGCAACATTGCGGACGTTCAAGTTGTTGAAGATGTAAGACAACTCAACAATGCTTCCCAGCTCACCTGTATGATAATTCATTGGACACAACTTGCGACCGATATGCGCTGAATTTTTGGCGACTTCATCTTTTGGTCTTGCCAGAATTCAACGATATTGATACGGATGGAGTTGATAGATTGCTGATCAAATTCGTACTCCCGCTTCGTGACAAGGAGAAAGCACTGTACCACCAAACCGATGATTCATCGTCTCAAACCACCCTTCAAGTCCTCTGTTCATCAAACAGCAAGGAACTAAGTAGTCTGCCAATCTGCTTCTCTATCTTATCATCACAGTCCGGAAGACGTACTACCAGCAGAGATATATCGTGCAGTCGACCACCGACTCCTCTCCGACGCGACAAAGACTCCCATCGGAGCACAAACAACCTCTTCGCCTCCTCAGACTTGCTATTATAACATGCGCCCCCACAACGAGAGCTTTTCTACCCACATCTCGTATTTTTTGAGAGACGGCCTCGGCGCGTCATGCCGAAGACTCGGAGATATGCGTTTGTGACGGCGCCCGAGGTATCACTTCCCGCTAGTTGGATGGCGATAGCGGCGCCGACTACATCTTCACCACCCCAATCGATTACAATTGCGGATTTCGAGGTGAGGGATGGGGATGTCACTTTTCTGGGTGTCTAAGTGTAGAGATGAGAAGGAGGAGGGTGCAAGGCAAAAAGGAAGACAGGAAGAGATGGGACTATCTCGTGTCTTAGATCTTCTTACTCTGCCATTCGTGGCATTACTTACTTTGATGGCAATGTCTGGACAGCTTGTTGTGGAGCTGTTCGCTGTTCAGCTTACAATATTCCATAATATGCCTCTTTGATCGGGGTAGAGTCAACGTTGTAACAGGGCTTAAGCTTGCCTCATCACTCTTCTGTGATTAAAGGGGGAGTCTTTGTAAATCACTTTTTTCTGAGATACGTGCCTTGGAAACAGTGTCCTTGGAGGGAGTGAACTACTCCATGGTGACTAATTGATCATGGTGGAAGACATATGTCTTGCTTCTCCCGAATGGGAATTGTGTATATGTACTTGATATCGACCCTAAGTAGGAATACTAAACGATGAGCGAGTAAACTTGGTCTACTTCGTGCTAGAAGTGTATTTGAACTTGATCGCAGATTGCTGGTACAGTAGTCAATCAGAGCTGTTCCAGAGACCGTTCACCGATGCATTGGAGAACCAGGGAGCCAAGTTGTAATCTCACTTTGTCCCTCGAGTTTCAAGGTCACCTTGTCTTGCATCAGCATTGGGATGACAGATCTGTAAAGACTCTCGACAATGCCGATGCAATTCTCTCAGAGACCTTGCGGCGTGGGCCGAAATTATATTCCACACATGTTTTCACCTGCTCCCTCTGATTTGTAGTTGCAAAACCGCATTAAGCTCATCCATGCTGTCATTAAAGCTAATATCTTACTCTCTACTTCCCTCCTTGTGCTGTCCTCTGCCGCAAACCCGTCACAGGCACTCCACTCGCCATCTTCTTCACCGTCCTCACAGGTCCTTCCTTCCTTCCCTCGATAACCCAACTCGACTTGATCGTCTTTTTCTCAACCTTCTTCCTCTCCACTTTCTTCGCATCCGCTATCCTCCCTAGATAGCCCGCATAAATCGCCACCTCAGCAACAGCAACAGTGACACTCCCAACCATAGCTAATGCCAGCCGTGATGGTACCGGCCAATGCCATGCTGCTTTCCATATCGCAATACTGCATGCTATGATTGAGATGAGAACATTGGCTATCAAGGCCATTTGTCTGTTTATATCTGCATATGTGACCTCGTCATCTTCGTCCGATTGTTGTTTCGTAGGTGGGAAGAGGTGACCTTGATTGGCGGTGGGGAAACGTGGGTTGAATGGATCTGAGGGTTGGTGGAGCATTTTTTCGTAGGAGCGGTTTTCTTCTTCTTTTCGGAGGCGGGCCATGAGGGCTTTGTATTCTGAGGTCTGGAGATGTGATGTTAGTTATAGTCTTGTTGGAAAACTTGAATGACCTTACAGGCTCAGGTTTGGCTTTCGGAGGTGGAGTGTATATCGAGCATCCTTTCAACAGGTCACTGAGATGTATTGGAAGTTGTCTTCCTTCTAATGTTCTTCCCTCGACCTTCGCGGGATTTGACTTGAAGTACTTGGATATGTCTATAAGCTGTCCATGGGAGATTGGGTTGCCTATTTGTGGCGCTTCGAGAGACGGTTCTTCTTGGTTTGATTCGATGGGGTTGTTTTCGAGATAGAGCTCTACAACTGCCACGACGGCAGCCGTCATAGTGAGGAGCACCATCGTGAAGCTTGAGATTTGCCAGTTGTCGAAGCTAGGTTGCAACTCTTGACTCGAGTTGAAGGATCGTTGACACCTGGCAAGGTCTGAGACGCGATTTCCTTGTATAAATCGTGATACCGTAACTAAGAGTGACTTTTGACTTTCAAAGATCTAGCAATCATCTGGCAGTCTTCCAACAAAGGTTGATGTTTGGTGAGCTCATAGTACTGGATCACTGGTGCCTCAGGCTTGAATCGTCGAGATATTGAGCTAACCTGATGAAGCGTTAGTGGTAAAGACCCACCCAGAACTCCTTGACTGGCCAATCATAACCAGGCTACATCACGTGAGAGCCCACTCACTCTGGCCCGTGCGTCCCGAACTCCTGCGTAAATAGCTGCTCGACCGCCTGCCTTATTCCTTTTCCCTTTTCCCTTTTCATACTTGTAGGCTTTCCCAAACAACCCCAAAGCTTTGAACACTTTCGCTAACAATCTTCACAGACCTTCTTGCGGTTTTCTCAGCTCACGAATTGGGAATCCTTCCATTGGCTGCTGCATTGCACATTGCGGTCAGCTGGTGGAACGAATGGTCTTCGGATCTTGTAAGCATTCCACTCTTCCACTCCCTCTTGAGCACTATCTAACAACTGTCACAGTCGGCGGGGGAATTTTTGTTCTTCGACCTATGGTCACAACCTTTTCATTGATGGTCTCATCTGCGGATGGGACATTGAAGAAGAAGAATCGCTTCCACCTTCACTCTACACTTATTCTTCACTTGAGTGGCCTCTCTGTGTCTGAGGAAATGGAGTAGCAGAAGCGTTTTTCAGTTGAGGACAAATTGTTGGTGTTTCAAACTGGGAGGGAAGAACGGGCAGGTACGTCGGCACATTTGCTTGTCCTCAGCTTTGCTTCACATCCTTTCATGCCTTGTTGATTCTGCTTCGTAATTTGCTTCCAAATCACATCTGTTGACTAGTACTGCATCGTTATGGGGATGCTTGAGAGTATTCAATCGGTGCGTTGCGGTCGCACACCGTGGAAAATTGACTCAGCGAAAAACGTTGGACTTTCAATCAACGACTACCGCAAAGCCGATTGTCTCGAACTTGAGCTAACAGAAGCGCTCCGTTTGGGGACTGCTCTCGAGAGGTCAAGTTGTCGCCCTCCAGGTCTGCATATCGATCGAGGGTCTTCACCTCGCCAGAGCAATCGCAAAATTTCTGGCAGCGAGTTTTGTGGAGACGTTCGGACATTCCGCGATCTTCACACCTTGCAGGATACGAGATATCTAACTCGGAAGATGAGAGTGTCGAGGTGCGAGTGTCACTACTGGCTGGCAGGTCACCTTTCCACGTTGTACCCGAAAATCCTTCGACTCACTTTTCCGATCGTTTCCTGACGATTTGCTTGCGCCTTATCGATTACTCGAAGGAAGAACATGCATCGGCGACGACCGTGACCTCCCTCCCTTTCTGCCTCACTTTCCCAGCGCAATCGACGCATTTTTGGAAATAAAATTGACATGGCAAATCAAAGCCGCTCGACGTACGTACCTACGACCCCCCATTTTCCCTTCCACACACCCGCTTAGAGATTCGGTATTGATAAAGTTCTGGAAATATTCCTTCTTAACATCTCTAGACATGTATCAACATCGATCTACAATTGAGAAAGACCAAACCTCAACGGTATCATCGGTTTTCGACTCGGAGACCCTGGAACAGATTATTGACATTGCGGCGGCGTGGTCAATCTATGTCTAGTTCTTCGAGTCCCCCACTTCCTATTGCAATGCATGAGGTGGAGGTTCAGAAGTTCACAAGAGCGTAAGAAAAGAGTAAATCATGTAATGTAGTAGGTAAGTAAGAGATGTTGCTATCATCTCACTGCTGCGCGGTTTGGGAAGATAATCCAAAGCCCCGGAAAGTTTTACGTGACAGGAAGGGAAGGAAATGCTACTTGTGGGGCTATCGTATGAATATAGTCGCGCTATGCATTATTTTCTGGTACCATAGATTTCGCTTCATTTTTCTTTGATTAAAATGCAGAAACTGGATTATCGTGATTGATTCCAGATAAAGAAGAAAGAAAGAAAGAAATAAACATGAGTAAAGGCTGGGTAGCGAAACAATTCATAGACCTATATCCACAACCCCTCCCGACCTCCTCTAAACCATTTCCACTTCTTCTTCTTCTTCTTCTTCTTCTACAATTCAACCACCTAAGCGTCCCCCGAATAACTCCAAAAAGGCGCAGGTTTCATATCCGGCAACTCATCCGTCTTCAACCCAGGAACCCCCATATCACCCCCAGCAGCAACATTATTAATAGCCGCCTGAATCCCGCCCGGAATTGTACTCGTCAAACTGGTGATAGGCTCACAATACACGTCCCACTGAAACGGCGCCACAAGTTTATGCGTCTCATTCGCACTTCCCCCAAGCGCAATCAACGTTGGTGCGTTCGGATCAGCGGCGTTGTACTGTGGGAAATTGAATGGAGGTTTTTGGAGAGAAGTAGGGTCTTTAGCGAAGGATGTCCATGCTTTTTGCATAAAGGTGGAGAGTTTGGCTTCCGAGGGTGTGTTTTTAACAGCAGTGACACTTTCCGTTGTACCAAAGATCTGGGGTATCTCGGCCGTGTGCCAAGCACCCTTGTTGTTAGCTTGGAGGTAAGTGTTTGGATAATCTCCAAAGTATCTGTAGCGGTAGTTTAGGACTTTGTTGTTAGTTCGGGCGTTGGCGGCGCGTTGGATGGGGCAGGTGAAGACGGCGGCGTTGAAGACGTCCCAGATTTTTGGGCTAATCTTGATTTTTGCGCCTTCACCGATCAGGATGAAGAGACCGGCTTCCCAGTCGTTGTTGCCGTTCATGAATGGCTTTTGGATGAAGTTTCCGGCTTTGCTGCGCTCTGCGTAGTCGCCGAAGACGACTTTGTTGTCGATGGTGGGTCCAAAGTGGCCTAGGACTGCTTGTAGCGGATTATCTGTCTTTGCTGCTTCGAGGACTTCTTCAGTGTTCTTCGCGCGGACGCAGTCGACCGAGGATTTGGCATTTTCCTTTGCGGTTGGGCATTTCAGAGCTTTCGCAGCGACGTCCCAGAAGCCGATGTTGTCTTTAGGGTGAGGATCAGCGAAACTGGAGACGGAACCGGACTCGGCGATCATGCTCGAAACGATGGGATCCTTGGTCCAGGCATAGGAAAAAAAATCGACACTTGCGCCCCCAGCTGACTCACTGAAACATTGATTAGCACTCAGTCCGTAAATACTTGTGCAGAACTCACCCAAAAATCGTGATGCGCTTGGGGTCTCCTCCGAATGCAGCGATATTGTCCCTCACCCACTCGACAGCTACCCTTTGATCAAGCAGACCGGCGTTTTGCTCTAAGCCGTCGACGCCTGGTATACCTGGGAAGCCGAAAAGTCCCAGTCGATAGCTAGACAGGTCAGCACAGACCTTGGAAACAGATTGTGAGAATTTCATCATACTTGAATGACACAACAACTACGTCTTCATTATCCGCAATGAATTCCCCATTGTAAATAGGGTTGGCACTGTTTCCAGTCGCAAACCCTCCTCCGAAGATCCAGACAAGCACTGCCTTGGCCTTCTCTCCAGTTTGTGGTTTTGTCCATACGTTTAGCGTAAGGCAGTCTTCTGAGGTTTGGTGACCCAATTGCATCAGTTCTGTAAGGAGAAGGATACCAGGCACGTTGGCGTCACTCAGTCCTACAGCAAGTTCGGGGCCTTGGAATTTCGCAGCGCAGTCTCTGGATATGGTCATTAGTGCATATAGTCTATGAGGTCGTTTCTTTGAGATCTTACGGTGACTATTTCTTGGTTAGCAATGGCACTCCTGCATCGAGCATCCAACTTACAAATTTGGAAGCATTTATGGGCGCGTCTCCAAGATACTTGACGGGAGCTTTCCACCTCAAATCACCAACCGGTGGCTTTGCGAAAGGAATCCCCAAATACTCGCTAACCTCAGTCCTGTTCTTCGCAGCATGGCCCGTAACCACACCACTCGACGTTGTCAAAGTCTGCCCAATTGCAAAATTCGATCTTTGGTTGACAGGCGATGCGGCAACCAACGCGACAAGAAACAACAACGCTGCAACGAAATGAACCATTTTCCTGTTTCTTGGCTACTCACAGAACCTGCAAGTATAACGAGTGTTTTTGGAGTTACTCCTAGACAGTACAGCAGGAGTGACTGAAGAACGGAACGTGTGGCAAGGGAAAGACTTGAAAGTCAACTTAGTGGCGGATGGAATAGACAGAGTCTCTAAACTCCATCGTGCAAGAGATCATAGTGTCGGCACAAGTTGAGTGCAATGTCCCAACTAAGCAATATCGACAAGTTGGTCAACGGGCGTACTGTTTGGATACAACAACGAGGCCTAGGTACTTTTCCTCGCGCATAGTTTAAGACTGATCTCCATATCACCAGGTCGGGGCCAGATTGGATCGAGTTATGGGTGAAGGCCAGTATAGTGACTTGCATAGCCAAGAGTCCTGCAGAGGCGAAGCCATAAAGGAAAGAAGACTGCCTGACACGTGTTAGCGAAACAAATACTCTGGCCACGAATGCAACCGTATTGGCTACTTTGCATCAGACGAATGCCATGACTTGTGAACAGCGCGTTTGGGATTTATGTCACTGAGTCGAACCATTGGTTTGTTCTGACTTTGATAGATGTCAAGAACTCTTGGTTATGGCCTCTTGAGGACGTATTGATCTGGAATAGACGCGGTTTGGTTGTTTCTCGTGCGAAAAATGGGCGGGCATGGATCTTGTATAGTGAAGATCTACTAGTAGGGTCCAAGCGTTTGGATCACGAGACTGGCTTCAATATCGTCAACCGAAGCCACGAGACTGCAGGTGACATGGTTGTGTGAATAATGATTTTGCAAGAGTCAAAGCAAGTGTCTTGTGCTACCTAGGCAATGGCACATTTCAGAGCGGCCTTCATCTTGACGTATCGTACACACTTCTTCTAGCTCCTAGAAGCCTGAGGATGAACTATTCCTGTAGGTTGGTGTGGTACTATTCATGTCCCGTGAAACGAGGACAGGTGATATTTGAGACTGCTAAGAACAACTGAAGGTCGTTTTGACGCACAGTGTGTGAGAGATGCAGGGAGCGGGAATGCAGCGGGAGTCTGTGCAGTTTGGGCACATCTCAGGGATGTTCCTGATCGCCGGATCGGCCTCCTGATCGACGTCCAGGCTGGATCCGCAGTGTCAAAGCAGGTGGAAACATCTTTCAACGGCGATATAGTGAGTTGATGAGAGAATATCATTTCATTCAGTGAACGAGATTCGCCTTCCAATTGGTCCAAGAGTTGGACGAACTGGGGAAATTCGATCACAGGACGAGGCTGAAAAGACGGAATGCCATTGTAAATATCATATATGTGTATTTCGACTGAAGTGAATTAAAACGAGCAACTGCTATGCCACAACAAAACCCCTTGGCAACTGCCACCAAATCCCCCAGTACGCCTTTTCATCAATCCATGCACCAGCCCTCCACCCAACCACCAATTCCCACCTCTTCCAGAATCCAAAGAAGAACCATTTACTTGAAGGCGGCAATGCCCTTGTCGAGAGACGCATTGATCTGCTTTCCAATGGTGCCGCCGACGGATGCGACGTTTGGTGGAAGCTTCTGGGTGATAACACCAACGAGCTTCTCTGCCGAGACCTTGAATTTGCCGAGGGTCTCGCCAACGATGCCGCCCATGCTGTTCTTGACGAAAGCATCCTTCTTGGCGATCAAAGCATCGGTGACCTTGTTGACATCGGCGATGAGAGCATTGCCTGGGGCGAGGACCTGGACAGCCTCGCTGAGGGGGAGGACGGGGAGGGATTTTAGTGAGTTGGCCGAGTCCTCGAGGACCTTGAGGAGGCCTTCAGCCTGGGTCAAAATTTTGGCACCATCAGCAGGATCGCCAGTGAATGCAGTGACTGCTGTGGTCATTCCTTGGGTGCTCTTGGAGATGGCACTTAAGCCATCGATGAGTGGCTTTGCATCTCGTTTTTGAAAAGCTGGCGAGGCGACGGCACTGCCCAAAAGCATGCCAAGGGAGAGGACTTGTGTGAATTTCATATTGGCTGTTGGAAAGATTGAGTTTGTTCGATGAGTGAGGCTGAGGTTGTTTGTGAGTCGAAGGAAGATGATGCTGGATGATTTCTTACAATGTTGCGCTGCCGCGATGCCTTTATAGATCACATCCTTCATGATGTATACACACTCCAAGCATTTCCAGATTGATACCTGGATGAACTACACAATGCTTTGGTTCATGTGCTATCTGCTGGAGTGTTAACTCCGCGAGACTAACCATGTGAAACCAACTAAATCGCTACTCTCAAGGCTGGTGGTTTCCTCGCACAATGGCCTTGTCTAAAATAAACGAACGCCCCCTGGGAGCCAAAAGGCGAGGTCATGAAGATGATTAGAAGGGAGCCAATTATAAAACAGAATCCTGAGGATACTTAACTCCGCTAATAAATCTCTCCACGCAATATGCAGGTGAGGTTGCTCGACATCACTATTTTTGGAGACGCATGAATGACACTAGCTGCGCCTGATCTTTCTGATATCCACTTCTAGTAGCTCCTGTCCCGGTCAGATTGTGGGGAGTCAGGAAATATTTCTCGCTTGTAGTTGCTGGCGGAGTCCTCCTTTGCCTTCCGAAAGATGCGAGGGGTACTTGTGCTATCAAAACGACTATGGCCGTATGGAAGATCCTGCATCATTGTAGACATCTCACATAAAGTCCTGAACCAAATCTTGAGAGTCAGAGATGTTAGCACGACCATGACCATTGACATTCCATAAACTGGAACCAAGTCTTGTACTTTACACTCGTTCAGCTATGTTGTTCCTCAGCGCAATCGTTTCCCTGCTTCCTCTGACGGCGCTTGCCACACCGATTTTCACACAACCAGCAAAGGTCAAGGCTGTTGCAGATTATCCGACCATCTCGAAAGTCCTCAACGACATCATCGCACAATGCAAGAAGCTTGTCGCTACATCTGGGAAGTTCAAAGGCGAGGCGATCGATGCCATTCCCATCGTGAGTCCCATTCATCTCGGATAGGAACAAAGTCACTGAACATAAATAGCTTGACGAATCAGGACAGCTTCTCAAGATGCTGAAAGAGGGCCAAGTGAAAGTGTCGGGCACAGAGACGATTGGTCTCGTCGACTCGGTCGAGGTTCTGTACCCGGTATACAACCTCAACAGTGCGGTGGATGGAGTGGTCAAGATGTTGATGGATAAGAAAAGCATGTTTGACAAAGTCGGTGTCACCTTGGTGGTTGCGGACAGACTCGATGAGGAGAAGGTGGCTGCGCAAGCATTAGTCACGGCGGTTGTCTCTAAACTGCCAGTCTACCTGCCAGGAGTTATTGGAACCACTGCTGCTCAGCCAATCTTGGATAAGCTAGATAAAGTTGCTGCTGCATTCAGAGAGAACCCAGCCGTACCAGCTACGCCAGCACCAGCACCAGCGCCAGTGGACGCACCAGTACCAGCGCCAGTGGACCCAGCTACGCCTGCGCCTGCACCCGAGCCAGCAACCAAACCAGCCAAGGGTTAAAAGTCCGAACTGATGGATACTTGGAGCTTTGTTTGCACGTAATTTGAGATGAACAATATGGATCATGATCACAACACCTGTCTAAGAATCTTGATGCATGTGAACATCCTTTTTGATAGCTTTCCCCATGTGAACATCCTTTTTGATAGCTTCGCATTTCAGTTGGGAGAACATGCTCTGTTGATATACACCGCTCGTTGAGGGCATACGCAAAACGAAGAGGCATGCAGCGTGTAAGACTTTTTGACACATTGTGCTCCTCGTGATTTCGTCTGAAGTTCGTGTTTCGTGTTGCCCGGACAGAACAAGCTGAAACCTGAACGAGGCAAGCGGAGAGCCATACCAACTTCTCCTCAACAATGACAGCGAGTATCTTGACTCCCCCAGAAGAAAGAGCACGTCCAGGGCCTTGCCCGAACAAAATTAACAGACAAGGCGCGCTTTTCATAATGACTTCAGATCCAGCTCGTAACTCCTCAAACAAGACCAGAGACGCCACAACAGTCCGTGGAAGAATTGATTTCACCCAATCTGGAATTGCGCAACCGACAAAAACCATCTTTGATCCCTGGAATACAGCATCAACTGGGCACCAACGCGCAGAGAACAGACTGTCGGGGAGTACATCATGGCGCGACTCTCGTGACCAAAAGCTTTCGGCTCAATATCATGGCGGTTTCACTGGTGGCAAACGCGTCGCTGACAGCGTCGGCGCCGGCAGTGAGTCGTTTGGAAAAGATGGAAGGAAAGCCAATGGTGGATGGGTGAAGGGTGCCAGTGGATTGAGAGGGGATGGCCAGAGAAGCATAATAGAGGCCTTTGCGGCTACTGCCAGCAAACAAGCACCTACACCACCACTTGAAACCGAAGAGCATCCCTTCCAGATGCGAGCAGTATCACCTCCACCAATGGTCGGCGGTCGTAGCAACCAAGACTATGATCCAGACTCCATCCCACCAAGCCATCAGCCTGCAACCATTAGCGATCCTCAGTCTCAAGAAGAACCAGCACCGAAGAGACAGATTTTTGAGAACCTCTGCATCTACCTCAATGGCACAACTGGCCCACTCGTGTCAGATCACAAGCTGAAGTACCTGCTAGCACAGCATGGAGCACGAATGTCCATCGCGCTTGGTCGCCGAAGTGTTACTCACGTCATCCTAGGCAATACATACAGCAAGGGAGGAGCTGGAGGAGGTCTTGCTGGGACAAAGATACAAAAAGAAGTTGCACGTATTGGCGGCAAAGGCATCAAGTTTGTCAGTGTGGATTGGTATGAATCCTCACTTCTACTCCATGCTCGGATGCAATTTCTAACAGGTGAACGTTCATAGGGTCCTCGAAAGCATCAAAGCAGGCAAGCGATTACCCGAAGCACGATTTGAGAACCTCAGGCTTGGAGGTCATGGACAAGGAAGTGTCTTCGGCGCTTTCAAAGCCAACAAACCGACTTCAAGTCCCGATTTTGGAGATAATAAGGGATGAATTGCATTACTCATAGTGAAGCATTGTCACTTCCCGCTGAGAAGTGCTAGCACATGGAGATCCTTGTGCTTGGGTCATTAATTTCGGCAATGAATACGGTAGCTAGGTAGCCACGCATCATTCCCACCTTCGAAACAACAACAACTTTCAAGAAAGCCAAGATCATCGATTCAAACAAAAGTGAGTAGACTCGTCACCATCGTCACTGTCATATCACTAACAAGAGGCAAGTGGTTACTTCTTGCAGAACTGGTTGCACGTCACTTGTCAACTCGAAGCCAGAAGACCATGGCTTGAGCAACAATTTATTTACAGCCACAAGTCACGATGTCTATCACTTCCAATCGCAATCGCAATCACGTTCACGGACGCTCTTTCCTTCATGATCGAATTCGCCAGATGATTCGATGCGTCAGCCAGAAGTGTATAACAGGTGCGGCCCAACCTCAAGCTATGTCACTACATTATTAAGCATCTACAGAGAAATGCTGCCAATGTGTGGCTCCGTGACATGAAGCTCCTCAGTCAGCGCACTGCAATTTGGGCTTTTCTCGAATCAAGAACACGCAATTCCTTCAGGTGTTGGCCATTTAGTAAGAGGGATGGTGGCCTTTGAAATGTGCTCAGTCGGCTCCATCAACTCGCCTGCAGAATGAACCGGACCGGAGAATGGATTATTTATTCTCCAGGGTGTCAAAGCAGACGAAGCGAAACAGCAGCACAAGCATCCTTTTTTCGGAGGCCTTGCATAGAAATTCATGGTAATGGTTGGCGCAGATTGAAGGATGAGGAGCGAAGAATCACCCACGCGCTGGGTGATCACGACATTCTTCTCTGGCTTCCGGCTTAGGTCAAGTATTGGGTCTGTTATCTCAGGGTGATAGTGATAGTGATAGTGCAGACGAAATAGCGAGTGGGGCTGTGGTTCGGACTTAGAAAGCCACAGATCAAGGCTCTGAAATAGCTGTAGTTCCTAGAACAGCTTGAGCCCGATAATATGAAGCCTTGAATGAATTTGGACGTGAAAGTATAGTGATATTGAATGATCTTGGGAATCAATGTTCAGCTTGTATTCTAAACGAAGCAGAAGCCAAAACTGGGTCACAGCTACTGTCCCGTTGGACATCCACTTTTCTAATGATAGCACCTCAGTTTTTCCTGAGTGCTTGTTCTGACAGAACTGACCAATCACCATACTCCTTATCCCGTAACCGCCGTCCAATTTCACCCGAAAAGGCGAGAGATGTACCTTTGGCTCCATCCTCTGAGTCTTTTGTCTGTTTACACAACAACACCAATATTTCACGAATACGATCATGTTAGCTGCGCTTTCCAATTTTGGAAATAATGCAGGTAAGATACGAAAGCCCCTTTTATCTAAGAGATGTGGAAATTCGAACTAATGTGTCTTTTATGTAGCTGGATTGGAGAAGACGTTGAGGTTGGCGCAGGCACTTTGTACCATTGGGGCTTCGCTGGCTACGACTGTTGAGGATAAAGGTCCTTGGTTGTTAGCTAAGGGGCAGTTTAATATTTGTATGTCCTCTTTCTCTTCTCTCACTATGTACTCGGCTTCTTCGATATTTGTTCAATTTGTTGTTCCTATATCCTACTTGATTCCCTAGCCCCCTTTCTCCTTGGCGAGCTCGCTGCTATGAGGTATTGTTGTTCGGCTACTTGTTCCGCTTTCAAATTCTCATTTCACCACTGGCACTGCATACTCAAGACTGATAAAAGAGGGCAACAAACTACCGTACTTGATTTACTGATGACTAACAAAAACCCAGCACGTCGATTCTTCCGCCTCCACAAATGGATCGATCATTTCACCCTCGCCACTGAAAAATTCAACAGTACAAACGAGGAAAATGCAATGCTGAAACTATTGCACGTAACCAAGAACGGGTTTCTGGGTGTTTATTTCTTCATGGAAATGGGTACTATTGTAAGCCTTTCCCCCCACATTCCTTTTTCTTCTTTATTAGTGGGATGAGAGCGGTCTTATTTGCTAACCAAAGCCCATCACGAAGACGAATGTTATGGGTCTGACATCCGCTTCTTGGGGACCCCATCTCCTCATCGAATCACAGAAATTCTGGTTCTATGCTATCGCTACATCCCTCTTATCATCATTCTACCAATTACTGTTCGCGCAAACGACGATCCAGCCAGTCACTCCCGCGCTTCATGAAAAGGATACATTGGGAAAGGCTACTCCAGTCTCAGCATCGGCACTCTTACAAGCGGGCCGGAATAATACAGATCTCTACCGCCAAATTCTGATCGATGGTTGTGATTTATTTGTTCCCGGGGCGGCGGTGGGTTGGATACCGGTTGAGACTTTGTCGGTGGGGGTATTCATGTCTGTTTCCTCCGTGTTGGCCATGGGGAGTATGTGGCCCAAGGTACAGGCACAGTCGACTGCTGCGGCTGCGAAGAAGAACGGTTAAGTAGTCTGATCACGAGCTATGTATCGGTTATGCGATACTGGCGGGTGACTCAGGGGGGAGGATTTAAGATGAATGGATGAATGCATGGTTCTTGATTTGTTTTGTACAGAAGATACCCAGACATGTAGATACAAAAAGGCGCTAGAAAGCAAGATAATGCGAGAACGGTGCGTTTTCATTCCATTGATCCGATGTTCTCGGCGACCGAGAAGGGTGCTTCCGTCTTTGATTTAACCTCGTCGACCGTGACACCCTCGGCCAATTCGATGAGGGTAAGTCCACTTGTGAAGTCGACATCGAAGACACACTATTCATCATTAGCATCCGACCCATGAAACCAGAGCGGCGAAAAGAAAGCAAAGAATAAAACTCACCAAATCTGTGATAATCCTACTAACACACGCCCTCCCCGTAAGCGGGAACTCGCACTGCTTCAAAATTTTCGGTCTCCCCTTCTTATCCGTATGCTCCATAGTAACAACCACCTTTGTATACTGTGGATTACTAACCAAATCCATTGCACCACCAAAGCCCTTGATCTTACCAGGTAGCATCCAATTCGCCAAATCACCTTTGGCGCTAACTTGCATGGCACCCAAGATGGTAAGATCGATACGACCAGATCTGATCATACCGAAGGACTCGTCCGAACCGAAACATGAGGCGCCGGGTAGAAGCGTAACGGTTTCTTTACCGGCGTTTATAAGGTCGGGGTCTTCTTGGCCCTTTTGGGGGTAGGGACCCAGTCCTAGGATACCGTTCTCGGATTGCAATTGGACTTCCACTTCTGGGCCGACAAACGAGGGAGCAAGCATGGGCATTCCGATGCCCAAGTTTGCGTACATGCCGTTTTTGAATTCCTTTGCTGCGCGCTTGACGATTCTTTCGCGTTTGTTGGCTGCCTCGCCTGAGCCTAGGGCGCCTGCTTTCAATTCCTCTGGTGTCTTTGCGTTGACGACTTTTTCGATGCCCTTTTTGGTTGTGGATTTGATGACGCGTTTGACGTAGATGCCTGGGACGTGGACGTGGGCTGGGTCGATGTCACCTGGTTCGACGATTTCTTCTGCTTCTATGATTGTCATTTTGGCGTTGCGGGCCATGGCTCCGTTGAAGTTTTGGGCGGCGTAGCGGAATACGGCGTTACCCAGTCTGTCAGCTTTCCATGCCTTTATTAGAGCGTAGTCGCCCTTTATAGCCTCTTCCATGACATAACTCTTGCCATCGAATACCTTCACGTCCCGTGGTGCTCCATACTGTGCCACCGTTCCGTCCGAGTTATGTTTCAGAGGCAACTCCCCCGTCTGCACCACAGTCCCAAACGCAGCAGGTGTGAAGAAAGCAGGAATACCCGCACCGCCAGCTCTACATCTCTCCGCTAACGTGCCCTGAGGCGTCAACTCAAGCTCAATTTGTCCACTCAAGTATTGCCCTTCAAAAAGCTTGTTCTCGCCCACGTAACTGGCGATCATTTTCTTGATCTGTTTGCTTTCGAGAAGGAGACCAAGACCTGATCCTACGACTCCAGCATTGTTGGATACGGCTGTCAGACCGGTTATTGAGGGGGTGTTTTTCACTTCGTTTATGAGCGTGTCGGGCACACCGCAGAGACCGAAGCCACCGCAGAGAACTGTGGAGTTTGATTTCATATCTCTGATTGCTTCGGCTGCGGAGGGAAGGACTTTGTTGATTTCGCGGCGGTGGAGGGTAGACGAAAAGGAGCGGGCGAAGAGGAGGGACTGGTCATTGTTAATGGAGTGTTCCTTGTGCATCCATTGGGTTTTAGATCAGGGGAGGGGTTTACTTTTGAAGCTGAGGACTTTGGCATTTGCGCCGCTGTCCGTAGACATAACGTTATTGCTGAAGGCATTGTGTATGTATGCAGAGTATCAACAGTAATTGGGGGACTTGAAAAGGTAGAGAGAAGTTGAGTTACATATCACAGCTCCAGCAAAAGATTGATTGAGAGAAGACTTGTTTGGTTGAGGGTCAGCAGGAGCTTCAGCAACTTCTCTACCCCAGGTGCATTGAAGCTCCCTCCCTCGCGAACGCGGAGAATGTATTCGGCAGACGAGTTTACCACTCCAAGGATGAAGCACGGAAGCGAAGGACGGAATTGGACCGCGATTGCGGCTGTGGACCGAGATCCGCGCCATGCGAGACAACCAGGTATCTCAACTACATTTGTTCCCATTTCTCATCTTCTAAATCGAGATTTGCTATATTTGATAAACATATATTGTCTTCTTCCGTATTGATTTATCTTGATGTTGACAATGCCATTGAAGTCAATGGCAATCCCGCATTTATCCGGCAGAAACGCTGTCGGATAAAACATCATCCCCACTGGAGACAATTCGAGATGAGACAATTCGAGATTTTGTCTAGAGAACAGACTGCAACTCTGGGACCCAGCACGACAAATGATAGCTCCAAGAGGAGTGAATTACGACATGGACCTTTGTCCCGTCAACTTGACCGGAAAATAGAATATGCTTGCTAAAGGGATCTGACTGCTCAAATATACGATTGACAACAGACCCCGTACTAAGTCGGAAGCCCTGCAACCTTTGATTTACGAGTGAAAGGACTGGACGTAGAGTGCTTATGAAAATGGCCCCCAAATTATGTCCTCAACTCGGGCGTATGGAGAATCGTCTGAATCCAAGGCAAGGACAGGTGACGTGCTAGCCGAACTGCCTCCACGACTATCAGCACCACTCGTAAGCTTGTGCAAGCTGGAAATCCATCGCTTGATAGGTGCAGAAATCTCAGCACCATCCGAGTTCTTCGCAACAATGTCTTGCAGACAGATGCGGAGTTGAATGAGTAGGTCGCGAACCTCTTCCTTGCTCTCGGCCTCCCCCAGGACACCGAGAACCAGTGCTGAGCTCAGTGCACGCGAAAGAGCCGCCCATGAGTGCGAAGCGAAAGACGTGAGACGATTCAAGCCTAGAAAGGCACGGACTGTATTTGTGAGACTGTCCAAGCAGGTCTGCCTCATGGCTTTTGCAAGTGGTGTTTGTATGATCTTTGGCTTGAGGGATTCTCGACAGACTTCGGACATCTATTCGCACTTAGTCTATTGGTCGTGTATGGTTAGCATGAAAATGACTTACTATGTAAGACGTGTGCAGATACAACGCCCAATGCTGCAACTGCTCTCGAAATGATGTACACAATGCTGAGCTTTTGAGATGAGCTGCCGCATTGCCCATAATCTGACGGAGCTCCTGTTCGAACTTTCCCATGCGCGCCACAGTCTCTTTGGCATCACGAGGTTTTCTGCGATCTTGCACCATCTCAAGTCCGACTCGGCAGAATTGATACATACAGCCAGAGTATGACAGTGTTCTGTTCTCCATAAAAGAGTCATGAGGTATCTCGTTCACATCCGGGATATCGAGACTTGTTGAGGATGGCGAGCGATCAAAGGTTATCGACAGAAGGCTTTCCTGCCACATGACCGTCCACGCTGTCTTTGTTCGTTCATTTTTCGTTGTTAGTGGTGTCGACTCCCTACACGCCTTGTGCAGTCCCAAAACCTGAGCAAGACGATTCGTCATACCAAGCAGCGCCCAAGCAACTCCAGCATTCATGGTGTTGCTGATAACGTTTCCCAAAATCAGCAAAGTTTGGATGTTCTCAAGCGAAGGGTTTGACAGAAAGTTCGTCAAGCGCAAGCACTCGAAACTGCAGCAAACGAAGACGCGAGAGGTCAGATCAAGCTCTTTCGCCGAGTAGTCTGTACACTGGCAGCCGGATGCAAGCGCTGCGAATAAAAGTCCCACCCAGGCGATATTTTTGCCCCAGGCACCTTGTTCGTCAATCCCACTAGACTCGCCAGATCTGGTATTTGCCTCCGCTCTGGCAATGTGGAATTGGAGCAGCTCTCCCTCAAACTTGTCAATATCGGCCATCGCAGGGTAAACAACTCCGGAAATATCTCGAAAACAGGTGAAGAATCTGTCGATTTCGCTCTCAGGAGGTAGCGTCTTGCAGAGGTCTACCAGACGTGATAACCGTCCCTGCTTGAGATCCGACAACCCAACAAATGGATATGTGGCGCTTTCGTTCTCCAGTCCAAAGGCAGGTAAGATGCTAGCCCCCAACAAATCCTCCAAGTGATTGCCATAGGTCATTACAAAAGCTGGCATCGAGTTACCACCCACGTGCACAGTCTGACCCGTAAGTTCGTTGCGGGTATGTATTCCTTCGTTGACAACAAGTCCTTGGTCTTCTTCTGTTCGAAGTCTTGAGACCGTCTGAAGTGTGTGCATAGAATGAGACGAGCCATTCTCCGAGTTCGGTACACGATTTGAAGATTGCGCGACCAAAGTTCGAATTTCCGTATTAAGCGCCGCCGAAGAAGATTGGAAATGGTCCAATTTGGCCAGCAGCCGTTCAAAGTATTCTTTTGGAACGGTTACTGTTTCTCCCGATGTGCCACGATTGTCTTCGTAAATGTTGGTAACATTGGGTTGTTGCCGAGACTGTTCCTGGCCATGCGAGGCTGGATTTTCCGCTCGATTCGAATGAGCCGTCTCGTTCGAATATACGCACAGCTCAGGATATCTTCGTTCTGTGATTTATTAGCATCATAGCCAACCATCTGCCACCCGCGCTGATCGCTTGTGGACTCGTGCGAAGAAGACTTTCATTCATCCTGACATTGAACGACCGTAAGGCAGAATTTGGATGCTACTTGGGCAAAGACTACTTTTGGAAACGAATCGCTTACCTATGCAATTCTGGCAGGGCTGCTGCTGGTCACAGCCCACTTTCCTTTTCCTGATGCCAGCATGTTAACACCAATCCATTGTCCATGGATTCTCGGTCAAATCGCGGCGCATACCTGCAAATTTGGCATGATTTCTTCTCGCGAGGTTTTCTTCGTGAGCGAATGAAGGCATCAATATCGGGATTCGATTGGACAGGAGAGTTGAGATCAAGAACGTTGAATCCCCCTTGAGATGTCGCATCCACAGAGGTAGAATGCTCATGAGTCCTCTTTCTCTTCTTAACGGCTGCCTGCGCTCTGTGCGAATGGGGAGGGGAGTTGAAGGGGCTAAAGTCCTGTGGGGCCTCGAGCTCGACGAAAGCTGTGGTGGCCTCGGGTTTCCTGTTGCTTGGCGGATATGCCGAGCCATTGTCGGTTCCTTCCATGATGTCGGGGGTGGGTGGAAAAGACTCGGGCGGACTTCTTTGAGCTTCCCCTCTCCCCGAAGCTCTGTGAGAAGGAAAAGTCGGGGTATGGAGAGGACAAACCGGAGTCGTTGGGGTGGTCTCAACTCAGATCAATCCATGGACATCTCGCCGATGGAGCAAATCTCGTCGATTACTAAGGGTTCAACGTCCTAACCTCCTTTTGGATGCCACCGTCAACCTCACTTTCGCAACCTAAAATTATGAGAGATTTTTACGCGCATCTTTGTCATGCCCGGGCCTGTCCAAAACACCGTCGGAAGTGCCGGGCGAGTACTCCCGCCGGCTCGGGACAAGACACTTTATTCGGGAAAGAGTTTCGGCTAGCTCCAATTGCTTCATGGGTTTGTTCTTTGGGCGAAGAGAGAGCTACCAAGGTACGCTTTGATTCTAATAGGATAGACGCTCCTGAGACCACGATAGAAGAGAAGCCGCCCGTCTCTATCTCGCTGAACGGCAAATGGGCAAGTGTTTAGCCATGTATCTCGTGTACATGTCCAAGGGCAGCATCTCATCTTCAGTTGGTACCACTGGTTCCTCGAAAGAGAACAGGCTTTGATCTGCCATCATATACATGCTGGGTACATGGATGTCCCTAGGTGTTTCACAGCGTCATCTTACTAGGAGTGAGACTACGAGGCTACTGTTGGATTCCTTCGCACAGAAGGGATTTCTTCACATTGATCAAGCGACAACAGCTGGCAAGATATACAGACAGAATCATATCTTCGAGACGAGTTTCAGTCTCGTCCCCATCGGCCCGCGAGAGCCCAGTCAATCGCTCGGCCCTTAAACTGCTCTGGCGGAATCTTCCAAGAAGGCTTCCATCTTCAGGGCTTCATCGTTTGCGTCGCGCTATACTTCACTGCTGCTCGAGCTTCCTCCCTTATGTTATACCAAGGTAGGAAGGCAGACACTCCACTGGACAACTCTAAGAAGCACTTCAAATCAACGAACGTCACCTTCAGATGGACTGATATTGACTTCTTTAACCCAGAGAGACTCTCTGGACTCGGCGCTAAGTTCACCTTTCCCTTCGTGAAGGACAAGGGCGGCAAAATCATTCGGGATTCAGAGGGTTTGTTTCACTACCAATTTACAACACGGGAATCGGTGAATACCACTTCGATCTGATGATGCTTCTGCTTGCTCTTGCATTCGGAAGAGGATTGTTTGACACTGTGGGAGCAGCGAGCAGCGAGCCTTCATCTAGGGCGCCGAGTAGAGGCCGTTTTCATTAGTTCAGCATCTCTCAAATTGGGCTGGGATTCTAACGCCCTTCTCATAGATCCCGCAACCACCGAAGGTCAAGGGTCGTCATCTGTTTTTAACGACTCCGCCACTATGGTCTTGAACACTGACCCGACCTTTCCACCCCTGAGCTGTGGATCTTCCAGAGAATGGCTAGACAGAACATTGAAAGATACTGCCGTCAGCGATAGAATTGTTCCGATGCCATTCCGCAAAGCCTTTCTGCAGGAATTCGTAGACCGCCTTGGGCGGAAGATGGCGAGAATTATTGCAAACCACCACCTTCAAGGGCAAACCCTCAAGGACCACTACGACCCCTATCCCGAGAATCGCATGAATTCAACACGCATACGCCTTGGGGAGGCAGAACTATTAGCGGAGGAGACGGCGGTCATGGCTGATCTGCGCCAAATCAGGACCCGGATGGTGAAAATGATTGATGTCTCAGCACTCAGCACTCAGAGGCCAAGCGCGTCATACAGCGTTGCTTGGATCGCGCTTACTCATTCCAAAGCTCACATGACGATTACGGCAACCACCACGAGCCGTGAGATCAGGGTTCTTCGTGATGGTGTCTAAACCATCATCATCTACGACGCGGCCCAGCTAGGAATCATGACTTGCAAGCGGACGTACAAGGGGAGCCGAAATCTATGTGAAAGTCATTAGCAGAGAAACCGATCCGCAGATTTTACAAATCGACAGCCGGTCGGGGTACTGGTGCTTGGAAGTGCGCATTAGACCAGACGATACCATAGGTTGTGATGCACTGATCAGCGTGAACAACGGGGACACAACTTCGACGCCAGACAAGATCTGTATGTGGAAGCTTGGCCGTTGGGAGAGTCACCCACCTCTAACCTTCCTTCGAGGTTGGTTACAACAGGATCAGCGATGAACTTGTCTGTGAAGAAGACACGAGTAAGAGAATCAATATGCTATGCAGGATTTCATCGTCGACGCGTTCCTGTCTCAAATGTTTTACAATGGTAAAACACCCGAGGGGTCGAGTCAGCGATGGTATTGCTCGGACAGAATGCTAGGTCGCCAAGAAGTACCAATCCAGATGAAGTCTCTGCCGCTCTCATACACATGATGTGGACTCTGCCATTCTGGAAGGATGAGACGGCACAATCAATCGACGATTGTCTGTCATTGAAAACAGGGGTTTTCAGGTGGGTCGGTATCAAGACCAGTGATGTTGTCCAATTGAAATCGAATCGACACTGAGTGTTGAAAAGGATGTCACCCTGAGCTCTAATTACTCAGGTCCTATTATCGCTCTCGTTGTTACATCGACGATGATGAATTCGTGGCGATTCCGGGAACTTGTGCTGCCAGTAATTCAGCGAGCTCGATCTCGGATCGGAAAACCGATTGATGGAGGCGTGAATTGATCCTTTTTCGTCGATGATTCCACTGCTTCCTTTCAGTCTCGGGCTTTCAGGATTCGAATTGCGGTGAAGAGAATCGAGGAGATTTTTTTCAGTTCCTCAAATCGGGAGTACAGTCTTTCGAGGGTCCAGTCAAACGAAAACAGGACAAGGAATCTGTAAACACAATTTTCAGGCATCTCAATTGCTGTCCTCTGCACCAATGGTGGAACCAATCAAGGATTGCGACAGTGCGCAAAGAATTCTACGATCGCGATTCTGGAACGTCTCCCATAGGGCACGGCGATTGCTCCTGGAATGCATCGGCGATTGCCAACAATAGCAGCCCACACTGCAATCGACGTCGATGTTGAGGCCCGCGTTGCGAGTCGGTCCCTTGGTCATTGTGGCTAATTCATGGCTGATTTCGATGATCCCAGCCTGCTTAATTGAGCCAACTAAGACGTGGGACAGAGCGCGAATGGTTCGCTACGTGCGTCGTTTCATTTTCTAAACCTCTCTTAAAGCCCGTGGAGTCTGTGAGTCTCCCAGAGTAATTACGTCGGTGTTCTTCCCACTGGTCGCGATCGCAGACGCAAACCTACCTTAGTCTGGTTTTGTTGAAAAGTGGCGACCATCGATCGATCTCTTCCAGATACTTTCGACGTTGGAGAGCTCTGGTCTCGGGATTCAAAATTTTCCTACACGCGGGCCTTTCCCATGAAGACAGCCAGATGTAGCACGGCACTGCGAGGTACTTACTACCAGTAGTCAACGGCCGCTTGACCGTGTTCTGTGTAAAAACGTGGTCCCTGATGTCAGACCACCTTAGATCAACTGGCACGAGTCGCACGACAATCGCGATCCAAATTCTCAGATACGACACGGATCCATTGAATTCGAATGCAACCACGACAAGGAAATGTGCCAAGTGCCAACCAACAAGTTCATGCTCTTTCCGCAGCCATCTCTGCGATCTCGAGAAATCGATTCATTGAGGAAAGCAAACCGGAGCTCTCTCCTTCACGACGCTGAATTTGGCATGATGGAGTTTGGTGGTCTGGTTGTGCAACGCCCGTCTCACACGCGCGAGCCACACGATCATCGGCCCGAACTTCTGTGGCCTCCGAAAGCATATTCAGTTCTTCGTACGATACGTTCATCGATGAGCAACGGGAGTACTAGTGGTTTCCTGAACAAGACGACGCTTCGCGTTCGAGGCAGCACAGGCTGTTAAGAGACAACCGTGGATTCTCACGATATTGTTTGCAGGAGGTGGTTTTGAAAGGTGCGATCAGATGGTTGCTCAGATCTGTCTCTTCTTCAAGATCACCCACTGCATCGACAATCGGCGATGGATGTGGCGGCAAGGCTGAGAAAGCGGAGTGTAGGAAGGAAGAGGTTCGTGAGAGAAGCCCCCGTTGGAGCCGCGAGATCGAGCCGACGGCGATTGGATTTGTCAGATGGTTTCGATCCAGGCACAGAGGCAGGCCGTTGAGTAATCCAGAGCTCTTGAGCCAGAAAGATCGGAGCTTGATCGAAGCGTGGGTGCGTGCAGAATGCAGATGGCGGCGATCAGATCGAGACCGTGGGCATCATCAGAGGGCGATGGATTGCCCTGTTGTTTCATTATTCTCAGGCATCAACTCTCACAATATCACTACGGGATACGGTAAGAAACGCAGGTGTGCGTATTGTGCTGACACGCCTCTGACGGCCGGTAACCTTAGGGCCAAGCCGCTGCACCATATCAGCCTCTCGCTCTACCATTGGTGAGCTCTGTCTCCATCCTCCTCCAGCCGTCTTTCCCCTGTCTCTACCCCGTCTCTTGTTAATTATTATATTGCACCCGAATCACCCCACTAGTTGGAATACACGGCAGTCAAGGACCCACTTTTGAGATGCCTGATAGATAATGCTGAATCGCCGTCTGATCAGGTGACAGACTCGATCGCAGCATCCTTGTCGACCTCAAGATCGGACCTCAAGATCGGCCAACAACACGAAATCAGTTTCATACGAGCTTTTGCGCACCTGGCTCATGGCTGCTTCTACCAAATGTTCGATGCCCCAGGGCGAGACCCTTCTCACCCTCTCCATCCTCCAATACTATTATACTCCACCCCCCCGGTTTTCGTCGTCTTCATCGCGTTTCAATACCTTCCTACTTCCTCCCTCCATAACAGTTCTTCTGCACTTGAGCCAGCGCTTCTCACAATCCACCCATTTGTGTACCTTTCTGTATCGACCATTCGGTCCATGGTCTCTTCGAACTGTTCTTCGAGTTGATTCTGAAACCAAAGTCCAATAGGACATTGCCACCACTGGACTGCATGGATTTGACAGTCTAAGGGCCAATCCAGCGAGGAAAGCTCAGAATGATGGATTCGGAAGACCAAAATACGTCGTCTGACTCTCAGGGCTCGGCCCTGAACCATCGCAGGCCACCAGCCCATCAATCCGTCTCTCTGTTGCATTCACCACGCCCTTCTCCACAACATAGACGCACTCGCCAAAAGCCTGCCGTGGGCTTCGCTGCGGACATCTCTGCTAGATTGCCGCAACCCACACATCCTGGCAAGAATAGTTCTGGCGAGAGCAGCAATGCTGAGAAGTGGTTTGAGAAATCGAATAACAATGTGAAGACGAGAGCGGCCCAACTCGACGACAGTGAGCCATCACTTCTGACTCTCATCAACCTCAATTGTCTAATACTTCTCAGATGATCCTCCATTTTTCCTTCGCAACTCTTCATCCTCCGAGGCGTCCCCCGATCAGGCCGATGTCGTACGGTCCCAGCCACACAATGCTTCGCTGAGCTTGCCTTTCCGCGCTCCGTCTTTGTTCCCACCACACAGCCAAGGCGACACTTCCGACGAGTTTCGAAGCGTCATTGACGACCTTACCATTGAGAACAAGAAGCTTCGCAAGAAGCTCCGTAAATACGAAAAGTTAAATGACACTCATTTGCAGGCCGATAAACTGTTTGAAATCCGAATACACAGCTTGTCCGCTGACAAAAGAAGAGAATTGGAGGAGATACTTCAGGAGTTTGCTGCCAATCTTGAAACACCACAAGAGTTAAAGCAATCGGGCAAGACTACTGAGCGCTTTGCCGCTAAACTGCAGACAGCGTCATCTCTGGCCAATACAGACTCTGGATATGCTTCTATGTCTGGGCAGAACCAGTCTTTGCAGTCTGGGCAAAATCAGTCTTTGCAATCAGGGCAGAAAAACAATGTTCGAACAATCTCACAACCTGGGATGTCTCAGGAACAGCAACAGAACATTCAGACTTATCTCCACGAAATACCGGTTGGCTTATTTCCGCAGCACCGGACCGTGATGACAGAAAAGGCCAGGCGGAAGTTGGTGGTTCGAAGAATGGAACAAATCTTTGCTGGCAAGGGCGCTGCCAATTCTGGACACCAGCAGCCGATACAACAGCAAGAAGTTTCTAACTCGGCAGCCCACGCTGATCGTGTGGATCAAGGAAGAGAAGGACGAGAGCACGACCTTGAAGGATCACGAGAGGCCAGGATTGTGCCCATTTCGAAGCATCATGGAGCCAGCAAGTCCAACACTACTGCGATGGACCAGTACGTCGAGCCGATGGATGTTGACCGAAACACATACCGCGAAGACGAAGATTCCGACGATTCTCCTGATCAACGACCCACTCGACCGCTCGATTTGGATCCTCACCGTGCACAAGTGCCCTCAGATAACATCAGATATATGCGACACCTTGGCTTCTCCCCGCCCGAGGCAGGTGCAAACGCCAATTTGGCGGACGATCATGGCTGGGTTTATCTGAATGTACTTACAAACATGGCTCAGCTGCACACCATTAACGTGACCGTGGACTTTGTCAAGAGGTCCATCTCGGAGTACAGTGACAAGCTCGAGCTCTCTCCAGACGGTCGCAAAGTCAGATGGAAAGGGGGGGCATCACTCACCAGGACCAGCTCTGACGGCTCTCCCGACGACGCCGCTCGTGGGTCTATGGTAATCAGCAGCAAATCTGTGGATGCCCCTGACACATTTCCTGGTACGATTTCGAACTCCGCCATGAAACAAATGGTCAACAAACTCGCATATAAACCCCTCTTTTTCCGGCAGGAAGAAACCAGCGACTCGGAAGAAGACGAATCTGCTGCATGGACTTCACCGGCAAGGATCAATGTAGGATCGGGAGGTATGGACAGCGAGGGAAAGCCTCGGAGTTCACCCAGGCGGCGTCGCGGGGGTGACGATGGACCCATTATTTTCTATAACAAAGCCAAATTCTTCACTGATCTCAGCGGCGACACTCACGGGTCGAAAATTGACCTTGGAAATGTTCGACATTACTCCAACAATAGGCTGCGGCCAGTTGGACTTTCTCGAAACGCTTCATTGGATGGGGACGATTCCGCCGAAAGAAGAGGGCCACTTTCAAAAGAAGGTGTGATTACGTTCGATGTTGTGGATACCGATCAGTCAAGTAACAGCGATTTGGTCACTGGTCTTTCAAGACCGGCCTCGAGCCGAACCTCGTCAAGTGAGGACATTGAGAGAAGTCCCATCAGTTTTGAAGTGTCAGGAATCGGTGGTGTGCACCCTTCCGACAATTTCTCCATTAATGTTCGAAGTCGGCAGCGTCTGGCAGCCGAGGCCACTCTACCTACTATTCCTGAGGCAAAGATCAAGCACTATACATCACGTATCCAAACCATTCTCGCGGATACCCACCTAGATCCATCACGGTCAAGGAAAGGCCGACAGCATGCTGTTCTTGACGAGATCATCAAGTCGGAACGGCAACATTTGCCTGCTTCCAAATTGCCTGATCCATCATTTTATCATTTTGATGATAATGGAGAAGATTCTGAAGATTCCATGTACGATTCTGATTCAGAGTCGAGTGGTTCGACGGCTTCTGCCACTGCTTCGAAAATGGCAAACCGCGCTGTTCCAACTTCGGCACTTCAACTGATGAACTGGACAGCGGCAACTTCATCAGATGAGGGCTGCGATTCCAGCGGGGACTCCGATGATGGTGTTGACGGCCAATCCATGGGCGGCGAAGATGATGGCAGCATAGATATGCTTGCTAATGCCCGAGAAATTGATCCCAACTTAATCAGGGCTAAAGAAAGAGAATATGATGGTGGTGTCGCTGACAGACTTGCCGAGGAGATTCCTGCTGGTAGCTCCGCAGCCACTGCTGGCGGGGGAAGCGGATTCAACTCTCCACAGTTGTATCATGCTGGAAAGAAAGTCCCTAGTCTGAAGAGGGCGAGGGAGGAGGGTCCGTCAGGGGAGAGAGTGAGGACGAAAAGTCCCAAGATAGAGGGACAGCAGGTCCGGTGAGAGGTGGATGTTTCATCTTGTCTATGGTTCTGACATTTGCAATTTTTGGAAAAATGTCGATGAGGATTTCTGCCACTTGATACCCCTGGGTCCTTGTTATAGGCCTGATGATTTGAATAGCAAGCATGGCGCTGGATTTACCATTTGTTGATTGCATATGTACTGTATATACAGCCATTCCTGTACTGAACAAATCGCGTCTTGGTATTTTGACCCGTCCAATTTTTCGATGGTGAGCGCGAGGACAAGCAAGAATTGTCTTTGCTCACCATAGCCGTATCGTGATCATGTTCATAAAGAGATGTATGGCTGTTGTGGAAGAATACAGCGCGCCGCCAAAATCCGAGGCCGCAATCACGAGTTAGCCCGCCAAATGTACTAGTAGTATCCTATACACGCGACGCGACTTCGCAAACGGCAACCACGTCCACCTGCAGATAATTCCATCATCACTTCCCTTGCGCATTCCTCGTCACAACCATCAACCATACAAACACTCGCAATGCCGCCCAAAGTAGAACTCAGTGACTATGAGCGCAAAAGACAGGAAACCATCGCAAAAAATCAAGCGCTTCTCCGAAACCTCGCCCTCGACGCCGCGCAAACTGGTCTCGCCCCTTCGACGCGTAAAAAAGCCGCTCCGTCCTCGAAGCCCAAGAAGAAGGCTGTCCCAAAACTAAAGGAAGAGATTGTACCTCTGAGGACTTCATCGAGGTTAAAGGGCATTGTTGCCGATAGTGAGGTGCACAAGAGGAAAGCTGAGGATGAGAGTGTTGCTTTACAACAAGCCGAGAGCGCGAAGAGGCAGAGAGTCAGTGGGGATCTGAATGTCAGTGACATCTTGGTTTCTGGCAAGGCATGGGATGCCATTGGAGGCGTTGGACCTGCGGTACCTTACGAGAGGACGTTCACCTTGCAGGACGTCAAGGAAACTACCGATAAAGAGTTGAGGACATTGAGGGAACGGATGAGCGGACTTCAGTTGTGGCAAGATGTGGAACCGAATCGGATTAAGATGACGCCTGAGAGGATTTATTCTCTGGCTTTTCACCCCACGGCTGAGAAGGCATTGATTTTTGCGGGGGATAAGAAGGGGAACTTGGGTATATTTGATAGTAGCCAGTCTACAACTGTCAAGGCTGAGGATGAAGAGGACGAGGATACTTTTGAGGCGGCGATTACGACTCTCAAACCACACACTGGTGCTATAGCAGCTTTTCAATTCTCTCATACAGATCCTAATGCTGTTTTGATGGCTTCTCATGACTCCTCGATCCGTCGGTTGGATCTGGGGAAAGGGGTGGCGGTCGAAGTCTACGCACCGGCAGACTCCAAATCAAATGAAGGTTTGACTGGGCTTCAAATAAATCCTCAAGACCCGAATATCCTCTACTTCACAAGTCTCTACGGGACGTTCGGCATCCACGACATGCGAGAATCGAAAACCCCTCAAACTCAAACATTCGAGCTCTCCGAAAAGAAAATTGGCGGGTTCACATTACATCCCGCCTACCCACATTTTATCGTCACGGCTTCTCTGGACCGGTATATGCGTCTCTGGGATTTACGCAAGATTTCTGGAAAAGCGGGGGAGAGGATGCCAGCTCTTGTTGGAGAACATCTCAGTAGATTGAGCGTCAGTCATGCTGCGTTCAATGGAGCGGGACAGGTTGCCACGAGTTCTTATGATGACACTATCAAGGTCTATGACTTTAGCGATTGCAAGAATTGGGCTGCTGGACATCAAGTGCGAGAGGAAGAGATGGAACCGCAGACAATTATCAAACACAACAATCAGACTGGAAGATGGGTTACGATGTATGTTTTCTAACTGATATATCGTATCCTTTCCCCTCGTACAGGTTGCTAACATGAATAGTCTCCGACCACAATGGCACGAGCGACCCTCAGATGGAATACAAAAATTCTGTATAGGAAACATGAATCGCTTTGTGGATATTTATACTTCAAAGGGTGAGCAATTGGCACAGCTGGGAGGTGAAGGGATTACCGCTGTCCCTGCTGTTGCGCAGTTTCATCCTACGAATGACTGGGTTGCTGCCGGGAGTGCGAGTGGGAAGTTGTGTTTCTGGCAGTGAGGGTAATCATGCGTCAGCGGCGTTCTAGGTCTTGGTGTTATTCATTAAGCTGGCGAATTTTTGTATAAAAGGCGGCGTGTAGCGACTTGCTAGCGTTCTCGATGTATGAATATGAGAAGCGAAAGAAGTGTTGGATATATTTGAATGTAGAGCTCGATTAGACACGAACTGTGTCTCGATGATGATGATATCCAGTCGTTCAAGAGACTGTGACATTGCCCAATTGAATTTATGATCTTCAAGGTTAAACATGGAGAGGCTGAAACCAGATGCGGCGAAACTTGACATCAAACCTTGCACCGACCAAGACAATACCAACATTCTCTTTACAAATCAACGACCGGTTTCTCCTCCCTTTCCAATCAAGGCAATTTCCATTCTGGAGAAAGAAACACCTCCTCGTCGGTGTGCAGCCTCAGGCACCAAGGCTCTCCAATCACAATCCGCAACTTCCAAACTTCCCACCCCAAAGCTTCAGCGCGTCATTCAAACAAAATGCGCCGGCAAGCTACCTCATTATGGGGCTGCGGCGCCCGCGTTAAACCCTCTTTACAACCTCAGAATTGTATCTCGGAAGCCATTGGACGGAGATATGTGAAAATATACGCCACACCGAGCTCGACGGATGCGGCAAATGAAGAGTTGGATTTGGAGTTGGGGAGTGAGAGTGTTAGACCTGGTGAGTGAGGAATTGTAAGGGAAAAAAGGGAATTCTGAGGAGAGATTTGGGGAGGGAGGCAAAGGTTGAGAGGGCAATTGGCAGATTTGGGAGTTTGGTTGATTGAAGTGAGTTGGCTAATTGGGATTTTTAGATGCACGATTTGAAGTCCTCGGTGCCCCGTTTTCGCTGCTGAGTGTTCAGCTTTCGCCGAGTCAGAATCTGTATACGAGGAGGGGGACGTTGGTTGCGCTGAGTGGGAAAGCGGAGAATGTATTTGCTCCCCCATGCCTTGGGAAGAGATTGGAGGATGTGTTTTGCTGATTTGGGATAGGCGGTTTCTACGCTTTCGATTCTGGCGCCGGTGACGAGGGCGGTGCTGGGAATTCCGTTTTTGTATCAGAAGGTTGGTTCTGTTCTTGAGTTCTTGACGGTGGAAAGAATATGGCTAATGTTTGGGCTTAGATATCGAGTACATCTCCAGTGACAGCTTTGATTTCTACGAAAAGTCCGCTTACGAGTTTTGCGACGGTACATTTGGATGGGAGGTTAGACTGGATAATAGCGCAGCGCTCTGCGTTGCTGGCGTGGAGTGGACATGGATTGCATATTACTCCGCGTGTGAACTCGAGAATGGTAGTTATTCCTACGGCATGGGTTTCAAAAGGAAGGAAGCTAATGGGGACAGAGCATAGCCCACTGGGGAACTACACACGCCACCGGACGAGGTTTAATGGCAGTCGTGGGGAAAGGACAAATCTACCAGATCAGTCTGAAAGCGGGAGAGGAATATGTGGTTCATCCTAGCAATGTTGTTGCGTATACGATGACACAGCATCTGCCTACACCATACCGCTTCAAAGCTTCGACACTGAGGTTTCAAATCCCTTCGATAACCAGTCTGTTCCCCGATACGAGGTTCTTCCGCGAAATGAGGAAATCAACATTCTGGCAATTCCTCGCAAACACGGCGTTCTCATTGAGAACGTGGGCAAGAACATCTATCTGGGGTGACAGTGTAAGCCCCCTTCCAGCCCTAGCCTCAAGATTATCATGGAGCTAACGATATCTCAAGCTATTCCTCCAATTCAAAGGCCCAACCACCCTCCTCTTACAGTCCCGCGCCGCTCCCCTGAGCGATTCCCTTACTACACGAGATATCAACGAGATGGCTGATTCGCCTGCGGGCGTCGCACAAGATGCCCTTGCCTCTGGTGCGAAGAAGACGGAGGAGAGTGCGAAGAGTTCGACGTTGACGGTGTCGACGCCGACGCAGAATCCGACGACGTTGAAGTATGCTACTGTACAGAGTGGGAAGGTGGATATAAAGTAAAAGTTTGACTGTGAGGCTGAAAGGACAGACAGAATACGGGGATGGAACGTGTATAACTATAATGGCAGACCGTGATAGAACTGTAGGCATGTGTAACAATATCACCAGAGATGCTCACAATGGAAGTACAGATGTCATCGCCAACCATTCCATTCACGTGTGTCAATCACGCATCTGCGTCGTTGGTTCAGCCTTTTCTAGGTTCCAGAGGAACGCGACCTCCTAACGACTTTCGCAATTTAGGATTGATTATTTATGAAGTTCTGGCATTCTCCGACCACAAAAAAATTCGCAAGAAGAGTAGCGATGCTGATGTGGAGATTGGGATGATGAAGTAGGAGAAGCCCATTCGTTTGATCTTATCATATATAATAGCTTATCTCCGGAATGCCCCATCTTGACCAGCACCAAAGTGCCTTTGAAAAGAACTGCCTCTGCATCCTGAAAGCTGACAGGACGTGCATCCTGTGGAGGCTTTCATCTTTCATGTACGGATCGTATTCTATGGTGCATCCTCTATAGCCAAAATTGAATATTTTTTGTATATCCATCCGACTCAGGCTTCTCATTTATTCCCGATCCTCATGTCCTTGAATTTCTGGAGCAGAGCTTTTGTCTTTTCGTGTGGCTTGTTGACTCGAAACTTGGGGTGTCTGGCCACTATAACCTGTTGAGTGAGTGGGGATCTCAGTCTTCGACGGATTAGAGGCTTGGTCCATTGGAACCGAACTCGCTGGGTGTGGTTTCGTTTGGCGATGATCTTGTGGAATTTGGTGTTGGGCTTGGTCGGAGTGTGTTTCGTGATTGTCACTGTCCAAGGTCAGCTACTACTGCGCTTCCATGAAGTGAAAGTATGACCTTACTCGTGACTGTGGTCTGCGACGACTTGGTTCTTGTGTATATGGAGTTAATTAGGTGGCGAACTGTGAAGCGCCGAAGACGTCACCTGGGTGAGATTTTGGAAATCAATGTGAGCTTGGGTGATTGTGGCTTTTGAGAGAGATGGCTGAAAGCTCTGGAACAATGCTTCCAAAAATCGATTGGAAGAGAACTGGAACTTTGACAATGGCAGACGTTGTGTTTGTACTGTTTTCCGCATGTTACAAAGTTCTTTGTGTTTTCTATGTCTTCTTCTTTAGAGGACTTGTTTCTTGGAGACGTTGAGGGCGCAGTGTTCGATAGCAGTAGATGATATAATCACGCTCAAAGTAAAGCCTGAGATACATTAGTAGACGACTTTATCTGGCGGATTCCTACTCACAGAGAAGCCCCGAGAACACCAGAGATAGCTCCGGTGCACACGAGATTGATGAGAAAATTACTAGTGTCCCATAATTGCATCGGAGACCGAAAGACAGATGCGATAGCGACACCAGCTGCAATGCTGGGAGCGCTGGGCAGTGTCGAGCTGATTTGAAATGACTATCGAATTGTTAACTCGCAATTTTCGTCCAGAAGGGAAACGCTTACATCTTCATTACGCTTGAAGAAAGACTTGATGAAGTTGAGATTGAAGATAATTCGAAAAAGCATGTTGACACAGTTTGCGTAGACAAGTCCAAGAGCTCCCATCTTCCAAACATGCAAGAACAGATAGGAAGCGCCAGCAAATCCGGCGAAGAACACGCCCATCAGAATTGACTGTGTATGCAGTTCGCTATTGGTAGCCACTGCAGCGACGAAGGCTTCTGTCAACCCATTGACTGCCAAAAAGGGGATGTAGAAGCAATAGGTCGATAAAACCTCTCCGGCCCCAGTATCAGCCCACTTGGATCCAGCCACTATTCGTAGCAAAAGCGGCGCAACTGTGGGCCCAATACATACTGCTAGAAGCGATATGATGTTGTAGATTTTGAGGATATTTTGAAGCAGGCTCTTTGATTCTCGCAGCCCCGTTTTGGACGCTTTTCCACTGGAAGGATCAGCGGCGCATGTTTTTGCAAACATATTGCGGCTGCTTTCTTCGATGGGCTGAAACAACATCCGAGCTACGAGCCCTCCATAATTGGATGCCAAAGCGTAGGCTCCTTGGTCTCGCAGTGATGTGAGTGCAGCGATCAGGATGCCGTCTCCTTGAGTAAGAATGAACTTGAAGCTATTTTGGACCAATAGACTGACACTAAGCTTGCTAAGCGTTTGTGAGAAGAATCCTAGAATATACCGGTCAATTTTACTGTCATGAAAATTAGCGATCGACCATCAATTTTGAAGACGAAAAGCCATACTCAGAAACTAGGCGTTTCGGAAGCAGCGAGAAGTTTCCCTGACTGGCGACGCTCCACAGCTGTAGAATGTAGACTGTCAAAATGATGGTAGAATACGCAAGCTGCCCCAGAGCAAAAGGCAGCGCTCCAACATCAAGCCCTGATCTTGATGCCCAGAAAGCTGCTCCACATGTTGCCAGACAGCGTGTCAATGTCGCTAAAGCTTCAGTCGAAGCGCGAACTTTGTAAAGAAGTTTTTGTTGTGCGGCAACAAAGGAAGGTTCTGAGAACAGTTCAATGATGCAGCTGATTCCATAGATGCCCAGTGACTCGATGAAGTACGGGACTGGTGGAAGCTCAGCACGCAGGTAGAGTTTCGCAAGGACATAAGCCAGAGGGATGCCTGAGAGAATGGAAATGTATGCTAAATTGACGACCACTTGGCTTTGATCCGGATTGCGTTGTACCGCAACTCGAATGCTTTCCCGCGCGAAATAAAGGACCGTGATGGAGTATAATTCGAGTTGCGAAGAGAGTCCTAGTAACTCAGGGGAGAGAAAACGAAGGAGGATTTGATTGACAATGAATGTGAATGCTCGAGATGCGACTTGGAGTAGAATGAGAAACGAAGCGCCTTTTGCAGATGCGGCGAGTGCGGACATGGTGTCCTTGATTGTTTGTGATATACCACAGTACAGCGGTCAGAGTTGGTGGTGAATCCGGTTCCCGTGGCCTCAAAAGGGAAAAGTGGGTCCGCGACATCACTCAGCCTTCCGTGAAATTTTCACCGCGGCCAACAGTAGGCCTGAGATCGGTGAAGTTTGAAAGCCTTCAAATGAATTGCTCTTCTTTATTCTGCCTGATCTGTTATTAGGGTGAAGTATGAGAAGATTCGTGCAAGGCTGGGAGCCTGCCCATCAAATTTTTCCAGATTCCAGGATTTGATCCTTGCTCGGGCTACGATCAATTTTGCACAGTATTATTAATTTAATTTTCTGCTTTGATGGACAGCCAAGCACAACGGGCAATTGGTCTAGTGGTATGATTTCCCCTTAGCAACTTCGAGCAACCGTGACCGTGGGGAAGGTCCTGGGTTCAATTCCCAGATTGTCCAGCTAGCTGCTTTTTGCAGGTATAGGTATGGGCATGGTTGAGCTGAGGTGAATTTTCTTGATCCTCGTTTTTTTTTCACTTACTTACTTACTTACAACACCTTGCCTGTATACCATGAGAAGACCTCTCTCTCTATGACTGCAGCCGTTCGGGTCTACTCCAATCATTGAACAGTGATAGAATTTGTCTCATTCCAACTCTTAGTACTAAAACTGAAGAGCGTGCGTGGGCAAGCAGATGTTGTACTCCGGGAGGCAAAGCTGTTCGATTTACATTCTGCATAATTCAACAAGATTTGAAAGGAAGCAAAGCCCACGTCAAATATGATTCTAGCCACCCCGCCACTACTCCTCGCCGTCTTCCGACTCAGAATCCACCTGCAATTTCGCCGAGATCTCCTTGATAGATACGCCCACTGGTTTCCTTCTGGGTGTGGGTACTGGCTCCTCGAATTCCGACTCACCGTCTCTGCCACCATTCTGCTCACACTGATGCAACTCATGCAAGACACAGTGCAGCGCGTACTTCTTCGCCCAAATTTCCTTCTTCGTGTTCTCCATTTCTTTCATCTCGTGTACAATGAGATCATCCGAGTCGCAAAGGAGATACATATAGTCGCGAAAGACCGGGTCCTTTAACATGGGAGAATTGACATCCATCAGCTCAATGACTTCCGCAAATTGCTTCCCCATGTTCTCGTACATGTAAAGTCGCTGGCGTCTTGCAATCGCGACCTTTTCGGGAGTGTGTACCGTGTCCCTCTCCTGGACTTCTTTCAAGCATCGCTCTGCCTGCTTCAACATGCTGGCGGACTGTCGTTTCTCTGCCTTAGTCATCTTGAGTTCGTCGAAGGCCATCAGAGCTCGGTCTTCGTTGGCCTTCCTGATGTTCTCATCCTCTCGTTTGATCTTATTCGCCCAGAACTCATACCGCTGTTGTCTGTTTAAAAATGCATCGCGACGGAGTCCAGAGCTGGGGCGTTCCTCCAGCGTGAGCCATGGAGAGCACTTGAATCTGGAAGCCTTCTTGGCTGGTGGGAATAGCATTGGTCCGTCGTACATCCATGAGTACATCGTTCTCAGAGGCTCGCATGATTGCCTATAAACACAATGAGACTAACGTAAATAATTCATCCGGGCGTGCAACTCACCGTGGTCCTGAATCAGGTAGGTGCGATGTATCGAGTTTTCGAGCAGGAGACATTCGAGATGAGCCTTTCGTTGGGTCCCCTTTGGAATATCCTACCAGGCTCATGTCGAGCATCGACCCTTTTGTCGATTGAAGGAAGGTAGTCTCCATGTTGCCGTTGTCTGATCTGGTTCTGTCTCTTCAGATGATATCTCATTCACCGTGATGCTGGGAGTACTGTAAAGTGCTGTTCCTCGTTTGGTTACGCGAATAATTACCTGGCTTCATGGTCCATACTTCTGGTGGTAGCAGCTGTGGGGCCACCACTGTTTTGTCATGGACGTTTGAAAGTTCGTTGAAATCTTGCTCATGGCCACCATATTGATGATTTGGAGATAGAACAATGTGACCCGTACTCAGACGACCATCCGGCTACAGACCGAAATATCCACAGAAGGGAAGGTCTTGGACCTTCAAATTTCCTGTTCTACGGTTTGGCAAATGTACGAAGAACTTGTAGAAGATTGTTAGCAGAGCTTTCTCATCTTTATTTGCCCTTCAAGATCTTCTCAGGTCGAACATCTGCTCCGACGAACTTGTTCGAGCAGCGTTGAGAATCGCAGCTCAACGATGAGGCATTTTGAACCTGGCGCGCGGGGCTGGAGATAATATGCTTCCGCATTCATCTCATAAATGACAATTGGATTTTGAGACACAAAGCCAAACGGCGATTCATGCGCAAGAACAATTGGTCTGCGACGTTAGTCAACCAAACCACTGTGCGATAGGTTTTCCCGCACCTTCGCACGACGCAGATCCAATATTGAGGCTGCAAAGTGACCAATGACCGAAGTCAAATTGACAGTCATGTGTTCTATCCCAAGAATAGCGAGCACAAAAGCGATTCCGGTAAAGCTGGAGCTCTGATGTATTTTCAAGGCGGAGGATATGCTGTTGGCATTTCGATGAGTTCGAGAACATACTTGCGGTCGCTGGCAGAGGAATTGCAAGCCAGACCTAAGGCGTCCGAAACAGATTGGCTCCAGAGCACAAATCTGAAAACCAACTGGAAGAATAAAGCAATGATTAACCGGCTGCAGGAGTTCATCAGACCGTATAGCGGGAGGGGGAAGCAGTGCGCTGCCACTGCTCTACCAGACGTACCTAGGCAAGAAGAACATTGCAGCTCAGATTGCCTTCCCTCGAAGCGCGATTGGCATTCAGCATACCGGCAGTGTCTGAGAACAACTCAAACTACTGCTTCGGGTACAATGGCGTGCATTCGATCCTTTGAGATGTGTTGGAGTTGACTCTAATTACGCGCCAGCTCGAGGAGGCCGGGGATGCGGTGCCAGTACCAACAACGGAATATCCGACTCCGAGTCGGGTTGTTCTTTGCTCTAATTTACGCAATCGGGTTACTTCCCGACAGGGATGCTCTTGTTTCCTCTCCAGCCGCAAAAACATCTCTTTTTTTCATAAAAGACTGAGCTTTTAGCATCGACCGTCGATTAGTCTCTCTTCTGCTATTCGATACTACTTCCAAAACAACTCAACCGTCAGGACCATTACAGCGAGCTATGACTGTAGGCATGGGCAACCAGAGCTGGTAACCAAGAAGAACGCCAGACTTACGTGCCACGGCTGTTACTTAAAAAACCAGGCCAGTTTTCCCCCTCTTGGTCATCGTCCTTGCCTCCCGTCCTTCAAGTTATCACTCCACTGCCCTCAGTTCTCTGTGAGACATCATCGATCCAGAATTCGATAATGCAGCTTTTCTGGATCAACTTTCTCTTCCCATAATGTTTGCCTATCTTTCAGGGCCTATTGAGACAGGTTCGATAAACCTTGATTGCTACGATGGTAAATGCGGTTTTTCATTTGTCTAATACTTGAATAGCTTATAACAAGGTGATCATCGGGTGATGCGGAACAACATTCCTCCGATCGAACTGATTCTGATCCACAAACCCGACCTGCATGCGATGCAACTGTATCACTTCTACGAAATCATGTCGGCGCGTAGACCTTGTATGGGTATCGCTCCTGTGAAAGATCAGAACGACATGCAAAGATGCAGGCTATGGCCATTGGGGGGGACTGGACAGCTAAGTTGATGTCAACGCTCCAGCTGGGAAGAGTTGAAGGTTGGTGATGTTCGATCTCATTCCTCCAAGGGAGACCTAATTTTGTTTTAAATATGAGAGCACAAGGAAGCGCTGACTATGAGGCTGAAACCCTCTCCCGTCAAACTGTACCTTGCAATTTCTAATGAGGCGTCCAAATATACAGTCCTATGTCAGCAATCCACTCATCGAGATTTCTGGGTTAGGTTTTAAGATGCGCTTCCTTCTCGTCTGACCGTTCTCACTTTCTTCCAGGACTACTCATTTATACGTTGATCATATTCTGAGCTCACGAGCTGCAATGTCTTTGAACACCAAGCTCCTTCTTATTTTCATTTTCACGATGTCCACGGTCATCTCGGCAGATACTTGTTACTGGCCTAATGGCGCGATTGCAGCAGAGGGTATGCTATCATGCTCGTCGTTAGACAGCACTCTGAAGCACTGTTGTGCCAGAAATGAAGCATGTCTCTCCAACGGCATGTGTTTCTCTGCTGGTAATGGCGGGGTACGTTCTCGTCCCTACCTTCCTCGGTTTAGGGACTGACAGCTTGGTAGCTTTACAGAGGTGCTTGTACAGACCAAAGCTGGACCACCATCGGCTGCCCACAGCATTGCAACTCAAGTAAGATATGCTTTGATGAGGAAGAACTTAATCAATTGCTGACCCATATAGTCTGGACAGATGGAAACGCAATCACCACACAGTGCCCGCACAATGGGACGACGACGGTCGGAGACGCTGGAACCAGGTTCCAGAATTGGTGCGGATCGGACTCGACAAGGATATGCCTAGCCTCAGCGCAAGGCGAATTATTCACTGTTGCGTTTGGAAACGTCAGCGGAATTGCGGGCAAATCGACATCGACCTCAACTAGTGCTTCTTCATCGGCGCCGTCAAAGACCAATTCAGCTACTGCGAGCACGTCAACATGTGCAAGCGACGGACCAAAGGTGGCTATGACCATTATTGGAGTTGGAATCGGGGTTGGAATACCACTGGCGCTTCTAGCTGCAGCATTGGGGACTTTGTTCATGTTGGAGAGGAAGAATAGGATTACCGCCGAGCGTGGTTATACAAGCGCAGCACATGTCGGTCATACTGGGTTGCATGTAACGCATGAAGCGGGTGCAGAATACACACACGAGTATAAATATGCGCCGACGGAGCTCAATGCTAATGAGGTTCATGAGTTGGGACATTCAAGTAGGAAACCATAATTTTCAATATTACGCTGTTCGATGTACAACTCATCTTCTACGCTCATTCTTCTTCTGTTCAAGATCTGTGTCGCCGTCTTTGCAGCAATTCTTCCAGAATCAGTTCGCCAAATCTTTTCGATAAAGCCTCCTCGAATTAAGTACTGGTGGCCATAATGGAGAGCTTTCCGAAAATCCTGGATCGTGAGCTCATTTTGTCTTTACGGAGTATCAACCAAATAAACTGTAAGTAGTTCGAAAGGCTGAAATTCAGCCTGTTAAGCAAAAGCAACATGCGTATATTTGAGAATGGCAACGGCATGCCACGTCTGGCGAATGTCAACCTGACTTTTCTGTGATTCGAAAACATTTCCACCACGCTCCTTATGCTCACCCGCCGGGTATTTCAGCAGTTGACGGATAGTATCCTGCTGAATCGCCCGTTTAAACCACACTGCCTCTGCGCTCTTCCGTCGCGATTGCGCCCCCCACAGCGACAAGACAACAGAGTACTTCAATCCCGCGATGCTTCCTCCTCTTCCTCAACCCGCTGGAAATCACGCCAATCCAAAGACCGTTTCTCCAAAGAGGCGAAAGTTCAGGGTCTGAAATCTAGAGCTGCTTTCAAATTACTAGAAGTACAATTACCTCAAAGACGAATACAGAGAGTTTCCATGCTAACATGAGACCTAACAGATCAACGACAAATACCGCATCTTCTCCTCCTCCCAAACCGTCGTCGATCTCGGCTACGCACCGGGCTCTTGGTCTCAAGTCGCGATTGCCAAAACAGCACCTTATGGTCGTGTGTTGGGAATAGACATTCTACCCGTACAACCACCAAAAGGCGTAAGCACAATACAAGGCAACTTCCTAAGTCCAGCCGTCCAAGAAGAAGTCAGAGCATACGTCCAAGACCCCACCCGCGGCCGTCTGAAAAGGCGCTCCATAGTGTCCCAAACAGACGACGAGGCTGACGAAGAACTTGAAGAGGAGGACCTGGAAGAGGCAGAAAGGAGTTATCTCGAGTCAGAACGACACGCGCATCTTGATAAATCCACGGACAAATTGCCACTTGGAGGGAGAGAAGGGGACGAGGTCAAGAAATTGACGCTGAAACAGAGGGATGCGGAGAAGGGGAGAGTGGTGGATGTAGTGTTGAGTGACATGTCAGCACCCTGGGAGCAGACGACTGCATTATGGGTCAAGAGCGTCAGTAACCCGTACCATAGGATGATGAATACGAGTGGCATTTCTTTCAAGGATCATGCTGGGAGTATGGTATGTTCTTCACTTTCTTCGATCTGATTATTGAAGACTAATCAATTGCCTTGATAAGGATCTCTGTATGGCCGCCCTCACTTTCTGTTACGACACCCTACGAACCGGCGGACACTTTGTATGCAAGTACTATCAAGGTAACGAAGAGAAAGAACTTGAGCTACGGCTTAAGAAGCTGTTTGAGAAGGTCCACAGGGAGAAACCAGAATCCTCAAGAAACGTACGTGTCCCAATTCCTTCCTCGCCCACTTGTACGTCCAATAGCGCCACTGCGCTGCTCGTGGGCTCTGGCTTCAAGAAATGGACCACTTATCTCACAAACTTATTGTGCTTCGTCTCCGGTCGATGAGGGTTGTTGAAGAACCCAGTGATCGCTCGATCAAAATATAACAGGCAGCTTTCTTAGCAAGCAGTTGTAGAGATCTATCAAACCTTGAAAACCATCTCCTCTAGCCTGACTGACCATCATGCGGATTTTTGATAAGATCCCTAGCATGGGACCAACTCCGTATCTTCATCACATTGTTCTGAGAATGGAGAATCACTAACGAACATCATACAGGAATCAAAAGAAGCATATTTCGTTGGCATCCGACGAAAAGAAACGCCGACTCGACAGGAGATATTAGAGTAATGTAATTTCGAATCAAGATACCCCACTCCAAACAATAGTGTATATATCCTCAGCAATCCTTCCAGTACAAGATCAAATAAGTCGCGCCCCCAACTCCACATGCCTGCAGCCCAGAACTCCTGATCCAACAGATCCCAAAGAGCCTTGCTTTCAACCAACTCTCACTCAGTTTCACCTCCTCAATCCCCAATCATTGACTGCGCCAACGCCATGGCTTTCCTATCCTTCTTCAGCGGACTGAATTGAAAGCCCTCATCCTGCATCACAACCCTCTGCGCCAAGCCCTTTTTCAATCCAAACGCCCCACCGCCCGCAAGTCCCTTTGCCTTGAAAAGACCGCGTCCAGGAACCGGTTTCGCAGGAACTTTATCATCGTCATCTTCATCGAATAACGTCTTACCAAGTCCACTGCTCGAGTTTCCAAGTAGTTTACGTTTCTTCTTCTTTTCAAGAGCAGGTTCATCAGTGAATGTGGCAAACGACATGAGAGATTTTCTCGGTTTGTCTTTGAGACTTGAAGTTTTTGGTTTGAGCGTCAGGGCGACTTTGGTCGTTGTGGTTGTTTCCTTGTATTTGGCCGCTGGTGCTGGTTTGGAGAGAGCATGTTCATCTTCTTCCATTTCTTCTTCCTCGACGTCTGCTGCAGGAATAGGCCTAGGCTGTTTCTGACTCGCATTTTCTTCCTCCTCTGTCACCTTTTCCAATGTCGGGATAATTGCTTTGGAACGCTTCGATTTGGGCTTCGAGTTCTGCTTGTCCGCGGATGCGGGAGCGAGGGGTTTCATTCGAGGCTTTGGTGGTGCCTTTACTTTCTTTGCTTTCTTGGTTGGAACTATTGATGATGCTTCTGCCTCAGCTTCGGACTCTTCTGCTGGTACGACCTGTTTCTCTACCTGTTCCCCGTCGCTATCTGGTTCCTCAGGCGCAAGACTCATCGTCCGGTTGAGGAAAGGCGTAATTGAGAACGTTGACTTGTCACCCGGAGCTACCGAAAAGCTACGCTTGCCTCGCTTGGCTGGTACAGCATCGCCGGGCGTTCCAATTGCTGCATCTGGATCTATTTGAGCTATTGGTCGCTTCCGAGGGTTCTTCGCTTTTGCAGTTGCCTCTGGATTGGCCGCGACAGTTTCTTCGACCCTTTGCAATTCCACCTCCTTCTCTTTCAGCTTCTCCTTCGTCGACTTGAGCTTCGTACGGAATGTAGCGAGCTTGTCTTCCAGGGTTGCTCGATGGGCCTCTCCAGCTGCAGTCTCCTTCTCGATGGCTTTCTCGGCTCGCTGACGTTCTTTCTTCTCGGTGGCCAGTTCTTTGCGGAGTTCTTCGAGTTGGACCTTGACCTTCTCGTTGACCTCGCCTGCAGATGGGTCTTTGGAGGCAGCTTTCTCGGCTCGTTGTCGTTCCTTCTTCTCCGTCGTAAGCTCTGCGCGAAGTTCCTCGATTTGAGCCTTGGCCTTCTCGTTGGCTTCGCTGGTAGAGTGCTCCTTAGATGCATCCTTAGATGCGGCCTTCTCAGCCCGCTGACGCTCTTTCTTCTCGACAGCCAGCTCTCTGCGAAGTCCATCCAGTTGCGCTTTGGTCTTCTCAGTTGTCTCCGTGTCTATGCCAATTTTAGTAGCGGCCTTCTCTGCTTTGTGACGCTCCTTTCTCTCTGCAATCAGTTCTTTGCGCAGCTCTTCCAGTTGCGATGTCAACTTGATTTCAGCTTCCTCTGATGCGGTATCCTTAGCCTCTGTTCTCTTTGCAGCCTTCTTAGCCGTCTTCAGCTCCAGCTTCAGTGATTCCACCTCTTCCAGGTGGTCCTTTACGGTTTGTTTAGCCTCGCGAAGCTCTTTCTGCAGCTCCTCAATCTGCGCCTCGTATTGTGCATGTTGTTCTCCTGTCTTACCAGACTTTGCGAAAGCGCGCTCGGAGGTCCGCTTCGCATTCTCCAGCTCGACTTGCAATGTGGTGAGTTGTCGTTGCAAGGATAGTTTCTGGGCGAGAAGGTCTTGGTTTGAGGCAACTTGAGATCGCAGGTGCTCGACTTCGGGCTTAAGATTGCCCAGCTCTCGTGCGAGGGCGAGCTTTTCACGCAGGACTTTGGCGCTGTCGTTTGAGAATCCGTTCATGACTGATACTTCGGCCTTGGACTGGTCAATAGAAATCTAGTATAGTCATCACTAGAACATACCTCAGCAGCCTCCAGATCCCGAGTCTTTAGACGCAAGTCGTTATTCAATTGCTGAACCGTGGCATCTAATGCTCCAGTCTGAGCAACAGCATCTTCCAAATCTTGGGCGACTAGATCGGCGCGTTCTTCCTCCCTGGCTAATTGCTCGTTGAGCTCTTCGATCTCGTCCTCCATGACTGCAATCTTGAATCGTAGCTTCCGAATATCCTCATCCTTGGCGACTCCCTCTACGATACGTGAGCTGCGTTCGTAATTCAGTTCGAACTTTGTGGTCTGTAAAGTCTGCATGAGCTGCATTGTTGTTAGATAAATGGTTTCAGAGACAGAAAGCGCGTCTTTTACGTCGGAAGCTTCTGAAATGTTAGACCCGGAGAGGGCCATGGCGGCCTTTGCAGCCATAGTGAATTGTAGGTGTTATCACTGTTTTCCTATAGGTGTATGTATAACCGATGTCTGGTGTTTGGGTCCGCAGTAAACAAAGCCTTCGCCGCGCTGCCCCGTGATTGTTTAGCGGGCACCCACTAAATCGGGTAGACCCCTGCAAAGCAACCACGTCCGATCCAAAGCCGCAACGTGGAGCTTACGACGAAGAATTGTTAAGCTCCAATCCTCAACCACACTTTCACCATGAGGGCCTCACAATTACTCTCAGCACTGTTGCTACCTCTAGCTGTTCTCGCCGCCAAAAAACCAACAGATGCCTTCGGAAAAGCCAATGCGAAGTCGTTCCCCGTAAAGCTGGATGACGACAAGTTCGCCGAGCTCACAAAGACACCAAGAGATTATGCCTCCATCATTTTGTTGACTGCATTGGAACCGCGATATGGATGTGTAGCTTGCCAGGACTTCCACCCAGAATGGCAATTGTTGTCTCAGAGCTGGCAGAAAGGGGACAAGTCAGGATCACTGAGGACCGTGTTCGCGACCTTGGATTTCGCTGATGGAAAGGGGACATTTCAGTCTGTATGTCATGGTCAAGATTCGGGGAGATGTAAAGTGATACTAATCGGCCATTAGCTGCAACTCCAGCATGCGCCCGTACTAATGATATTCCACCCAACCTCTGGACCCAACGCAAAGGCCGATACCAATCCTACCCGATTTGACTTTTCCGCTGGGTAGGTGATAATGCTCCTGTAATTGTGGAAAATACTGACAGAAAGTAGACAACAGACCGCCGACTCTATCCACGCCTGGATCAGCCGAATACTTCCTGAGGGCAGGAAGCCCCCTGTATCGCGACCATTCAACTACGTGAAGGCTGTCGCCATTTCAACCGCTATCCTCGGTTTCGTCTCCTTCTTCACCGTCGCCGCACCATATCTTGCCCCTCTTATCCAGAACAGGAACCTCTGGGCTGCCATCAGCTTGATCGCTGTTCTCCTCTTCACAAGTGGACACATGTTTAACCACATTCGAAAGGTCCCTTACGTGTCTGGAGACGGAAAGGGTGGCATTAGCTACTTTGCTGGAGGTTTCCAGAACCAATTCGGGTTGGAGACACAAATCATTGCTGCTATTTGTGAGGTTTGCAGTTCAAAGTCTTTAAACACGATCCACTAACTTCAATTCAGATGGTGTCCTCTCCTTCGCAACAATCACGCTCGCCATCAAAGTCCCACGCATAGCCGACGCCAAAACACAAGGAGTAGCAGTCATGGCCTGGGCAGCCGTCATCTTCCTGATGTACAGCTTCCTCCTTAGCATTTTCCGATTCAAGAACGGTGGATACCCATTCTTCCTCCCACCATTCTAGATTCGGCATGGAAATGGGGTTAAAAGTTGGGATTTCTAGGCTTAGGAGCAAGCGTCAGCACTGCCTGTGTATCATATGTGACAATATAGATCGCGCAATTGGGCGTAAGCGTTGGCGTTGATACTTGGATTGGAGTGCATGCATCTGTAAGGAAACAAGAGGAGTAGTTCAATAGGCCTATGTATATCCGTTTTTTGATATCAGACAGGCAGTTGAAAAAGCTGTAGCGGGCCCATTAAACCATTGTTCCCTTCTAGTCACAGCAATTGTTTTTACTCTGTTGATACATTTCCTCAATACCAGCCGCAGCCTACGCTACTCCCTTGATTTGGCCGTCATGTTCGACAGCCATATAAGAGCTTGGATGAGTCCTCCATGTTTGGCAGACCGAATTTATCGAATGGTCTTCAAAATTAAGAGCGTATCTCACTGTTGTCGAAAATAGTCATGTATTGAAAATCACAAAGTATCCATGTCCGTATATCAATGGTGTGAACTGTGGAGAAGCACCTGCCGACTTCAAGGAACTATATTGACCAAGACACCAGAGCTAAATATCATAGAGAGGTAAAAACGACATTGAACAGGAGAGGATGACAGCCTATAATTATGAGAATGGCCCTGCAGAAGAAGACGACACGGCAAAAATAGGAGAATGACCCCACGACACGCAAAGAAGTCATTAAGGCTCTACACTCTCACTTCCTACAAGCAGTATCAATATCATGGTCATCATCAAAAAATCACGGCCCAAATCGATGGAACGAACCAAGAATCACAGGACCATCTTATCTACGTTGACTAGACAATGATTGAAAAAAATCAAAAAAATCAACAATAACAATCATACCTCAATCGCATTCTCATACTAATCATGAACAGTCTTCCAGGCGACTATGGAAGATGTTTTGTCAGTAGTAGTATCTTCCCATGACCATTTTTGGGGGGATTCAGGATTCCTTTTATCCGCCCACAATATAATCGGGTGCTCCATGCCCCAGGGAAAGACTTGGATTTTCCAAGACTTGCGAGGTGACTGACTGACTGATTGACTGGGGAAATGTAATTCCACCTGGCGACATTGCACTGATGGTACTCTGAACGGCATATACGGCCGCATTGGACGTGCTTCGGGGATGCCGCTTAGGTAGGGGATCACGATTATCGATTATTGGGGACTTGGGTAGTGTGTTTGATGTGGTTATGCTTGCGTTGTGATTTTGGTTTTCCCTGAGGATGGATTGTTCGGGTTTCTCTGGCCGAGACAAAACAAACATTACATTTTCGAAAGGAGCGTAGATTTATGAGGTTGGGATATCTGGAGTGGAGGTTTGGGGTGAATTTACCATTTTTTCGGCTGTTTGTTGAATCTGGTTTTTTTTTTGGTTTTTTTCGTGTGCGGATTTGATTTCGTTGATTTTGGGTGTTGATTATTCAGGTTAGTATGTGCGCTTTGGGGGAGGCTGGTTGGCGTGATATAGGCTATGATGATGATGATGATGATGATGATGATGATGATGATGATGATGATGATGATGATGATGATGATGATGATGATGATGATGATGATGGGGAAGATAGTAGGTAACATTCATTTTATAGTATAGATGCGAAATTGTATGAAAAGAATTAGCTAAGGAGGAGTAAAAAGGGAATTCGTGGAATTGAAGAAGTAGGTAGCAGAGTAAACTTTTGGTATTCCTTGGAAAACCTATATCTAGCGAACATGCTGGCTGGAGTATCTAGAGTCATGGATTACCCCTAATAGTTCGAATTGGGTTCGGAGGATAGAAACTATGTTAGTCTCGAACCTTTTTCTTGGTTGTAGGGCTGGCTGGAGTATCTAGAGTCATAGATTACCCCTAATAGTTCGAAATGGGTTCGTAGGATAGAAACCATGTGAGTCCCAAAAAAATTATTGGTTGAAGGTCATGACCCACGGAGGACTTGCTGATAACTGACATGGCGGCTCTCGTTTTGGTGTGATAGCAGACGTCCATGGAGAGAGACGGGTGAAAGTGTGATTTGGTCGATAGGGTGGTTCTAAGCTAGAGAAATCCTCAAAGCCGTATAGAAGGTCACCCGGAATATCGATAATCTGGTACTATGTACATTTATAACGATTTAGAATGAGACTCATTCTCTTCTCCTCCCTCATGCTCAATTCTCCATAAAACGAATGACTCTATAGGAACGTAGAGAGGCCTCGAAGATCTTTAAGTATAACTTTTTTTTAAAAAAAGGAGAGTTTGAAACTTCGAGAATATATTACTATATTAAGAAAAATTATTCATTTAGTATATCGATACCAATCCTCCTTTCAACAAGAATAACAAATCCTTATCGCGTAAATATCGAATATCTTACCGTTAGATATATCTCCTAATTCTATTATAGTGAATCCACTCTATAAGAGAAAAATCTATTCGTGGTACTAAATAAGGGTCTATTCATTTGGCTCGAATATAACCGAATATAGCTAGATCTTCAGTAATATAGAGGTTCCGTTCGTATTAATATAGTTTAAAATGGCTATAATCGGAGATACGCGCCACTTTTGTATAATATATAGTAAAATATTAGTTACGTTCATTTCAAAATAGCTATATTACTTACCATTTTCAACTATAATTAAAAACCTAGTAGCCAAGCCGTTTTAGGGCTTCGTACGGCCGAATATATACCTTAAATAGCTTCTACTATATAATTTGAATATACTATCAGACCCTAGCATGTTATAAACCTAACGGCACGGGCGTACGAATACGAGATCTCGTTAATATATACCGTAGTAGTAACAAAAAAGAAGTTGTATATACTAGATTTTCTACTACTAACGTACCTCCGTAATGAATACCGTTATCCTACTTCAATTTGTTATCCTTATATAGCTCCAATTTACTATACTTTTAGTAGCTAGAAGAGCTCGAAACCGACGCCTTAAGGCTAAGGATAGATAGCTAGAAGCTTCTAGGCGCGTAGGGCCTAGCCCCTACCGATATATAAATCCGGATAAAGAGGAGGGTAAACGCTAGGTAACTAATATCCTAACGGGGTATCTAGAGAGGATAAAATCTATACTTCGCTTTTATCTAGATTAGTTTGAATAGCTTGCTTAATAGCTCTTAGAAGAGACAGACTTACGAGGGACTAAAAAGAGTCTATACTTCAAACTCGCCCTATTCCTCTTCCTCGTTAGTAATGGAGCGTCTTTTCGTAGAGCCCGAGAGCGCTTTCGATACTTACTAGCGATAGTATTAAAGTCCTTTCACGAAGTCCTCGATACCTTACTTATCCTCTACCAAGCCGCGGTAGGATTACCCTCCTTATAATACCCTACGGAGATCGAGGGTAATAACAAGTTCTTTCCTTACTTTGTAGATTGTATTAGCGCTATAGATAGTACCCTTATCAATATTGGGCTCAAAAACCTAGCTACTACCGAGGCGAGGATCCCGTAGCGCGATAGGTATAGCAATATGACTTAGAATATATTTGCTAGTATCAATTTCGGTATAAACTTCACCTCTATATATATAGGATGGGAGGGCGCGGCTTATAACTATAGAGTTGTTAGAAAGGCTATTAGTAACGGCTTTAAGGCGCCAAAGGCAGGGCAATATTACCTAGTAGACGCTAGCTACGCGGCTTTTAGTAGCCTTTTTTTGACGCCGTATCGCAAAGTGCGGTATTACCTTCGAGAATAGTCTCTTATAGCCTCTAGTAAGCCTCAAACCGCCAAAGAGCTATTCAACCTAAGGTATACTTTACTACGCAACGTTATTGAGAGGACCTTTAGTATACTAAAGTAGCGATTCAAGTTCTTTAGTAGTAGGAGGGACGGATACGATGTTGAGACCTAGGTAAAGGTTATATATATCTATATAGCCCTTTATAACTTCCTCAATCGTTGCGGCGATAATCCGGTAGTAGAGGCGGATGACTTGGAGAGAGAGGGAGAGATAGTAACTAATAAGAGGGCTGACGAAGAAGCTATAGTAGATATAGATAATACTAAGGCAGCTTATAAAGTAGAAGTTAGTATAGAGATTAAGAGAGACGCAATTGCGTAGTTAATATAGGAGGATTACCTTATAGTTACTCGAATAGCCCGATTGTTTGCGACGTAGTAAGAGAGAGAGAGTGGTTTAGTAGTTAGTAGTAACTAAATAGTAGTTTAAGGGCGGATTATTAGGCTAAAATTTTAAGTTCTCTTAACAAACTAGTGGAAATAATTAACTTAACTACTATACATTCGATTAATTTGATTTAATATATATTCAAAAGCGCTAATCGAGTTTAGTTTTATACAAGAGACAACGATTATATATGTTGGTTACTATTAATAATATTACGGATTGAAGTTTCAATACTACAAGATTTTAGCGACTAGACCCTGATTTTAGTAGCTAGACCCTGAAAAAAATCTTTAAATTAGCCCGTTGTAGCCTAAATCTCGTATAATTTTCGCGTTTCGGACCCTGCCAAGGACCGTCCCCGGATCTATAGATCCTCCCGCCGTTATCCACGCTGGTAGATAGAATATACGTAAACTTCTAGCCCTAGGTTAACTACTACTACAAGATCGTTTTTGAGGATTTTGATTTATCTTTAAAGCTATAGTTATTAGGAGCTTAAATAATCAAAAATCATTACAGTAGTATATTGTAGCATGAGTAAAAGTGGGTTTGAAGTAATATTTAAATTTCAATAATAGCTTATACGACTAGCGTACAATTGATAAATCTAACTCGAAAAACACGATCCGTATAAACGAAAAAAATACCAATTCCTCTACTTATCGTTCAACTCTCTACTAACCTTATCGTCGGTATTATCCTCTTTATCCTCTTTATCGATTACCTCCTCCTTAGACAGCCTAGAGACGCTCTTAATACCTAGGAGTTACTCAATAAACGAGTAGCGCTCCTCTACCTTGATACAGACGAAAATCTGCGTATTCTTTAGGGTTTGAAGCCTTACTACTATCTCGTAATATTGCTTCGTCTCAAGCTAACTAAACTCCCAATTTAGAACGATTATAGCCCTCTCAAACACCGTGTAGCTAGTATCAACTCCTAACCATGGTCTATAAGCCTACTTTTTATAAACTAGTATAGTCGTAAGAGCTTGAACAGTCTCTCGAATACCCTCCGCAACCCTAACTATAGCATTATTATCAAATTTTCCTTTCTTTAAGGCCTCGGCCTTATTAGTATTTACTAGGCTCCTCTTCTTATTCTTGAGGTTCTTACGAGACTTTAGGATCTTTATCGCAATCTCTACGTCTCTCTCTTTCTTCTTACGAGTAGCCTTCTCTTGCTTCGTCTTATCAGCCGCCTTTGCCTTAGCCTAAGCCCTCGAATCCTTCATACTTTGGAGCGCTAGGGCCTTTACTAGAGTAACTAGTTTAATCGCTTCTTAAGGCGCCTTCGAAAGATTAGTTAGATAGCCTCCGTTACTCTCCTCGGTCGTAGAATCCTCCTCTTTACCATTTTTCTAACTCTCTTCCACTATAGTATTGATACCGACGGCGCTCTACCTACTTATAAGGCGGTCCTCCAAAATCTCCTCTATATATTTATATAAAGGAGGTAATTCATGCCTGAAACGCGCGCGATCTATATGCTTAGAGAAGTACAAATCTATTACCTTACTCTCTATATATAGGAGACTACTTGAATGTATAGCCTAGCTACTAATAGCCCCTAGATACTTCTTCTAAACCTTCTAGGTTACCTTATAGTTATCCTACTTACTACGAAGCCGTGCGATAGTTATAAGATAGTAGAACTCCTACGCTATTACCTTTTTCACCTCCGGCACCGCGTTAGAGAAGACGATAGGCTTGAAGCCTCCGTCCGTTTACTATCTAGCAGCCTTGGCGTTGAGTAGAGCCTCTAAGAGAGCTATACTTATATCGAAAGTCTATTTCAAGCGGTTTAGAGGGTTTGGAGGGGCGGTAACGCTCTAAGGGGAGGGCGCCTAGCTTTGAGGCTCCTCTTTGGGGGTAGGTACTAAACTTTGGGGCCCTAGTAGTAGTAGAGGACTTCTATCCTACTATAAGAGAGCCTTTTTTATAGCTTTAGTAGGACGCGGCATTGTAAGTAATAAAGATCTCGAGTTTAAATAATAATAACGATTCTATAGATATAGGAAGCCCTCTCTTTATAACTACCAAATAAGCCTCAATCGACGATCTCGCGGCTTTATCGCAAACCTTATAAACCGTGCATAAACCTTATAAACCTTATAAACCTTACAAACCTTACAAACCTCGCATCGACGATATATCGGTAACTTAAGGTTGGATTTTACTTTATAATGTCGCTCAACACACCAAAAAGAGGAGGGAATAAGGACTTTGAGAACGGTACGTTAAACGTCGTACAATAGTTAATATCGTATAGCGGTTGATTAAGGTAGTTTTCGGCATTAAAAATGGCGGAGGTACGTTCTTTTCGTAAGCTTGCCTCGGAAGATTTGAATATATCGAAATGAACAGTAGGATTAATAATCTAATTAATGTTACAGGCTACCCCAGTTTCGGCATGTAGCGGTACCCCTACGCCAAAAACCACATATTCGTGGCTTACGGCAACATGAAAAGAACAGCGCCTAATATCGTTGATAAATAAAGTTCCAAAATGGAGGGGAAAAAATGAAGAGAATACTACAACTAATATAATTAATTATACTCGATCCCTACTATTACGCCCGGCCGTATCTCCCATTCCCCTTCTCGCCGCGAAAAGAGAAAAGCCAAAAACCTTTTTACTAGAAGCTATACAAAGGTACGTACGTACACACACGGCAAGCTCACACACCATACCAAGCACAGCGGGATATCGTTTCGTTCATATTGATGATAAGCCGGAGCCGTCAAAGTACTCCGTATCTATCCACTGCAAACGTTCCCGCAGCAGATCTATTTAGCGTTTGATCGGAACTTTATTTTGCCTCTCCCTCCCGGTTGAAACAGACGTGAAGAAAACTTGCTTGTTCCTGGGGATTTCTTGTAGTAGGTGAGGATCTTATGGGTATGGATGGGGATTGAGTCTGGAAAGTGGATGTTATATCATGAGGAATTATTTTGGGGTGACGGGGGCGGGAACAGGGATGGACCTTCGAGGTGAGGCGAGGAGAATGGGACGACATGAGAAAGGATTTATAACAATGGAACGTGTTTTCGCAGAATTATGGGGGCAAGTTTGAGTTCTGGGACGGGAGAATGGTTGGCTGGTGGGTTTTGAACGATTCGTTGGATAATGTTTTCTTTATGTTGAAGGGGTTGTGCAAATGCGCGGATTATACTCCGTCCTCTGCCGTGCGACGTCTCACTCTGCGGGTCAATTGTGAACGAGTACTTGTCGTTCGCATATTAGCTGCGGCCGCAGTTCTCAGAGGCTGTCGGACGAAGGGCTCTAAATCGGGGTGAAATCAAGCTCACCTCTCACCACCCCCCGACCGATTCAAACCGGAGCCCTCGAGAATGACAATTATTAGGTAAAGAAAACGAAGGCGATGAGATATGGAAAAACAGGATGTGTCTGACTATCTCGAATCATCTCCACACCCAATTACGCAAGTCAGATGACAACATGCCGTTCATCGCTCACAGCCGAGAAGATCAGCATCAGATCAGACCAGATACGAAATACGAGATGGTATCTTTGGGGAGCGTTTACGCAAGCAATCAGAGTTCGCAGCTTCGAGAACAACGAACCATCGATCGAGCCTGATGGTGTGTGGAAGTGGAGGCAGGCAGGGCCAAGGCAAACGGAAGTGGGACAACCGTCCGTCCCGCCATTTCCTTGCTTGATGCTGCAAGGCGCAAGGCGCAAAGAAGCAAAGTATCGCGGTGAACCTGGTTGGTGGTTCAGTGAATTTTGTTTTCTTGGATCTTTTGATTATTGGGATTTCCTTTCTTTTCAAAGAATGGAACTACGGGCACGTTTTGGAGCCATCAGGATGGGTCGGAATGGAGGGCACAGCACCCCGGTCTATCAAAGAGATTGGTTTTTCATGGCGTTTGAATTTGGAATGGTTCCTGTTGAATGTGGTGGGAAGGAAGGCGGCGCAGTTGGACATACTATATCAATCTCATCGAAGATTGAAGCGACCAGAGCCCAGGAACGAAGCAAACACCATGTAAGGGCGGTTAAATTGTTCTGCGCATTGGTTAGTGTCGTCAGTCAGACTTGAGCAACGTGCTTCGGAACCTAGAACCTTTGTGTGCGCCCAGAGAAGAGCGAGATGTTGTCCACCGAGGTGTTGGCTTGTTGAACGTGAGACTGGCGTGGTCAAGCAACCGCTTGCCCCTCGAGAGCATTGACTACTCTTGCTAGATGAAGTGCCTGATAAGTTAATGCGTTGTCAGACATTGATAACAACGGAGTCTGATGCTATTGGGTATTGATATCGACAGAGCCTGATGCTATTGGGTATTGATATCAACAGAATCAGATGCTATTGGGTGTTAGGAACATGAAACCATCATGATCTCAAAAAGGAGTAGCAGCTGGACAATCTATAGGTTTGCTGCCGACGATGAGGAAGGGGTTTGTGTCCATGTCTCACTTCGTCTTCGTGTTTTCCGTTTCCAGGCTCCGATCAGGAGTGAGTGATATGTATTCCATGTCTCAGCAGCGCCCATGCGACCAGCTGATGGCCTCGCCCTTGACGACATCAGTTCATGATATTTGGAGTCGCTGAGGTTGCTTGTTATTGTTATACACTGTACAACTGATGACGTTCGGCTGCCTGATGCAACTCGGCAGCCAGCAGTAAAGCTCTGTGTGGCTCTATGCGAGGTTGTAAAATACTCCGAGCGGAGTACATCATGTATCTTACTGCGGTGTGCGGATGCTGGCAGCATGAATCGCTCCCGCTGTACTACATACTACTACTGCTACTGCTGAGCCCGGCATTTCTGAAGAGGAACATGGCATGGGCATAAGGCACAAGGCATAAGCGTGGGTACGTACTCCTTGCTTGCTCCTGATGTGTTGGCGGGAATAGATGGGAAAGTACATGGTGTGCATAACTGGACATGCTGGAAATCACAGTGACATCTGCATCAAAGAAAGCGGTCATGCGAGACAAGTTTGGTACCGAGGGGAAAATGTAGCGTGGAAGTCTTTGATGTTGGACATATATTTACTACCATGGTAAGACTTGTGAAAGAACCTGAATTCAGGAGGCCCGTCGCATCATCACAATCACAATCACAGGCAAAGGACAAGGACTCGCGGGATCTGGGCCTCCTCAACAAAGAGCCCATGTCCTTCAACGAAACGACGACGACGACGTGATTGATTCGGAGATGGGTTGTGGTCGTGATGGCGAGGCCCAAAGATGGAAATGGCGGTGAGGGCGAGGGTGTGCTCAATCCAGGCTGGTACTGTAGGGTTTGGCTGAATGACAAGGATACTAGCTAGCTAGAGTATTCCAACGGCTCACGGCTCACGACTCACGGTACTACTAGTAGTGGTGGTATTATAACTGAAGAGAATCAATCCTTCAGCGTCACGGGGCGAGCCCGGCTTCTCGTTGCTGATTTCTCCCGTCCCGAGATGCCACAACAGTCATGATCCCAACCAAGGAATCCGAGTCCATCAGGCGCTGGGAAATGGAAAGACGGCACTGGTGATACTCTTCCGTCCGTCTTGGGAAAGAGGCTTCTCGACCCCACACCCACACCCAACTCAAGGCTCGACACTAGCAAACACTGCCTGCAGTGCTGCAAGCCCTTGTTGCCCACAGTCCGCAAGTCCCGGGAACAGGTGGCTTGCAGCGCGATAACGGGTTGGAAGACGTGGTTATCACTGATTGGCAATCATCCTTTGCCATGCCCATCCGCAACTCCATCCTAGGTCTTCGATTATTTGTGAAGGAAAACAAAGCGCTGAAGGCGGTATCTTGCACACACTTGTTTTGCGTGGCGTCGTCGCGCCGTCTGGACCTGCACTGGAATCACCATCCTTTTCTTACTCCTGACCCTGACCCAGACCCAGCAACACGGCCGAAAGCGAGGCCTTTTCGTATTTGCAAGTTGGCTTCAAGTTTGCCTTCCCACGAATGTTCAATCGGCCATGACAAGCCTCGGCCGCGGAGGCTTCGTCCGGCTTCGTCCCCAGACATGGAGGCTGGCTGTGCTGGGACCACGGCGATCATACTCGCATACCACAGTATGCACTCAGCCGCTCTTGCATTTGAAACCTGACGAATGAGAATGTTGGACAGGGAGTCGCCGGTCTTTGGCCAGCAGATGCAGGAACGGGTTCCGGGCTTCATCAACATGCCAGCGGGAAGATCTTGCTGCGGCTATGCATTCCATATCTCAACATGATTTGCTTGGACCACATACCGCGTGTATCAATATATGTTTATATGACTTCTAAAGATATCCTGGCTTTGTTGCAATATGGGATGTGGCCGTCACCTTGATTGACTTTCTCGGCATGGTAGCGCCACACTGTTACCGTGTGCTACTCCTCCACGGAAGAACTATAAATTAAGTTAATATGACTGGGGACCGCTGGCCATAAATCTCCTCAAAACGGTGCTACCAATGGTTAGGGTAGCCTGTGTCAAGAAGTGCGACCCGCGTTCTTGGTTCCGTGACATCTTGATGGGATTGGACGTCGGCCAGTTGCTGCTTGTTGGTGGCAATATTGGAAAATTTCCGCAATGGCACTATGCCTTGGCAGCCTTTTGACTTCAGGTGAATAGCACTACCCTGAACAATATTCGAAAATCATGGTCCGGAAAATTTAGCCGTTCGAGTAATTGCTTGCTAGCTTTGATGTTGGGTCCTGAAATAGTACGTTGGAAGAGGGACATTGGAAACGAAACACGGTACCGTCTGATCCGGGAACATCTTGACAAATATCGTTTCTCCAAGTTGGAACGGAATACGAAGTCGGCCAGGAAACCACTCGGTCATCTGACGCCTTGGAATGGCTGGTACGATATGACTCGGGATGACGAGTCGCCAAAGTCAAGGTTGAGATCGGAGGGCCACGAGGTTCACGAGTACCGCCCGCATTGAGTCTTTGTGTCAGTGGCTCTCTAGGAAGGTAAAACAATGATGCCGGGGCGCTGGTAATCTCCAACCCCGTGCCCATTTCCCTGGGACCGCCATAGTTTTCTTGCTTTCATCACTCTGAATGAATTATTGTTGTGGTAGAAGGACGAACGTGAGATAGGTAAGGAGTTGAGCCTTGTCCGGTTCCAGGAACACAATATCCTGGCTTCCAGAGACGATGGCTTTGATGCACGTTTACTCAGCATGTGCATCGCAGCACGCATGTCGTCTCCACGCGAACATGTGTCACTACATGCTTTCCAGAAACAGAAGGACACCAGAATTCGACGATTCGCTCGCCACTGGCGCTTTTGCGATGCACAAGATGACAAGGAGGAAGTTTCGAAACGCTTGCATGTGTGACATTGTGGAGATGCTCTTCTTCAATTTCTGAAATGTTTCTCGCTCGCCTCAGGGATTAGGCGTCCGCAAGTCACAGTACGACGACAGGGTCAAGATGGAGGGGAGGAGGAAGAGGGAGATTGAAAACAATGGTTGGAGACTTCGCGTCGCAGATTTTGGACGGTGAGACTGAAGAGCTTTTCAAAGGAAACACCCGACGCACAGCAATCATGTCGAGTCGTTCATGTGCATTTGCGGCACGAGGTTGGAGTTTCAAAAGGTTTGATTGCATTTTCGCCAGAGACACGCGCGCTTGCAAGTAGTATAGACGCAGAAGATGCATGGGGACCTTGCGGCAGCGATTTCGCGATTTGCAGGCTGCATCGTGATGATCCACTGCACGATGGAAACATGATGAAAACCTTCTATTGTTCTCCCGTCTGGCTTGAGCACAAAGAAGTAGTGAGCAGCCAGATAATGGGGTCGTGGCCTTATTTGATGAGCGAGTAATTGGCGACTTCCTTTTGCCAGCTAGGGAAGCTCATCATGAGGACTTGGAAGCACGAAGTTGACCACAATTGGACCCCTACCCACACCATCGGGATAATGACTTTGACTTGAATGATATCCATGTTCATGTCTCTGCCAGCAATGCCTATTCGTGTGTCATGGGCGAGATATTTTTCGACTTCTCCACGAGAGGTTAGCACCGCCAACACACAAGCTTGACCGACGGCACAATGCAGCCAACCATCTGCCGCATCGCCCCAGAACCGTGGCACCAGCCCGCGAAGTGGTTCTGGGGGCAAGGGAAAGTACCGACATCCCGTTCTCGCTCACGGCTTGTCCTTGGCAAGCATTTTAAACGCCCTCCCCAAGTCAACCATCCAGTTGACATCGAATATCAATTGTTGGAGGTGTGGAGAGAGAGCCTTCTGAGAGGTCGGCAAGCAGAGGATTTCCAAACATCGCCTCTGGCGGACTTACACGTATCTCCAGCCTTGTCATATCTTGGGCCCCTCGATAATCGATACCTCGACCAGGAATCGTTCTTCCGTTGGCTTTGACCACCGCCAGGGCCCATGCTCGTGTTGAAAAGGACAAGACTGGTGGACTTTGCTGGGGCCTTTTCCCTAGCCGCCAATCCCACTCTCTGAATCCATCCGAGGTTCTCCTACTCACAAGACCCGTCTGTTCTTTTCATCGAAATTGTCTGGATGGCGGACGTAATCATTACTGCGGCGTCATGTTCACGAAAGCCAACGAGGGAGACTATTTACTTGGTGTTTCATAGCACATGAACGCGCAAGGCGTGGCGTGGCTCTGGAGCTGAATATAGACACTGCCTATTGCGCAAACCCGTGTTACGGTCTTACCGCCAAAGCACAGCGATTTTTGCGTGCCATGTATATCTTCCCGGCCGTTGATATCGCGATAGGCAAAAACAGCAAAACAATAATCGAGGGCCGTGGCCTGTCTGCCTGCCCGTGCTAACCTGGAAGCTCAGTGGAGGCTTGCTTTTCTGGAGCTGGGATCGTCGTGGCAAGGAATCGAATCATCTGTCAGTGCAAAAGCCACAAGGCGGGTCTGATACACTGGTCAGCAGGGAACGTCGCCTCGGACAACCCATGGCTTGAGCATCTGTCCAGGCCTTTCACTTTTCGGAATGGTGCCCCACTAATTGCGTGAATGGCTCTATCAAATCTTTGAAGCTCCGCAAATAATCCTTCCAGTGCGCGAGATACCAAGCGCCGCATCGGGCAAGGAGGCTCACTGGGGGGACGTGTGTGTGCAAGGAAAAGCAGGGCGAGAGCTCCGAACGACACCACAGTTATAGCAGCAGCAGCAGCACTATTATCAGCCGCCGCCTACTCAGACTCGTGCTATCTATTCGCGTCTCAGCCGCCGTGCTGCCAACATTCTTTCGCCTGATCCCAGTCCGTGGTTCTTGTCCTTGCGAGGTGGCCGTGGGAGGGAAGTCAGGGTCAGGTTGATGATCCAATGGCCGAATCTGACCCACGTCCGATCAGTGTTTCTTCGTAGTGCGCAGACTCCACAGTATCAGTATCACCGATCTGCCATGGTGATTTCGAGGTTGATTAGGGGCCAGCCAACAGCACGTTGGAAGCCTGCGGTCACGGACGTCCTGATCTCCCAGGCCAGGCTGAGTGCCCGCACTAGGACAATTCTTCTTCTCTGGTGAACTGCTGTGTACTGTACGTACTGGTCAGGCCTGTCTTCGCTTGATGGATGGATTATCCCTTGAGAGAGCCCTTGTAGCCCCGTCCCAGTCCCCATCCATGTCCCTATCCCAGTCCCTGTCTGTCCAGTGTCATGGATGGTGCTGCAGCCCACAAGAAAGCAAGCAGTGGTGCGAAGAGGATGAGAAACGGCGGCTCGCAAAGTCTGATTCGTTCTCAAACGCCACACCATGCCTCTCTCGTTTCCCCCGCCTACCCCGATTAGCTGGGAGATTGATGAGGAGCTCTGAGCGTCTTGCCGGGCTTCTGAATCCGGAGGTCGCTGGAAGAGAGAGTTTCTCGACGTTGGATAAGCCGCAGCGATCTCCAACCGTAGGCACAGCCCGTCTCTGACCTGATTTCTGTGCTTCCCCATCGAGTGGTCTCCATGCTCTCAGCCTGCCTGCCTGCCTGCCTGCCTGCCTGCTCGTGCTGTATGTATGGTATGCCCTTACCACAGTCGCGCCGTTCCGCCCATTGCATTCCACCGCCAGCCTGAGACGTTTGTTTCCATTGCTGCGTACTGCCTCCATCTTTGCCTCTGCCTCTGCCTCTGCCTCTCCTCGCACCATCCCACCCCATCCCTCTACCTAAGCCCTCTCCAGCTGGGCGAGTAATTGAGCTCCTGTTCCTGCTGCTCGCTGCTCTACTCCTCCCCTCCGGCCGCCCTCCTGCAGCACGCACTCCACCCATCTGCCACTGAGCGGACTGTGCTTCTTCTCTTGCAGTCTTGTCGGTCAGCAAGTGCCCTAGCTTGTCCGGGAACCTGAGTCTGAGTCCATCAACGCAGCCAACATTTGCAAGCACCTAGCCGGCCTCTTCTGGGTGGCCCTCTGTTTCTCTGCACACCATTCGTCGGTGCCGAGCCCACCAACGACTAGCAATTGCGGCTGGAGGTGACTTCCATCCCCCATCTCAAACCTCCATCGCCATATCGATACTCTGGGAGACGACAAGAGGGACCTTTGTTTCATCCATCCGACTCCAGACCTCGCCGGCACGAGACTTGGCATCGCTGTCCGATCCATTATCATCCTCCGCCATTGCTTGCTCCCCTCGCTCCCAACCACCCACCCATTCACTGCTAGGAGTACAACTAAACCACCTTCACGGCTCTCCACAAAAACCCGTCTCCATTGTCCCAGTCCCAGTCAAGGCCGGGCAGCCAGTCAGTCATCCCAGGTCAGTCTATTCCCTCTTGTCAGCAACCCGCCATCCATTCGCTCTGCCGTGCTTCGTTTTTCCTTGATGCCAGCCTTCGCGCGGCGTGCCCACGACCACTGCAACGCACGGTTCCGCCCTCGCCTATCTCGAGAGGGCCAGGCGCGCCATGTCGTTCGTCCACACGAGCCGGCTTCCGCACCAGGCAAGTTCCTAGCAAGTCGCATCCCAACCTCCTCCGCTTCTAAACCTCCGTTTCCCCTCCCCGTTCACCTGCTTCTGCGCCTATTCTTTCGAGCGCATCTGCAATTGCCCCAATTCCCTACCCTCCGCCTTACACCTGGACGCATGTTCGTGCATCTCCCTCCTGCATGGTCTTCTAACCATCCTTCCCATTTGTTAACTTGTCTGTCAGGTCGTGGTAACCAGGTCTGGATAGCTACAACACACAAAGCTACACGGCAACGATCCAACGACCCAGTGCGACGACTCTTACGACCTGTCACGATACGTCCCATTAGACCATCGCCATCCATTCCACCGCAATTACTTTTTGCATCTGTTCGCCAGTCCATTCACCTTCGCGACCTGTCAATTGCGTTCCGCCTCGCAGCTCCGCTTGATTGAAACGACAGACCAAAAGCACTAGTCCATCTTACCGCCCTTCTTTGATGATTACGACTTGAGACGACTTTGACGACCCTGATTCCGCTTGAACCGCATTTGCAGCGTTCCCGTTGCTCGGAATATTTTACGATTGCCAAAAGCACCGCGCCGAATTTTTTGGGCCCCCGGATTTGCCTCGTACGACACGCACCTGTACTACCAATACCTATCAATCCTCTCGCCGCGTCTTCAGCACTGACTGCCTGTTACGGAGAAGCATCAATCGCGCGCTTACCACCTTCCAATCGACTGTTTCTCTGTCTTAAAGCAGTACAACACTCGCCTCTTAGAGCAAACATCCGCTCCATCTACAAACTGTGTGCTCTCCCGTCCGCTCGTTGCGATTCACTACGATTCGCTTCTACGGCTACCTGCACAGATCCTGCACATTGTTCGGAAAGATCAGAAAATCTCGCGGCTTGACGATCTGCTTTAAGAGGTCTCGCCAATCTAAGGTTACTGGTTCGAAGCTCTCTGTACTGAGAGAAGCGAATCTTGACCGTTGATACGCTCCCGGACTCACGTCCATCACCATTACAAACGCAAAGCTGGAGCTCCCGTCGATTTCCCAGGTACACTCCTCTCGAGGCCCGGTCGACGGATCGTGGTATAATTCCCAATACGCACCACGCCCGACTGTATCGAGTGAGCGGTTACCTGCGCTGGGACAGATTTCGCACCCCGCGCCTTCCTCGGCCTCTTCGTCGCCCCGAGGTGGATCTTTTAGCGGCTCTTCAGTCTACAACGGTAGCAACGGTTCTGCAACATCTTACACGCCTTCGGTGACTGGCCAAGCCAACGGCTTCAAAACGCCTTCGCCAGAACAGACGCCTTCATCGTACCCCCGGGATAGCCACGGCCTGAACGAGACTCAAGAATCTCCATACCCTCAGCAACCAGGATACGGCTTTGGAGGCGAGGCTTCTTACAACAACATGAATTCAATCGCACCATACGCCGACGTACATCAGCAGCCACCTCATCTTGCTGCGCATCATTCTCAAATGTCGGGCCCGCCGGCAGGATTGGGGCATTACGCCTACCATCAACAATCTTTGCAGCCACAAGCATACCAACCACAACAGCAGCCATATGGAAGCTATTCTTATGCGACACAGCAGGGCCATCCCGTGACTTCAATGGGAAGCACATTGATTCCACAGTCGCAACCACTGCCACTTCCAGGTAAGATCGTTCGTATTGTAGCACCAAGCAGAAGCTGATCAATTTGCTAGCCATGAGCGCGGGCGTTGCTTCAGGGCTCACCGCATCCCAATTCCCATCAGGTCACACGTTTGACACAAGTGGGCAAATAGCTCCACCTGGCATGAAACCTAGAGTCACCGCAACACTGTGGGAGGACGAAGGCAGTCTATGCTTCCAGGTCGAGGCTAAGGGCGTTTGCGTTGCGCGTCGAGAAGGTAGCAAACTTTGGCACTTCGTCCACTCATACTCCACTAACTGTCGCACAGATAATCACATGATCAATGGAACTAAGTTGCTTAACGTTGCAGGAATGACACGGGGACGTCGTGATGGTATTCTCAAGAGCGAGAAGACCCGTCACGTTGTCAAGATTGGTCCAATGCACCTCAAGGGTGTCTGGATACCATTTGACCGTGCTCTTGACTTCGCAAACAAGGAAAAGATTACTGAGCAATTGTACCCATTGTTTGTTCATGATATTGGCGCCCTTCTATATCACCCTTCCAACCAGCCACGCCCGGGCATGGCCAATTCCAATGCTTTGGCAGCTGTAGACCGTCGACGATCTGACAGTACCCGCTTCATGGCTGGCCCTCAAACCACCCAAGCCCCTTCGCTGCATCATCACCACTCAATGAGCCAGCCCATGGCTGCGCAACCCCAACATTCAATCGCTCCTCACCCGTCTCCCGGCGGTCGCCCTGGTCTTGACCGCGCCCACACATTCCCAACCCCACCAACAAGTGCATCGGGCAACTTCGGTGTTGGCAGTCACGGAAGTTCTGACTATTGGAACGGTCAGCAAACCCAGCCAGGCCTCTCGATCAACACCGAATTGAGCAATACGCGATCCGTTCCAACGACGCCAGCTTCAACCCCCCCGGGAATGCAACCATATCAGACAAGTCAGGCGTACGAGGCTTCCCGTCAAGTATACACTGCGTCACCAAGTCAAGGACAGTACCCATCGCAGTATAGAGGGCAGCAGCAATTTGGAGGTCCACTCCCCAGCAGTGGTCTTTCAAAAACCGAAATGGCACCTCCTCCACGAGCCGGCGAGGTTGACGCTCAAGACGTCAAATCGCAACCTGCTCATGGCGAAGAGGAAGCCGAGCATGAGCAAGAATCCGAATATACGCACACACCTGGACAGTACAATGGCGGCAGGCAAGGTTCGTATAGCTACAACCCCAATGCAGGCATAGCTCGTGTTTCGGACGATGTCTCATCCTCGCCTCATCAAAACGGTTCAGCTCGTGCTACGCCGAGGACAGCCGGAGGTCCAGAAGCGCAATGGCAGCCTGGCTACTCTACCCAGCCTGGTCCTCAAGCTTCTGCAGGCAGTGTGTACCAAGTCATGGAGCCTCGTGCTGTCAATGGAGAGCAACAATACGCCCAATATCCAAGTACATATGTCAACGGTGGCTTGCCATCAGCCAAGCGCTTGCGTGAGATTGATGATGACGAGGTTGAGGAAGGCCTCAAGCGTCAAAAGACACACGAAGAAGGCGGACCCGTCGGTGGTGGAAGCAGTCCTTTCAACCCTACAAACAGGCCACGCGTCCAAGCAGTTTCCCGAAAAGCAACACGGTGATGCGGCAAGTTTGTTGTGGGCGGTTTTGAGATTTTCAAAAGCTTTACGAAGTTATGATCTTCATTAGACGGGTCCTGTCTGGATATTCATTCCTAATGCCACCGACCGCCACCTACGACCTTTTCTTCGCCTTTACATATATATGCCTCGGCCACACTCCCTTGGACCAAAATATTCCAAACCACAACCTTTTCTTTTGTTTGAACGACGGGCTTTACGACGCTTACGACCATTCCATCATCAATCTGTTCTACCATTTCACGAACCTTTTCTTGTTGCGATACTTTATATTCACGATGAACGCTAAAACGAAAACCACGCATGGTCATGTGTCTCGGAAACGCAATCGGGACTGGGCCCTTCATGACGGAGGCTCTCTTACGTAGCGAAACAAGCGTTGATTTTCTTCCCTGCCTGAATTGGATTCTTTGTTCTGAAATGCAGCACGAAAACTCGACCCACGATATCAACAAATCGCGGTCATGAGCCACATACATACCTTCCTATCCCCTTTACTTTTTCCTTCTAATCATCATCGTTGGCTCTTTCGAGCTTCCGGGACAGGCACATGGGACGGATCTGCTCCGGCTGGCTAGCCGAGCAATGGACTGGGCTTCACCTTAGAACATATACCCTGTCTGGGGGGTTTTGATTCTTGTCTGGCAAAATTCACTTGACATCTTCGATATCCGACATATCATTCTCACACTCCTTCTGCCGGAAAAATCAACTCTTCGACCTTGATTTCCCTCTTGTAGCGCAACTTTTTTCCTTCTCGTTATCTCAAATCGGCTGGACTGGAAAGGGTATGGGAGTTGGGAGTGAATTGTGAAACTAAAAACGGGGTGTTGGTTGATGAGACCATGACAGGAGATACATGCTTGCCATGATTGATGTCGGATGGGTGCGGTGATGAGGAGATGAGTATTTTACTTACACTTTGGCCACTGGTCCTGACCGTGACCCAATTTCATGATAACGATGATCTCCAATCAATAAAAGCTTTTCTACAATTGCCTGCCCGTTGTTTCTTTTCCCCCCTTGCGCGTACTCACTCTATTTTGGAGGATCGTTTGTGAGATATTCCCAGGCGTGTTACATATCTCATTTCTACGTTTTCCTAGCCTTGTATCTCATACCCATTTCCTTGATGTGAAGACACCAGCGCTGTTGTACTCGAACCACCACATCCAAGTCCTACACCTTCCACGAGATGGGTTCTGGGCAATGAGGAGGTTTATGTACTTATGAAATGTCCGTAGGACCTTGGTGGTAACGAGATGTATGCACACGAAATGGAGAGGAATGAAATAGGATGGGATGAGTTACGATTCTCGGCCGGGACTCATAAATATTGGCTGGCCTTTTGGATTTATTACGTGAGCTTAGACATCCGCCATATGCACGTTGAAAGTTGGTGGCAATTTGGAAAACCCCCCCCAAAAAAAAAGAGAGGGGGAAAACCTGTTATTTCAACATTGCTATTTGGGAAAGATGACATACTCTCCAAACGCCGAAAATGGGACGCTGCTTATTTAACTAACTACATACCCGTGACAATGACACTTCCTCTCTTGTCGTTAGCCACTCTACTCAACGGATGCCAACTCCGTCTCTTCATGGTGTTACTCTGATTCTCCATCATCTCTCCAACACCAAGTACGGGATTTCTCGATGATGGCGATGATGAGGAAGATGGTGGTGGTGGTGACAGTGACGGTAGACTCAACCTCTTACTCAATCTCCTTCTCGTCTTTCCGGATTCGGGACTGTGAGATGGTGAAAAAGGACTGCCAAATGTAGTATCGGCATCCTGCTGTTTCCGGCGAGGAGGCGAGCGACCAAGCCGTCGTCGAGACGAATTGGCAATGACGGCGCTTTGCCTTCTTGAATTCTTCTGCGCGAGGAGACCTGCATATCCAGCCATGGAGAGATCTGGGTGTGTCGTGTTTTTGATCAGATCGTCTGGGTTTACCATGTGTTCTAGCTCCCTGATCTCACTCAGTCCATACTGCCCCAGACATTTCCCTTCTTCAAATTTCACTTCAACTTTCCTGCCCAGTCTTGACGAAAAAACGCGGTAGCATCTGTCGCTGCCTTTCACACATTCCCATTGAAATTCTTCTTCCGACAGGGTTCGTCGTTCATTGATGACATCTTTGAAGATCTCGCCTCGCAGCAGGCGAACGAGACGCGGTGAGGGGATATCGAAGAGTCCGGGGGTTGGTGATTCGTAATTTACGATGCGGATGGAGGTGAGGGTAGGCATGGCGTATAGGACATCTCTAAGCCAGAGACAAAGACTCATTTCCAGAACGCCGCCGTAATCACTGTTTCGTGGAAGAGGTCGTGGGTAATGCGAGAAGATGACTAAAGTCTTCAACTGCAGCCCTAGAGATGCCAAATCTACACCCAAATGTCGCGAGTTGTAGCAATCGAACGGAGCGCCGCGAGGCAAGCGAAGGGCGAGGTGGCAGATCGAGGAGAGACGGGCGCGAGGGAGGAGGGAGATGTAACGGGCTTGGAAGTGATCGTGGTCTGCCCAGTGCTCACTGTGGAGGCGAAAGAGGGTCTTTGAAAAGGCAAGGTCGGACGCTTCTGAATGGATTTGGTGGCAGGTCTCCAGGAGTTGGAGGGAAGTTGTATCTGCCCAGTCGCTGAAGATGTAGCCGTAGATCTGGAGACGTAGTTCGGTTGGAAGGCCCAAGAATGATGCTTCATGTGGCGGATCATATTCTGCAGTCTGAAACGATGGCGACGTGCTGGTATCCTCTGCCTCCTCCTCTTCATCGCCCGATTCTGGTATGCTAGATAGTATCCGTTTGCGCCAGGCCGTGGGTCGAGTCTTGCTTGACGAGCGGCTTTGTCGAAGAGATGGTCTTCTCCCGGAAGTACTGCCTGCTGAAACGTGCGGAACCTTGACGATGGACGGTATTTTAGTCCTCTGACTGGCAATCTCATCATGCGCTTCCCTCCAATGAGTCTTCCTATGCAAATGCTCCCGTACGTCTTCCTCGGCATTCCTATGAAGCTGTTTCCGCAAAGTCCTCAATATATCTCTTATCAAAGATGATCCCCTCGATTTTAAATGCGGTTGCTGCTGCACATTTGCCAGCGCCATTGTGTGGACAAACGGATCCATTTTCCGAAGAGGGGAATAATCAAGCGAAGAAATCTGGCAGGAAGCCATAGCTATAACGATGTAAAGTACGCAGGACGATGAAAGGTTTCAAGGTGATACGCAAAGCTGCGGCAGAAGCTGCAATACAACAGACATTATAGAAGGGAAAATCAGTTAGATAAACAGCTTACACGGCGAGCCAATGATCCGACGCGAGGCGGGTTTCCTGCGAGACGTTCATGGAATTCGAAGCAGGTATCTTTGCGTGGTCAAGAACAAGGGTTTGGAAGCAACAGACCTTCTCGAATTGGTTGTTGGATATCTCCCCTCTCCCCTGCCGCGCAGATCATCAAGCTCACCGCTGAGCATATTTCGCATGCACCATCACCTGGCAGTTGTGCCGATAAAGCTGGGACTTCGTATCTTGATTGGAGCTCCGTCTGGTCTGGCTTGATTGAGATACCGGCTGACTGGGCTTGATTGGATCTGCGGCTGGTTGGAGCTCTGCGCAGGCTGGGCGACGACTAGGTTAACTCGCACTCCCTCAAGCATTACCAACCCCATCGCCATAGAGGAAGGTCCATCACCACCACAGAATTCCGACAGGTTTCGACGATGAAACACCACGCTCAAGCCTGAACCACGCCCCTCGTAAAACCCGTCCGGCACCTCCGTGATCTCGTGCGCACGCCGCAGAGATAGAGAAGGACCCGGTATCACCATCACAAAGACAAAACATCATCCCCAGGGCGCGGGAGAGTTGAGCAGAAGAGTGCAAGGAATCGGAGTGCTACGGAATAGTGGAAGTAGGGCGGCTGGTTGGAGGAGGTTGGATTCTTCTGCACTGGAAGGAATCAGAGATACGGCCCGTCTCTCGCCAAGCTGTCATGTCAAGCTCATATTCGGTGCGGGTGACAAACGACGGCATCCTGGAATAATAATTAGAATAATCGCTGCATTTTCCTGATGGGTGTGACAGTCGGGGGACTCCTGGGTTTGGGTTGGGGTCGGGGTCGGAGCATTTGTGGTCGAGGCATATGGATGAACGTGCGCGGCAGGTCTGAGACGACGGGAGCCGGCTATGTTTGGATACCGTCACGGGTTTAGGGCAGGACCGAGACAAGAACATTGAATGGATCTTACAAGAAGCCCTACTCTATAGAGGCATCAGTGCGGATGCATGGAGATCGATAATGATGTCGATGTCGATGTTTACTGCTATCCGTCTGCTCGAAATCGAAGCTCATCAACGTCGATAATGGTTTGTTATTGTTCACAGACCTCACTGCCAGTGCAGAAAGACACAGGCGACATCATCCAAGGGCATCGCTGTAGTACCAGGTGAGAATTGTGTTTGATATGCGCCAAAGACATTTTCTACTCCTCCTGTCAATGCAAATGCTCTATCCCATCATCAACAGTCTAGGTATCATCCTAAATTCATCCTTGGAACGCCCTTCTCAATGTCAGGTGTTCTGTCATCAAGACCTCAAAGGAGCACCAGGTCTAACATCCCCCCGCTGCTTCCCATTGTTCTCTTTCAGTACTCGATGTCGAGACAGTAGCTGAGATATCATAAAATGGCTCACGTCCTCATCAGCCCAGTAAGAGAGATGGCTAGCAATACTAGCCAGCAAGGAGATGTCGAAAGCACCCCTGTATTCCAGTCAGCACTTCGCCTCATGTGCGTCCGGGAGGAAGACTCACTCTTGGATACTGTAGTCCACCCTGCCGTTCGAGTTCAGCGCTCGGACTTTACCTTCCTCCCTTCTTAATCGTTTCCCTTGTTCCTCCATCTCTCTCCTTTCATCTTCAACTTCTTCTTTTCCTTTCGATTCACCAGCGCCATCGGTGCCTACCGCACTCTGCGCCCTCTTCCTTTTCTGGAAGCCTGAGAACAACGTCTCAATCTCCGAATCGAGTAACGTCGGCGGATGCTCTCCATCTTCTCCCTGAGCCACGCTTAAATTGCCTCGAGCAAGTTGTTCCGAGTCATGAGGTAAAGTTGATGGAACAACGCCACCGGCTACAATATTCGTGCCAGCCGCAGCTGCTCGATTTTGCTGATATGGCATCGGATTACTGAGCTTTCCAGCTTCGTCGCCCGAGATGCCCAGACTTCGATTGAGCAGACTGGAAGCTATGCCGCTTGACAAGCTAGACCACAGACCTCCGACACGAGCTCCTAGACCTGTCAAGCCTAGACCCGCAGGTGCACCAAATATACCCTTCTTAGTGTAGGGAAGTGGCTGGGGCTTTAATGTCGCCATAGCTGGTGAGATTAAAGGCTCAAGACGGTAGCTGATAGGATCCGTGGGGTGGAAGATGTTGAACACCCTCCTGCATTTAGGTGACGACGTGGTGATTTCCAAGTAGCCTTGCTCGTCAGTATTTCCAGTCAGGGACGAAGACCCAAGGAATGGATCATCCATCCTATCAAAAGGCGTCTGTGCAGGTCTCACGTTCGGCGTCTGTCGAGCAGCAATTGTTCGACCTTTCAGCATCTGGAAAAGCCCTACTGGCGAGCCAAGAGCATAAAAGTCTTCAACCTCAAAGTCGAGCTGGATTCGAGGGTTCTCCTGTCGTGGCTGATACTTATTTGATCTACTCCCAGAGCGCTCTAACTTCTGGTTGCAAAGGATGTCGAACATGATGGCGGAGCCTAGAGAGTGTCCGGCTAGACTGATTTTACCATTGAAGCCAGGGTTGCGCTGTTTGAACAGTCGGTAAATTCGATTGAGTTCGTCGAGCACGATTCTGGTGATATGGCCCTTGTATGCTGGACTTTGGTATAGCAAAATATCCAGAGCCAGATCAGTTATCAAATTTCGCACAGCCGGCACTCCATCAACGGTGATATCTTCAAGGCTAGGATAATTTTCGTCCTCGAAGTCAGTATCGCCTATGGATGTCAGCTTTGTTCCTGTAAGATGCAAGGAACATACCTAGATCATGCTCTTTGCGATTATGCTTGAGACTCTGCCGCGGGAAGTCGAGTAGATGGCGCCAGCATATTGGCAACACCTGTACTCGTGAATTCTTCGTCTCCTTTTCAAGATCACCGTTCAGCGCTTGCAGATCGCCTGAGCCACTATAAACCCCTTTCAAGGTCTTACGTAGAGTATTGACATCGTGGACGAAGTTCACGCTTTCAAGACGCAATCCCAACCGTTGACCGATGCCATGAGTCACCAGAACGAGGTGCTCAATTTCACGTCCCTGTTCTTCATCATCTTGGTCTTTGTAGTCGTCCTCCATTTCTTTCTCCTGTCGCCGACGAACTTCTTCTTCTTCCTTTTCACGATCAGCAGGGTTGGCAGATTCGACGAGAGTCGAAATCTGTCGCTCTAGAGTCTTTCGCCGAGTTTCTGCTGGAGTGTCTAGCATTTCATGATCCCCACTGTCTTTGTCAGGCGCTCCAGCTTCTGCAACCTTCGGCGAGGCATTAAGCGGATTCTTATCGTCTTTTGCTACAGGCTTTTTTGCTTGCTCGCTGTAACCTCTCACTACCTTGGTGCCAACATAATGTGCCCCACCAGCAAATCTCTCGTACATTGTGCTACCAATTCGAGAAAGGAAATCATCAGTCACGATCCATGCGTTACTCTCATCTTGATATGTCACCACAGAGTTCATGTGCGCTCCAAAGAGTCTGAAGGTTCGCTGAATAGCCTCGGGGGGCAACGTATCTGGTTCCTGATCCTTGGGCGATTGAGTCTTGGAAGCAGTCTTCAGACTTTCAGTCGAATCTTTGGGAGTTAAGACTCCTGACCCTGGTTTTGAATTTCGAGTAGGGTCCTCAGCTAGTCTCATAGAAGCTGGTCGAGATCTGGGTTGAGAGCCTGATCTCTGGTGTGAAGCAGCAGGAGCAGCGTTAGCCTTAGGGAATTTCCAAGCCTTAAGCTTCAGAAAGCCTTCCTCAAGCTGAGTAGCAAGATTCTCGTCACACGGTCTGAGCGTTGCTCCCTCTATAGTCCTTGATAAGTGTATGATCATTGCAAGGTATATGATGGAGCGTACCTTGGAAGAACCAAGTGCCTCTACGCACGTCGTATACGGGACCAAGCCAATATGCGGGCGCAAGCTCTCGCCGTTCTATGTCTACATCAAAGAGATAGTCTTCGTTGACAGGAACGTGAAATGTCTTATCAGCCTCGTTGCCACTCCTCCGGTACTTTGTCCCCAGACTATCGCCTGTTATACCAACATCGCCGGAGTCTTGGTTTCCCCGTATCGAACTTGCTCGATCGGGAGCTTGCTCTTTCTCAGATAGCTTCTGATATGTGGTTTCTATGGCTTTCGAATCGCCACTGGAGAATGGAACGTATTTTTTGGCAACAACGGCAGGTTTATCGGTTTCGTGAGGGATGGGAGAGGTCACCAGTTTACGCTTTGGAACCTAAATATATGTTAGATATCAACAAAGCAGCCAATAGCTTGGGCCAGCCTACATCCACAGCATGATACCATTGCACTTGGAGCGGTGGACAGTCTCTTGGATAGTTCCTCGAAGACAACCTATGCCTGTGACTGATCCTATGGTCCCCGCCTCTCTGGGAGCCCATTCCGGACTCTTCTTTCTTGTGTTCACCATCTTTCGCCAAGGGAGGTTTTGGTGTAGCACTTCTTGATCCCCATGGCGAGAAGCTCATGCCCGAAAGGTAGCTCCTGCTGTCCTCACCGCCCGACATATCTGTGTCCAACCGGCTTCGGCCGGACTTTGGTTTTGTCGGCCAGGCTGAGGTGGCCTTGTTGAGCTGATTCGTAGCCTCTTTCAGGCCTGGGAGGGTTTGTCGGAGGTGACTTAGGACGTTCGCTATCCGTCTAGCCAATGTGGTGAAGCTGGCGGAGTATCTGACCAGGGGAGCTTGCAGCACGTCTTCTACTACACGTCTTCAGGAGTCTTGTAGCTCTGACCTCAACCTCAGTATAACAACAATTTTTCAGGATTAAATCAAGAAACGAGATATTTGGGCTTTGATTACATCATACATCATCTCCCGATCTTGGCGACTGCGAACAGGGTCAGAAGACAATAGCATGTGAGTCCAATTCTGAGAGTCACGGCAATCTCAGAGCAAACACAAATGACAAGTTCACGACTCGCACATGGCCTGGCTATACAGTAAGAAAGGAGACTCAATAGATGATGATATTCCACGGTATTAAATACTACTTAGTAAGTCAAAATCCTCTTCGAGATTAGCGTCCACGGAGCGATATAGGTAAGTAGCGTCTCCTCAGTACAATCCGGCTGAATCACATCTTCATGTTGTCATCAGATAAGACGGGCAAGAGAGATCGCGTATGGCTGCCGTAAGCATTGTACCAGGTGTATCGGGTCTCGCAATCACCATTTATGGCGTTTTCGTCAAGTTTTCACGAACCTTGTGAGCAAGAGGGAATTCATTCCAAGGGATACTGCTATTTACGTTCATATTATTCTACAGCTCAACCCGCCACACAGATACTGTACCACCTTGATACATCTGAAGCATGCAATAGTATCATAACCGACAAACAAAAGAAGAGCAAAGTAAAGAAGGTATCACCACCTTACCCTCACAATCCCTCACACCCCATTCGTCCCATTAGCCACCTTCTCCCCCTTTTTAATCAACTCTTGACCGTTCATCTCCAGTTGCTGCGGAGGCATGCCAACGAGCCATGCCGGCGGCGTAATACCAGTCTGATCGTTGATCGTCGATAGCAATGGTGGTAAATTCTGGAAAAGGTTGCGGATTGGGGCTGAGGGATCGGCGCCGGCTCCACCTTCTCCTGACTGATTCCCTGTATGCCAGACGTTGATTTTGGGGGAGAGGCCATTGATAGCTTTTGCGTTTGCGTTTGCGAGGCGTTCGTAGGTATTATTTTGCAGCATCATGTATTGCATCAGGCCTTGAGGTCCACCGAGCACCTTACCCATTTCGCCGTAAGCCTTGGCCATCTCCGTGAGACCTTCAGCCTCGCGCCTTTGGGCGTAGAAGTGTGCATCAGCCTCCATCTCCTTGGCCTGCTTCTGAGCCTCGGCCTGCTTCGTAATCTCATAGAACCTCGCATCAGTTTGGGCCAACTGTTGAGCCTTTGCTCCTTCCGCGCCCTTGATTTCCGTATACAAACTTGCATCGGCCTTCTGCTGGGCCGATTCTCGTGCAATCACAGCCTTGGTGACGGTCTCGGCACGCTGCCTTTCCAACTCCATGTCTGCGCGCTTCAATTCGACGCCTTTCTGTAGCTGAGCATCTCGTTCCTCGGCAGCGCGTTTGGCGGAGATGCGGGAGAGGTCGAGCTGCTTTTCAATCTCGATTTCTTTGTCCTTGAGCGCTGCGTCGGCTTGAGCTTTCTCGGCCTTGCGCTCAGTCTCGAGAACAGCGGTAGCGGCGTTGATCTTGGCGACTTCCTGTTTGGTACGACCAACGCGCTCTTGTTCACCGATTTCACCCTTCATGCGGGCGTCTGCCACATCAATCTTGGCTTGGTTGAGGGCGCCCTCATGGGCCTTTCGGCTGAGGTAGGAGAAGTACTCGGATCCGGGTGTATCCTGAAGCTCCTTAACATTGCTACGAAATAAATTAGCGCCAAATTGAGATGTACATAAGACAAATTTCTGGCAATTCAACAGGCTCAAAGTGCTATACATTTCTCGAGCGAGATATTGACTCACGCATTGTAAATTTTGAGGCCAAATTGATCCAACTCGGATTGAACGTTCTTTATGACTTTGTCTCTGAAGATACGACGTTCCTTGAACAGCTCTTCCATCGACATCGTAGAAACGATCGAGCGAGTTTCTCCTTCAATGATACCTTTGACAATGTCCTGAACGTGATCACGACCCTCGCCGACCGCTACGGCATTGCGAACGCTTGTGCTGGCTCCGGAATCGGCGCCAGTAAGCAGCACGGCATACTTGAGCATGGCCTCCATCGAGTCGTCAGGACCGATTGTGAATACAGCTGGTAGAGCGAACTTGAGCTTTTCGACCGTCATGGCCGTGAGCTGCATTGAGAAGTCGAACGGCGTCAAACTAAATTTGGAGACCTTCTGAAAAGGAAGCACAAAGGCCTTCTTTTTGATCAAGACCGTGTCGATACCGGCACCGGTGATCGCCAGGTAGGCATCTGAGAGCAAGACTTGTCAGTATTCCAGCTTTCGAGAGAGGCGGTGCATTGGAGAGCGCGATCGATGAATCTCTGGCAATTCGTGCTTCGACAATTACCGGCATTCAACGACATGATTGATCATAGCGCGAATACGTAGAGAAATCAATGGGGACTTACTGGGTTCGGCTACGTGATACCACATTATAGATGCCTGTTATTAGTCTGTTGAGTGTCCTGTCTTGGTAGTGATGCTGGGTAAGAAGTCTTTGTAAGTAAGAGACAGATACGTTTCTTTGAGAGGAAGACGAAGTCAAGTTAAGAGACTGGAATGCGATAGACTTATATCGTTTGCTGCGCCACCAACCAGACAGCACAGCTTATATCACCAGATCTTTTCACCGTGTCAACCAAATTCGGAGTAACGAGTTTATGCAACCAACAGGATACATGAAAGGATGTCGAAACGGTTCCGCCAGAAGAATGCCTGGCTGCGCAGACCAATCAGGTTACTCTCGGACTGGCACAGCCTCGCACTGGTCCACGTGACATGATCAGCCATGCGGGTCCCTTCCACAATTGTTCCATGGAGCTTCCATCGTTTAGTCTGCCGTTGGAACCGCGAAGGTGTATCCTGTCTCCTAACCCTCTCACCACCAATCCAAAGCCTCGTGGTCCCGTAAGATTGATTGTTAGCAAACCACGGTTCACGGCACGCAGTGAACACGCAGAAACTAAGGTTCGATCAGCAACTTGGTTCGATGCGCATCATTCCTCCACAACCCTTGGTGCTTACACGCGAAGACACCGGTTTTTGTAACCAAAGCAGCCCCATGATAATAGACAAAGCACCTCCCCGCGGATCCTTGATGAGTCAGGCAAGGCAGATTTCTCGTATTATGCCGCAGCTCTCCTAGGATCGACACCATCCTCTTTCTCGCAATAATAGCTCAACTTTTTGAATAGTTCCCGACAACCTCTCCGACGACAAAATGATTCCTACATTTCCCATGGCGAGCGACGAGAAAATGCCGCTACCTTCCTACGAGGAAAGCATCACAGTCCAGGACCAGAAACCCGATGGCCAGAGAATTATCGACTCTCTCACAACCGTGCGGGCGACGCATATTCAATCTACAGTAAACACGCTCATCTACCCGCTTATCGAGCAAAGAGCAGAGCGCGGACTGGCCCAGACAGTGCTGGCACTCATACCTTCAAATGTCATGGCTGTGGATGAGTTTGCTATAAAATCAGGATTCTCGGAAGGTACCTACATTTGTCTAACAAGTGACCATATAGATTACAAGCATCGCTGATCCTTGATGTAGAGGAAAGCTCTGTGACGGTTATGGAAATCCACGGCATCGTCTCTGATGAAGAGGATATCAATGAAGTGCGACTTGAGGGCCACATCAACACATTTGAGTTTTGGAAACAAAAGGATGTTGTAAAAGATCTCGAACGAGTACTTCAAGAAAGACTTTCCTCATCGCCGATTTTCGGTCAAGATTCAAAAAGGGGAATCGAGCCAGAAATTCTTGTGACTGCACCGACGTCGCCACCACCGCAGCCAGAACGAAGAGGCTTCTTTGGACGACGTTCCTCTGCGAAGCAACCCATGAAGGTGGCAGCGCCTCTTGTAGGTAAGCCAGTGAAGTCGAGCCGCCTGGAGGTGAAGGTAGATTTGGAGGAGGTTTGCTTGCGCACGGTCTCGTCGTTTGGTCTTTTCGAGACTGTTACTCGCCCAGCGATTGTGGTTCGTATCAACGCACATTACTGAGTTCGGCAAGCCGAAAAACTGCTGTAATGTATGTAATCTAGTCTCTTAGTTTAGTTTGCCAGTACCGATCCTTTTCGACTATCATGTGCTCACACCGTGGTGCCCACCATGTCTCTATGGCCCAGTGGAATCCCCTTGTTGCAATGCGGCCATGTTCGACTTTGCTGTTTGTGATAGCTGAAACGTCAAGAGGCGTCGTTCTCGACGTGAACCAAGACATTTATAATGATTATAGGCAGCCAGTGCCTGATGCAATGGAAGTCTGATGTTTCTTGATGGATTGAGTTGAAGTCCGGTACCTAGCACCGTGTACCGTGGCCTCGAGTCGTTTGTTGCCTGGCCCGTGCTAAAGCGTGATCTTCGGATTCGGACTTCTACTGAGATATTCTTTGCGGCATTGAATCCTCACGAAACCCCCGCACATTTATCGCATTAAATCAAAGCGGTGCCTGCCGCTGAAGAACGAGTGTATCTGGACCCAGTAAGCGAATACCGGAGAGACAATACCGCGAGCGGACCCCGAACTCACGAGTCCCGCCTACCAGAATCCAGGTACGAGCAAGAGCTCGCGACGTGAATTCTCACCATATAACGAACGAACGATTCCCCTGGTACAAAACATCAACCCTTCAAAAGCTGTCTTTATCTGCCGACGAACATTCTTGGGGCTGAAGCTCCTCCACATCCACCATGTCTGGTCGCAAAGATTTCCTCAGCATGCCTGCGCCCGAGAACTACGTCGCTGGTCTCGGGCGTGGTGCCACTGGCTTCACCACGCGGTCTGACTTGGGTCCTGCGAGAGAAGGTCCCAGCGAAGAGCAGCTCAAAGAGGCCCTCGCCAAACGTGCCAAGCAGCTGGAAATGAGCGCGCCCACCGCATACGGGGTCCCAGAAAAGAAGGACGATGACGAGGAAGATGAGCGTTTCCAAGATCCGGACAACGAAGTAGGTCTTTTCGCAAACGGTCTCTATGACAAGGACGACGACGAGGCCGATAGAATATACCAAGAGGTAGACGAGAAAATGGAAAAGCGCAGGAGGGCACGAAGGTTAGTCAACACATTTTCTATTCCCCTGTCCCTCTTCTTGAAAGCACATGGTTCATCAGACAAATCAGAACAGATTGCCGACTATTCTACCTTTAGGGAAGCACGCGAAAAACGAGAACGCGATGACTACGAAGCAAAGAACCCCAAGATCTCACAACAATTCGCCGACGCAAAACGAGCCTTATCCACAATCACGGAAGAAGAGTGGGCAAATCTACCAGAGGCTGGCGATCAAACGGGAAGGAACAAGCGGCAGAGGATCGAGAGAATGAACAATCGATTTTATGCAGTTCCGGATAGCGTGCTTGCAGGTGCTCGAGACGCGGGAGCTATGGACACCAGTATCGACACTTCCGAGGGAGGACAGACTGCGTCTGCCGACAGCGCAGACGGCACAATGACAAACTTTGCACAAATCGGAAGAGCTCGAGAGAAGCAACTTTCACTGCGTCTGGAGCAGGCTGAAAAGTCGGGAACGGAAACAGTGTCAGGAACATCTACAAGCATCGACACCAAAGGTTACCTCACGAGTCTCGGTAAAGCTGAGGTGAGCGCCAGCGAGATGAACGTTGCAGATATTGTACGTACACGGTCATTGTTGGAATCGGTGACCAACAGCAATCCCACCCATCCTCCGGGCTGGATTTCGGCCTCACGGTTGGAAGAAGTTGCGGGAAAAGTTGTGGCGGCTAGAACCTTGATCATGAGAGGTTGCAAAAATTGCCCAAAGAGCGAAGATGTCTGGCTCGAGGCTATCCGTTTACATATGGAAGGCACCAATCACAATTCCAAGATCATTGCCGCGGATGCAATCAAGAATTTGCCAAAAAGCGTCAAACTTTGGATCGCGGCAATGGAGCTGGAGAGCGACCAACGAGCGAAGAAAAAGGTCTTGCGTCAGGCCCTGGATAACAATACGAGATCGGTGGCATTATGGAAGGCGGCTAGTAATCTGGAAGAAGACCCAAAGGATGCCATGCTCATTCTGGCGAAGGCGACTGAATGCGTTCCACTCAGCGTGGAGCTATGGCTCGCATATGCCAGATTGTGTAGCGAGAAAGATGCGGCAAATGTTCTCAACCAAGCCCGTAGGGCCATTCCAACCTCACACGAGATCTGGATTGCTGCGACTCGACTGCAAGAACAACAAGGCAAAGCCGATATGGCACGCTCGGTCATGAAACGTGGTATTAAAGCACTGGCTAAGGAGTCTGCGATGCTCAAGCGAGAAGAGTGGATCCAGGAAGCAGAGAAAGTCGAAGGCGAGGGTGCCATCGTCACGTGCCAGGCCATCATTGAGAACACTCTTGGATGGGGTCTAGATGAAGACGACGATCGCAAAGATATATGGATGGGTGACGCGAAGGACAGCACCAATAGAGGACGGTATCACACGGCAAGAGCCATCTACGCATACACACTTCGAACCTTTGTCAACAAAACCTCTGTCTGGAAGGCTGCTGCTGATCTGGAGCGCACATACGGCGACAAACAGTCGCTTCTTGCAATTCTCGAAAAGGCTGTCGAAGCGGTACCTAAGTCTGACGACCTATGGCTTCAGCTTGCCCGTGAGAACTGGCAGTCTGGGGACGTCGACGAAGCCCGTCGCGTTCTCGCCAAAGCCTTCAACCAGAGTGAGAGTGAAAACATTTGGCTCGCAGCTGTTAAGCTAGAAGCAGACGGAGGGTACATGGAACAAGCAGGGCAACTTCTGGAACAAGCTCGAACAAGTTCAGGCACCGACCGTGTGTGGATCAAGAGTGTTGCGTTTGCGCGTCAACTAGGAAACGAAGATGAAGCTCTTGATCTTGTCAATTCGGCACTACAGACATATCCCGCTAATGCCAAATTATGGATGATCAAGGGACAGATTTACGAGGGCAAGGGTGCAGTCCCTAAAGCTCGCGAGGCCTATAATACTGGCACAAGGGTATGTCCCAAGTCTATACCGCTTTGGCTGTTGGCTGCGCGATTGGAAGAGAGGAACAAGATCAACGTCAAGGCTCGCTCGATACTCGATCGCGGGCGACTAGCTAACCCACAAAGCGACGAGCTCTGGGCGGAATCAGTTCGACTGGAACGGAGAGCAGACAATATCCCTGCCGCTCAGAATCTCATGGCACAAGCTCTTCAAGTCCTGCCTAAATCTGGCCTGCTGTGGCTGGAGAAGATTATGCATCTCGAGAATAGGAAGCAACGAAAGTCACGCGCCCTCGAAGCTATCAAAGTCGTCGAAAACGATAAATTCCTGTTTGTTGCCGTTGCGAGAATTTTCTGGGCTGAGCGCAAGCTTGACAAAGCTGTCAATTGGTTCGAGAAGGCCGTTGTATTGGACGCGGATTATGGGGATACATGGGCTTGGTATATGCGCTTTTTGAATCAGCATGGCACGGATGAGAAGAAGGCAGAGGTTATAAGGCAATGTGGACTTGCTGAACCGAAGCATGGCGAGGTTTGGCAGCGAATTGCAAAAGATCCTAAGAATGCCGGTAAGAAGGTTGCTGAGGTTTTGGAGATGGCGGTCAAGGAGGTTGAGAAAGAGTGAGCGCTTAGTTGGCATGGCACGGGTGGAGAGAAGACTACATGAATATTCATGGGGAGCAGCGTCTGGTTTACAGAGACATGACTATCGAGTATACATCAACAGCTTGACTCAATGAAAGAAGCATCAGATCCTTTCCGACTTTGTCATTGAAGAGACTGACTAGCCATCTCAACTTAACTTTTACCTACCGAATAACGACTTGCAATGTTGGCAAAATCGTGGCCTACTGAAAAGAGTCTGTGGGCAGGCTCTCTTAAGAATGTATGAAATCGTGGGATCCCCTCATATCGTCATGATCATTATCAAATTTTGAATAACCTACCTAACACAAACACTCATTTGTCCAGATCCGTGAGTCCTTCATCTACCATGGAATTAAACATATCTGTATACTGCCATAGGAATGTCAAGGGGTAGTCATTATTGATACTCAGTTGCAATATTCCTCAAAGTAGTTCAGTCACTAAGATAGGTAACTAATTTACCTACATCATCATCATCATCCTCGAATTTTTCGCACCCTCATTTAGATTTACATGGACATCCGTCGCCAGTGAAACAGCGCCTCGATCTTGAGCAACAAGCCAAAGAACCACTGCTCTTTTTATAATTGTATGCGCCTACTGTTGTACAAGCGTCATCACTGTTAAGGTTGCACAAACAAATGGATTCAGCAGTTGATTGCAGTGTGGCAAAAAAACACAATCACTGCATCACTTCATTCTACGCTCACAGTCCACCAAACTATGCAATGCGCAATGTTTTTTCCCAGTAGCTTACAGTCCCTAAAACAGCCCCAAAATATCATCATTGGTCTGCTTTTGCGGTTGAGCCGGTGCGGCCGGCGGCGCACCACCCATATTCAACCCACCAAATCCATTCATCAAATCATCCGCAGCTGCTGATGTATTCGCTGGCTCAGGCCCACTTCCGAAAATGCCCATCAAATCGTCCATGTTGTTTGTAGGCTGTGTAACAGCAGGCGATCCGACTCTTTGCGGGGTGCCAGCAAGACCTTCAAGACCGTTCGAGCCGCCGGGCGGTGGTTTCTGCATCGATGCCGGTGCTGCGCCATCAAAGTCGATATCCAATAAATTCTCGACATTGCTTTGAGGTGTTGCTCCACTGGCAACTGCGGCTGCCGCAGCTGCCAGAGGGTTCTCACGTGCGAGTTCCTGTTGCTCCCTACATGGATGTTAGTGAGAATGTAGAGAAGGACTATAATGGGTCACATACTCAATCGCAGCCTGTTGCATGGCATCAGCACCGAAACGGCCTTGACCAAGGAAGGTCTCTGGTGGCTTATGGTAGACGGAAGCAAGTGTCGATAGCTCGCCAATCAAAGTCTCGAGAAGAGCCGGAGGTAACGATTGGATAGTTGTGGTAATTGGAGGCTTCTCTGATAAAACCACGTTCTTAGTGATCTGGGGGTCGCTAGATAGAAGTCGCCAGTAAACATAAGCTCTGTCTCTTATATCGGGGTTGTCGCTTTGCGATGTAGCCGCTTGTAGCACTTTCTGGACTAGTCCTTGCGACTGGTCAGGTTTCTTCAAAAACAATTTCACAACTGCCGTGAGTATTTGAAGTTGTGTCTGCAAATTTGTTAACACAGATTCGGTTAACCATCGGTTCATTGCTTACCTGTGTGAACTCCTCGTTAAAGCCCTCCACAAAGCCGGCTAAAATGTCGCCGGCATTGCTGATCTTCTCAGCGTACTCACCAACGATCCATATCAGAGATCCTCGAGCATTCGGTTCGTCTAGTTCGTCGATGCATTGACACAAAGTCGGTATTATACCTTCATACCCAGGGTACTTGCGGAATATATCCTTGATAACCACGATAGCTTCCTGGACCACGTAGTTGACCTTTGTACCAATCAGATCCAGTAGCGTGTTGACACACTTTTCGCTTGCGGTCTCGATCTTGATGGCGACCTGTCCAATCGCTCTCACAGCTCGTCGCACGAAGTCCATATCCACTTCCATGGCGTACTCTTTCAATTCAGCAAGAAGTTGATCGACGTTTTTCTCGTTCGCAATTCGAACCATAATCTCCAATTTCTGTAATTTCAGATACGGCGGGTCATTGTATTTGCAGAAAAAGACTCTCATCTCTTTGCTCAAGATGTCTGGCGTTTTTTGTAGCAGTAGATCGATGTTTCGCAAGGCCACATATTGTACCTCAGGCTGTGACGATACCAGGGTGACTATGCGATTGTCAGTGCAAGTCCTGCATTGCTACGAGCATTAAACAAACCTAGAGGAGGGGCCATCTTCCGAAGATACGATTTGCTCAGCTCCGGGCCAATGGCACGCATATGTAAAAACACAGCCTTGACAGCTGCAAGCACAACAGCAGGATTGGCATGCTGGAATTGAGGTGCCACTCGCTCGCAAATATGCTCTGCCTCCTTCACGTCATTTGCCTTGTAATCAGCCAAACTTGCCAGAATTGTGATTCGCCCCCATTCCGTGCACTCGTTCAAAGCCAACATCATTTTCTTCAGGGTCGCTGGCGAAATCGAAAACGCCTTGGTCTCTGGTGCTGCCTCTTGAATTTCCACAAGTGCTGTGACAGAATTCGCCACGACCATTGGATTTGGGTCGCCGACCAGCTCTTGCAATACTTCTAGGAAGCCATTCTCAATACACATCGTTGGGTTGAGGTCGAATAGCTTTGCCACACAGAGAACAGCTGTTTTCCGGACGTATGGCGATTCGTCTCGCAGGGTCTTTCGTAGAGGTTCTTCCATGTAATCAACCATTTTATCCACACGAATACAACCCATTGTCCTTATAGCCAGTGCGCGTACCAGGGGGTTTGGGTCTTCCGAGTCTTGGACAAAGGTGTTTACGGCGAGGATACATAGATCGGGGTGTGATTTGGCATAGTTCCTAGTCCATATCAGAATCCAAAACATCAAAGCAGGTAGTGATATCAAGCATACATGAGGTATAAATAAACGAGCTTCTTCTGGTCGAGATCGGTAGTCGCAATGTTTTTCAGAACGTCAGGAAAGAGAGCAGACACATCTTTGCCCAGGGTCATGGACATGATTGTCTTTTGGATAGCTTCTTTCCGTTCGTAGGCATATTGAGAGCTGTACTCAGTCAGTTGGTGGTGGCCAGGAGACACTTGTCGATTCCATGTCCTTACACCAAGCCAGCCCTCAGCTCGAACGTTTCTCCCTTTCTGGGCACCGCGAAGGCCCCTCTTATCCTATTTACCGCCATCCTTCAGCCAAGTTGCAATCCTGGGGCCCTCCCCACATGTACTGGCTCCGGGTGAATCGAATTGTGGGATGCCTGGCGAGACGTGGTGGTCTGAAGATAAGATCGTTCTTCGAATTTGGATGAGCGTGAGAATGGAGACAGTTTGATGTCTATGGAGTCTCCAGGTCTTCGTCGATTGGCTATGGACAATGAATCTGCTATGCGACTTGCTCACGTAGAATATCGGCCTGAGGTAGCAGAGGGGCGCTGTTTAGTGCGGTTGCCGCTTGTCGTTAAGGAGCGACCCTGACACCGCATGATATTGGCCGAGAGGCAACTTCATTTACCAACTTGAATATTCAAGACTTCAGGTAGACAGCATTCTATCCCGGTTGGTGAATGAATTCTTATTCATCGTCTGAATTTTAGGGAAGCTCGTTTTCAATACACTTGCGAAATATCATACAATCGACCAATACAACTTTCTCAAAATGGTACTCATCTCTTATCCTCCCTCCTTCAAACCCCCCAAACTAACTCTCTAGGCCTACAACCTCCCAAACCTCCGCCGCCTCTTCGTCGAAGCCCGAACAGAAGCAGAGGAAAGCGCCTACTCAAGAGCCGCCGTAAGATCACCAACCATTCACAACCACCCACCCAAAACAACCCTGCCAATCTGATGTGCTGGTTTTAGTTTTACAACCTGATGATCTTCATGTCCTCCGTCGCCGTCTTCAGCCTCATCGCTCAAAAGATTCATACTGGGAAATCGACTTCATTTTAATCTTTCTCATCTTTCTTCCCATATTCTGATCTGGGGGAAATTCGTTCTTCTGGAAAACCAGATGTTCCTTGAACAGGATGTCAAACAGCTGCAGATCGAACGGTGTGACGAGAAGAAAGAATCCGCTGTCGAATCGGGGGGAAGCCGAATCCTGGAATCCTTCCTGGAGTGCACGAAATTACGAAGGTATAGCTCTACGAAAATGATCGTTGATGGTTGGTTCCATGGAGAACTAACTCCAAATGGTTGGATGAGGATAGGAATGTGGAGAAAGGAATTTTGATCCATGGGGGAAGCCAGCTAAAGAGCTTACAGTGTATGATGTGAAAGATTTTGGGGAGGACTCGTAGAGCCCAGGAGATGAGGTCTGGTGCTCTGAATTCAACAAATGTACGACACGAAGTCGAAGAAACAAATCAAAGCAAAGCAACTAGTAATTTCTAATGATAGAATATCAATTCTGGTAGTATGGTCTTCACTCCACGCTTGAGCGTCTATCAACGGACCAGTCTAAATCTATAAAAACGCCGTTCCCATCAAATTATTAGAATTTGCGTCTCAATCCATCAGTCATGTACATGCAAAAACATCCAGCAGAACCCCGAGCGCTCAAGTATGGTATCGTAATGCTCCTCAAAAACGGACCCACAATGATGAACAAAACGCCACGCTATGCCTTCATCTTCTCCTTCGCCCTCGCGGAAATCGGTCTGGGCGGAGACGTAGCAGCAGCAGCAGCATCACCCGCATCGAACCCTTCAAAAGGAACAGTCTCATCCCTCTCCTCGCTCAAAACAGAACTCTCGTGCAACATTTCCTCAAGAGAACTCTCCATAACCCCATCCCCGCCAGTAAAGTTTCCACCCTCCGTTTCCTTTCGCTCTTCAGTGTCAGATTCCTCTCCAACAAACGTCCAAGTCTCCTCGATATCCTCCTCGAGTTCAACGCCTCCAGCTTTGCTCTCTTTCGTCTTCCTCTTGATCAGTGACTTGGCATAGTCAAGGTCGCGATATATTGCCCTGACAGCTTGGCCAACACCATCCTCTCCACGAATCTGTTCGCCAAGGAGATTGGCTTTGTCAATCATGCGTTGATCGTGCGTCGCTTCCCGAAGCGTCTTCGCCAGCATGGGACCTTGCAGCTTGCGCATACAGATACCAACGCCCAAATCTTCCACACGAGCGCCGAAGAAGAATTGGTCTCCGAAGAACGGTTTGATGATGGTTGGAATACCAGCTCTCAGACTGGCGCCAGTGGTTCCCGCACCGCCGTGATGGACGGCTGCATCAACCTGGGCAAAGAGCCAGGTATGTGGTACAGAGTAGGTGATCTGCATGATCGAGGCCGGGAGCGGCACTTCAGGTGTAGTTCCATCCGTGTGCTCTTTGCTGAGACGGTCAGACCATCCTTTGGACAAGATACATCGGACTCCAGCCTTTTCCACGCCTTCAACAATAGCCTCGGTCATCGATTTCGGGTTATCCACAACAACGGATCCAAAACCAATGTATACAAGCCGCTTGCCATCGTCGCGAGCCTTCTTGATGAAAGCCTTCAGTTCAGAAAACTTTGGCGGTGGAGTCCAATCTTCCTCGTCCAGGAACCAGTAGCCAGTGATGCGTATCCAGTCGCTAAAATCCAATGGTGGCGGTACAACAGAAGGGCTGAAATTGTACAGGAAAGGAATCTTGTTAGGCTGCATTCTGCCTAGACTGGTATTTCCCAGACCAAGTGACCTCCTCCGCCACTTGTTCATTTGATTCGCGGTCGCCTTCCAGAAAACATTCTCAATCATCACATAAGTCAAGTAATTGTAGTTGCCACCTCGCTTAATCTCGGGAACGGCGAACGCGTGTGGATATGCCCGTGTCTTGGTCCAGGGCATCGTGAAAGCACGGTAGTATGGGATTTCGAGCGCTTCGGCAATATGGATGCCTACCATGGCACTCGGACTTTCAATAATCAGGTCGCTACCTTGGCATCCTTCCCACGCGGTAGCCATTAGGCCCTCAAGCCATTCGCGGAACTACGCTCGTTAGTGGATGCAACCAATACAGCGGGCAGATTATGAACTTACATGACCCGTAGCCTCTCTCATAAACGAGAAGGTGAACATGCCATGCTCGACACAGATCCGCATAAGCTCAGCAGGATCTCCAGCCACAGGCGCAAAATCAACTCCATGGCCCTGAATCCAGTCCTTGAATTCATCATGTGTTGCAATTCGAACCTTGTGGCCATCTTTCATCAATCGTTTAGCCAAAGCGATATATGGCTGGACATCACCTCTAGAGCCAATCGTCAAGCAAGTGATTTGCATTGGTTTGGGTGACTTCGCAAGGTCTGCTCTGGGATCATCGACGAAGATACCGCGAGTCTCAGATGCTTCGAACAAGATATCAGCGATGTCAAGGAGGGATAGCACGGGGTCCGTACCAATGTAGCTGAGGTTGTGAGGAAGCTCGACTTCATGATCGCCGACAAGCTGGCCACTCTTTCGCGCCTCTTGAAGTGCTTTGTGTTCGGCTCTGGCAGTCTCAGCGGCGATGAGATCCTCTTCATTGAGAAACCCGGACTCTTTCAAGCGTCTTTTCTTGATGGCTTCGGCCTTCTTCAGAATGGTGATATTACAGTCATCCCGGTGACTCTGCTCTCTGAAGTCAAAAAAGATTTCTTCATGGCCTCTGATGGCCACAACCATCCCGCTATATCCCAAGCGGTAGCCCATCTCTTTGGTGACGTTTTCGATGTCAGACAATGGAAGTTTGAGCTTGATTGAACCGTCAGTAAGGCGTAAAATATTTAAGGGGCTCGTCCCTGAGAATACCTTTAGTCGAACGCCGGGTAATAGAGGTCGAAAGCAGACAAATGTCGAGCCAAGGTAGATCTTGCCGTACAGAGGTAGTACGCGATGGAGAAAGCAATACCAGGTTGCTTTCAGCTCTTCAGAATCGGGCAGAGCAAAATGCTCCCTGAAACGTTGAGCATGCATAGCATCCCGTTCCTCTTTGTTCTCATTCCCACCCGGGATATCATCGTCATCTGGCATCCCATCTGTTTGGCCGTAGTGCTGGCCACCACCTGCCCACATCCCAGATACTTTTTCATAATATCCCATCGACTCGCTGGCGAGCAGATTGCTCATGCGTTTGGATCGTGTTCGGAGAAAGTTTCCCAAGGCCCCAGCTGATTGTAAAGGCGATGTGCCGGCTCGGACCAGATTTTGGAAACTGTAAGAAGAGCCCGCAGTTATGTCCTGTTCGGAAAGTGTTGGCTGAACTATAGTTATCGGTGTTGGACTTGGGCGTTGCTTCTGCAACTTTTCCCTGCCTTGATCAGTTGAAGTACGAGGCACCTGAGACACCCTCGTGGAACGAGCTGTGTCTTGTGACACCCGCTGAAGTTTATCCACTGACCCAGAGCGCTGAGGTGGGTGTAATGTGGGGGCTTGGAAAACATCACTGCGATTGAGAATTTGGCTGGCAGAGGCATCTGTCTCGTCAAGAGACTGTATAGCAGCAGAGGATTCGGTGTCACGGTCCATGGAAGTCGTCGTTGGCGATCCGAATGAATCTTGCGGTGCGGGTGAAGTTGGAGAAAGCGGCGACGGATCAGGATGTCTACTCAAACTTATACTCCGTTTTCCATCTGAGCTGTTTCGAGAATCATAACTTCGCCGCCGGATCTCCATGCTCGACCGCCTTGAATCAGTACTCAACCTCGAATTCGAAAGAGCGCGTTGACCTGGTACCGGCGCATAAGGTAATAGAGTTGCGCGGACAGTGCCACGGAGGGGTGGTGTCCGTTGGGATGTCATCGAAGTCCTCTCTAGGTTGAGGCTAGGTTTGTTGGAGTCAGGGGCATCAAACTCGTTCGCGTCACTATCTATGGGCATGTCGGAATCGGCACCTTTATGCAAAGCATTATCCTCTGCCATTATCCTCAGAACTCGCATTGCTTCTTCTCCAAGCATGAAGAAGGAAAAAAAGTACTGTAAACTTGTCAGTGAACAATGATGAGCGACGCTTGAAAACCCTATTGGACTTACCTCATCTATAGAGTAGGTCTCATCGTTATCGTACACGCGAATCTTTATCGTTTGCGCTACATCCAATATTTTGACATCCTCAATGTCCATGATGTGATCAATGGGCAGTGAGACCTTGACGCTATCTCCATCGTTGTGTGCCCGGAAGATGACCTTCTGCAAGGCCTTGACCCATTCTCTTGCGCTTGCTGTTGTATCTGCCTTGAACATGTACTCCCGCTTGTCAGTAATCAAGGTGAAATGCGTCCCATCCTTATTCTTCTCTCTGTCTGCAATATTTGCAGATACACCAGCTCGCAGATCAATCTGACCGCTCGGGAAATACTTCGTTGAGGGATTGTCATAATAAGCGAAGACGTCTCCCTTCAATTCGCAATAATATCTATTGTACCGAGGGTTGCGTAGTCCACGCTTTGCAAGATGTCCGGAGAGCGCGATCTTGGCCGCCTTCTTGGGGAGGTAGGCGTAGAAGCAGACGTGTTTTTGTGTCAAGTACAAGTGACCTTGCACGAGTACGCTGGACAACAAGCAGCAAGGGTATTCTCCGATTATGGCTTCTCGTTCCTCGTGGCTGAATATGTCCATGAGCCTTTGCTCCAGATCCTCGGAACCTAGCTTCGGTTTTGACGCAGATACTCCATCCTCTTGCTCGCTTACAGGTTGCAAGTGTTGCGACATGGCCATCTCTGCCTCTCCCATGAGTATCCTACTCATCATTGGTGCCCCGGAAGATCGAGCGGCGTCCTGTTGCGATTCCTCCTCTTCATCGCCTACGATGTGGGGAGACGGTCTTGGGGCTAGGATTTGAGAGGAGGACATCGTGTCATTGGAGGGGCTTCTGCTCTTTCTAGGATGGAATCCCTTGTGCATAGACTTGAAGAGGCGGCCAACTGAAGAATCTCGCTTGTGTTTAGGCTTGAGGTCTTGGGTAATAGGAGCTGGTGGTGGTGAATCGATGGCAGGTGTTGTACGGCTAGGTCGCTCTGGATTCTCGTTTTCGCTTTCACTGGAAGCTTCGTCGAATCGTGACTGGAAATCTGTTTGTGAGGCTCTAGATGCTGCCGATACCATAGCAAAGATGCTCTGGTTCATATGAGTAGCTGTGGCATCGTCTGGTTCATCGTCCTCTTCTTTCAGTCTTTCTGGTATATCCATGGATACTTTTAGGGGGCCCTTCCTCTTGGTAAGTCTGCGGCCCAAGTTTTCCCTCAGTTTGAAGGCATCAGGAGGAGCCATTTGCTGTGATTGTTGCTGTTGGCTGCCGTGACAAGCCCAGATGCGGCTTGCAGATGAGCGTCGGGTGTAACACGACGAACAAAGGCGCGAGGTACCTGGATCAGTGACCGGTCGGAGGACTTGTCAGTAGTATTTGCGAGCGACGGAACCCGTTGAATGACTTTCTATCGTCACATGTCGTGTCATGGTATCCTATTCGATGGAGCTGTATTCCGCAAGTTTCCTAACCCATTTGCCAATCCACAGCTACCTATCAGCCACAATGTCAACCAACGTGACTCTTCGGGTATCTAGCCCAAGACAGTATCAAAGACTCGGGTTATCAGTTGACTGGGCGTCTGATAGGGTTTTCAACATCATTGCTGTCTGTGACCGTAGTCGCCATGCACCGCGAAGTGCAAAAGAACTCAAACATATCAGACATGCCACCTCTCACGCCATCTTTCAACATCCCGAAGTCGAGATCCGCCTTTCGTTCTTGGGCTGCCGCTGCCTATAACCCTGCTGATGCCTTGTACGTCTAGGCGAAGGCAGAATCCAAGACTAATCCAAGACTGCGCTACGCCTCGATAGTCGATATGAGGCTCATCAGCAACGTCGGATGACTGTGATGGGACAGCCACGGCCACGGCCTCGCGATAAAGCTCGTGGCAAGATTGCCGATTGGCTTGGAACGCTATTTGGGGTACCCTTGCACAGATCTACCACAGTATATATAGTTTTCACAGGGAAGTCTGGGGTGTGGGCCGTGTCCTCGAGGTCTTTCACATAAAGAATTGTACAACTCACTGGCACTTCGTAGAAAGTCACGGTGTGAGAACGTTGTGAAGCGCAAATAATAATGACACAATTGTTATTCCAGATATACTATCCAATGACACAAAGAAAAGCCGAACTTAAGATAGCTAGGATAGGAAACAAAAGACTTTAAGCATATAGCGCCTACCCAGAGTGTACAATCTTCGCCAATGAGACTCAATCACTTGATCGCGCTCCGTACTAAGATAAAGCTCCAACCACAGCATTCCATCTTCGTCCTCGATTCGTCTACCAGTACATCTAAGCCTTTGCCTTTGCCAGACCGACGGCGTCCTTGCCGAGATCGTAGACAGAGTACCATTTGCGGAGGAATGCATCTCCCAGGATCGCCAATGGGCCGGTTGGTTCGGGGAAGTCCATACCCATGAAGGCAGAAATGCAAGATCCCTGAACCTCGAGAATGTAGTCGAATGGTCCGATGGTAAAGTTGTGGCCGCTGAGGTTGAAGGTCAAATCTGGGAGGCTATCACGCTTGTCGCACTCAACGGAGTATTGACCGTTGTAGCCCTTCTTGGCGCCAATCTCCTTGTTCAATAGCTCAGCCATGGTGGTTGGCAGAGCAATGAGGGAAGTGCCGGTATCCAATATAACACCGGTGTTCTCAAGTTCTGCGCTGTGGTCGCCGAATGTGATGGCGTTGAGCTCAACCTCCCAGTAAGCCTTGCGCCTCAATGGAATGTAGGTGATGTCGCCCGAGTAGTGCGCCTTGTCAAGACCACCGAACGTGACCTCGGAAGCGTCCTCTCCCTCGGAGGTGTCGCTAAGGTAAAAAGCAAAGACTGGCTCGTCCAAAAGCTTCTGGTCGAGCATACTGTAGAATGGAGGTGGGATTCCATTGACACTGATTCTGTCATAACCAAGACCCAAGATACCATCGAATCTACCGAAAGCAAAGGCAAGACCTGGCTCGGCAGTAGCTTCAGCGAAAAGCTGGTCCTTGATTGTCAAGTCACCGATGGTGACAGTGTCCTTGGAGACGTAGCCGCTGAGTGAGCCAGAGCCGTATCGAATCTCGAACTCTGATCCGTTCTTCTTGTATGTGGACGACGAGCTGTGGTCGTACTTCGAATGGAGATAGCAGGCAATGGAGCCACACTCTGATGATGGGACCCAGAGGTTGGAGCTTCCGGTGTCGAGAACGACCTTGAAGACCTGAGGTGGCGTGCCGACGGAGATTTCGGAGAAGTCTGGGAGCTTGTTAGTAAACGAAGTGGGAAAAGCTGTCGCTATCGATGCTTACACTGAGCATTCAAGAAGTTGCTGATTGGAACTGCATGGTCATCGCCGCCTTTGAATGTTGTATCCTTGAACATGTGGTCGCGATGTCCCTCTGGGCGGATGCCCATGTATTTCTGGCCGAGAGCCTTTGCGTGTCTGCCAATGTTGGCGGTTTCCTGTTGATGGTCAATACATGGGAGATTGATAGAGATTCGACCAAGTTTACCAGTTGCTCAGAAAGGGGGACCTTCTTAAGCTTCATGGAGTGTACAGCGGCATCCGCAGCTGAGACGCCCAGCAGCGCTGCTGCGAGGACAGAGTTCGTCTTCATGGTGACGATGCGCAACTATTCGCGAGCAGTGATTGATAGATGTGAAGGATGAAGTTGTGGAAGATGGAAGATTTGGTGTTTGTTGTTGTAAGGAAGAGGAGCTTCAGCTTCGTTACCTAGGAGGAGCAGGTGCCTGGAGATCGGGATGACGAACGACGAACGCGGTGGTGGCGGGAAAACGCCGGGATCAACCGTGCGTATCACTGTGTACTAGTACCATACTAGGAACTGACACACTATTGTCTCATGCTAGGTAGGTAGGTAGGCACGATGGATTGTCATATAGAAACGGTGAACGATGGGATACCGCCGAAGTACCTCAGTTCTATTGGATGGCGCATTGAACCAAAACATCTCTCGGGATGGTGGTGTTCTTATTGATTCCTGGCGAATTTCCTCCTCATGTTTGCCCAGAAGACACATCAATTGATGTGTTGAAACATTCCAAGCAGCAGTTCCTCCGTCATGACATCGCTGTACTCAAATTCACCATTGGTATTTCTCCATCCATCGTACTGCTAGTGGCAACTACGACTAGTAGTACATGGTAGGTATGGGGAGGATTCAAGTTTATGTCATCTCCACACCCATCACGTGAGATGATTACCCAAACTCAATTCTACTACTCTACACAGTGTGTCACCAGTATCAGAAACCAAAATTCTACCTCTCTCGTAAACTCACCTCCTTCGTCGTCTCTATCTTAAGCCAGAAATATTCGGAAACATCTCCACGACTTCCATCCCTACCCTAGCAGCGTTCATCGCTTCACTACTACCCTGCCCTCCTCTGATTGGTTGCATGCACGATGAGTTGTTCGTTTCGAACGGGAATATTCTGGGACTGACAGCAATCTATTGTGTCCATTCCCTCCCTCGCATCTTTTTTTCCTCCTCCCATTCGATTTGAATCTCAAGTCTCCTCACTCCTTTCCCCCTTCCTGAAGAGCTTTGTCTAATCAAATTTGACGGAGGATCCGTCGTCGCGATCGCATGCGCAAACTCGAGCCAGCCTGTGCGGCTGTGAAACCACTGGAACGCTGGCAGCCAGCAAGCAGATGTTCCTGAGCCAGGTCCTTGAGAATTGGCACCTTTCTTCGGTCCTTGTAAAAGTCTTCCAACTGGATATTGTGACTATACATTTCTCTGCTCTCCACAGGGAGTAAATTGAACGTGCTCAGATATCTAGACAAACCGCGAAGCTCGAACTTCGATGCATTCAGCGAGCACGCCTGCAAGCCAATGGATCACTCAATTCGGTAAACATGGCTTATGTCACTAGTCGACAAGCAATTGGAAGAAACAATATTTCGGAGCCATTCTATCGACTAATGCAACTCAAGCAATATCTAGGAACAACACAAGCCAACAGTTCGATTTCGTCCACAATATCGAGACTGTCATGCTTCCCGACAGACGCGGATCATGCTCGACAGCTCATGGAAAAGGAGGAAGCTAGTCCTGGCCGAAGAATCGACTCAATCATGACTATATATCAGGGCGACATTCCTTCTCTCAGGCCCGTCGAATACAGAAACAGCGCTAAGAAATAATGAAAGGGTGCTTCGAGCAGGGGAAATCTTTGTGTTGACCATTGCTAGCCATTGCTTAGTCTTTTCTGCAATCGTAAAAGTCGTAAGGCATGTTTTGTAATTGGGAACATTAGGCGCATGCGTTATCGTTCGTAAAGTCGTTGTCATGGCTAGACTGATCAGCAGTATACCAGCAAAACGGACTCTCCTTTCGACATTACATACCAATCGCAGCAACCGGTGACGACTACTTGCTGGATCTTGCAATCAACCACTGCAGAACGGCATCAAGATTGGTCTCCTCCTTCGCGCTGATCCCATAACAGCTCACTTCGCGGTGCGAAACGGCCTTGAGATTCAGTGCCTCGATTAGCTCGTCGACCGACAACTTGTCTGGGAGATCAGACTTGTTTCCAAGAACAAGCAAGGGAATCCCGTCAAGCGCTGGCTTTTCGAGCAGCATCTGAAGCTCCTCCTTCGCAACGGGCAACGCCTCTCTATCAGCGGAGTCGACAATGTAACTGTTCACGGTTATCAACTGATTGTCAAACTCGAAAGGGATGGAAGTTTGCATACACGATGGCGTTCACACCCCGACAGTATCTCTCCCACATAGATCTAAACCTAGGCTGACCACCCAAGTCCCAGCTACAGTTGTCAGTCTGGCTGTACCACATGGGCGTATACAGGATCGACCTGGACATCAACTTACCACTTCAGCGTCACATGGCCCTTTTGCACACGCTTCATGTTAAATCCAACCGTCGGTATTGAGCTACATGGTTGGAAGACGGTTAGCATTTCTTTTTTCAGTATGATGACAGCATCGCCACAACTGTACCAAGTCGCGGCAAAGTCATCGAATCATTGACATACTCAATAGTAAACTCGCCGCCCTAGAATCATCGTCAGAACAAAGCCTCGACGATTGGGTACGTGCGCAACAAGCAAGTACTCACCGCCAGAACTCTCAACAGCGACGTCTTGCCAGCATTTTGCAGACCGATCATCGTGATGTCCATCTCGGTCGCCCTGTAGACACACAAGACACACAGGTTAGCCAGGAATCTTGTCAGATGACGATATACCATGTCTACACAGAATGGCAGGAATAGGCATATTTGCAAGGCAACGAACGACGGGATTGCTGGGCGGGTAAGGCGAAGAGACGTGACGAGGCTCTTAACTCACCAGAAGAGACGAAGAAGCCAATCGTAGAGGCGCCGGAACAGGCCTGCCATGTTGCCGAGTTGGTGATGGGGATGGGTTGGCGCTGTTCGAGTAGATAGCCAGGACCAGAGTTGAGGGAACGGAAGCAGATGGTTCGAGGAAAAGGTCGGCAGGTCCCAGGGATTTCCTGGCTGTGCGGGGCGTTCCCGGAGGAGAGCACTAGGAAGAAGTGGCACACTCTTTGCAGGTCCGAGTCGACAGGACAGTCGATGCGCGGCGATGCAGGACCGGAAGTGATGAAGCTGGAGGCAGTTGTGGGGTTCGGTCTTGGGCACCTATCGACAAAGTAGCGATTTTACAGGCACCAGATTGGCAAGGGGAAGGGCGGAGATCAGGTGGTTTATAGAGGCAGACCAGACCATATGACTGCACTAATGAAGGAATGGAGAAGTGCTTTTGGGAGATGCAGACCGGAACTGATGAGCCTAGCCTATTGCGCCTAGCGGATTTAATGGCTGCTGTTATCGATATCGCATCCCGTCCCTGTCCCTGGGTGCTCGTACTTTGAAAAAGTTTGTCGCGAGCAACAAGCAGCCGCCCCGATTGACTGTACGCCAACCATAGTGAGCATAATAACGGCCCAAAGAGTATATCGACTGCTGCTGTTGTTCCACATGCATCATCGCAACTAGACACACCTTCTACTCCCCACAATGCCTTCGGCTACGACCGAACCGGAAGAGACAAACACCAAATGGTCCACCGAGTTTGAGACTGTCCGCCGCCAGCATCTCTTCACCAATCCTCCTACCGATCGATCTGCATATCCTTTGCTTCAAGCCACGATCGAGCCTCATATACAATCCTTCAATGCCATCTGGGAACCCAATGGACTCCTGGAACACGCCATCAGAGACATTGGCACAAAGGTCTACTTGGACGGAAACCCAAATGCCGTCTCCGAAGATGCACCAGCTAGGAACAGGCTCAGCGTGAGGATACGTGAAGTCTTCCTCCAGAAAGCTATACTACCTCCAAGCAACAAGTTCACAGTCACAAACCGCCATATTCTACCCTCAGAATGTAGAGAGCGCCATTCGACATACAGGGGTAAGCTTATGGCGCGGTTGGATTATCGGGTCAATGGCTCAGAGTGGAAAGAGCTGACGCGAGAACTTGGACAAATGCCAATCATGCTGCGCTCGAACCGGTGTCATCTGGAAGGAATGGCGCCGGCAGAGCTCGTTCAGGCAAAGGAAGAGACGGAGGAGCTTGGTGGATACTTTGTGGTCAACGGCAATGAGAAGCTCATTCGGATGCTGATTGTTGGAAAACGAAATTACCCCATGGCCATTATTCGACCTTCGTTCGTAAACCGCGGAAACACCTACACCAAATTTGGCATCCAAATTCGATCGGTGCGCCCAGACCAGACCTCGCAAACCAACGTGTTGCATTACTTGAGCGACGGAAATGTCACATTCAGGTTCTCGTGGCGGAAAAGTGAATACCTTATTCCTGTGGTCATGATACTGAAGGCGTTGGTGGAAACAAATGACCGGGAGATTTTCGAAGGACTAGTCGGCGCCGCTGGCTCAAAGGGATTGGATCAAAAGCAGTTCGTCATGGACCGGGTCGAGCTCCTGCTCCGGACGTACAAGGCGCAAGGTCTACACGGCATACAGAAAACGAGGGAACATCTTGGAAACAAGTTTAGGCCGGTACTTGCCGTGCCCGAGGACACTTCTGATTATGATGCTGGCACAGAGTTCCTCCGAAAGGTTGTTCTGCCTCATTTGGGATCACAGAACGTGACAGAGACTCAGAACCGGGATAAGTTCAGGATGTTGCTGTTCATGGTGAGAAAATTGTACGCGCTCGTGGAAGGTGAATGCGCCATCGACAATCCGGATGCGGTTTCCAACCAGGAAGTACTACTAGGAGGCTTTCTCTACGGTATGATACTCAAGGAAAACCTGGAAGACTGGCTGGGTGATCTAAGACTGGCTATCTCTGAATGGGGTCGCTCAAACAGTTGGACGACATTCACCTCGCCTCAATTCGACAAAGATCTAATCCCCAAAATTTTCAAGCGGACGAGAGAAAATATCGGCCAAAAGCTCGACTATTTCCTCTCCACCGGTAATCTTGTCAGTTCCAGTGGTCTGGATTTACAGCAAGTCTCCGGGTACACAGTTGTGGCCGAAAAGATCAACTTTTACCGATTTATCAGCCACTTCCGAATGGTTCACAGAGGCAGTTTCTTCGCGGAACTGAAGACGACGACCGTTCGGAAACTTCTTCCCGAAAGCTGGGGATTTCTGTGTCCTGTGCACACTCCCGATGGAAGTCCTTGTGGACTGTTAAACCATCTTTCGCATCAGTGCAAGGTTGCAACCCACGGTGTCGATGCGTCAAAGGTTCCACAGCTGGTAGCACAAATGGGTGTCACCAGTGATTCCGGTGCTCTGCTCTCTGACAGCGTGGTTGTACAGCTAGACGGGCGTGTACTCGGATTCTGTTCGCCAAAACAAGCCGTTTCAATACATGACTCGTTGAGATGGTGGAAAGTAAAGGGCGACCATGGTGTGCCAGTGGAGCTGGAGATTGGATACATTCCAAACTCGAATGGTGGACAGTACCCAGGTGTGTACATGTTCTCTGGAGCCGCTAGGCTGTACAGACCAGTGCAATATCTCAACTTGAACAAAGTCGATTATGTTGGTCCCTTCGAACAGCCCTTCATGTCAATAGCGTGTACGGATCCAGAAATCATTAAGGGTGAATCTACCCATGTGGAATTTGATCCTACCAACATCTTCTCCATCGTTGCCAATCAAACGCCATTTTCCGACTTCAACCAATCGCCCAGAAACATGTACCAGTGTCAGATGGGTAAGCAATCGATGGGAACACCTGGGTCCGCCACCAGATACCGAACAGACAACAAGTCGTATCGACTGCAGACCGGCCAGACACCAATAGTAAGACCGCCACTTCACAATGCTTACGGGCTTGACAATTTTCCCAATGGCATGAACGCAGTGGTCGCTGTCATCTCATACACCGGTTACGACATGGACGACGCGATGATCATTAACAAATCTGCACACGAACGCGGTTTTGGTCATGGTACAATCTACAAGACCAAAAAGGTTGACCTTGCCGAGACATCACGAGGGCGGACTTCAGCAAAGAACGTATCAAAACTCTTCGGATTTGCGCCCGGCGGTTTCGTGGATGCAAAGTGGAAAGCCAAGCTTGACGACGATGGTCTTCCGGCTGTTGGTCAACTTCTCAAACGCGACGATGTTATGTGCGCCATGCACACAGTGTCCTACGACCAAGCGACAGGGGAATATGTCAATCGCGACGGCGAAACCGAACTAGTCAAGTACAAGGACGAGGAAGAGGCTTTTGTGGAGGAAGTCCGGCTTATTGGTTCTGAAGAAGGAAATGCACCACTTCAAGCTATTAGTGTCAAATTTCGCGTACCTCGTGCCCCTGTTATTGGTGACAAGTTCTCGTCGCGACATGGACAAAAGGGTGTTTGTTCGCAGAAATGGCCTGTGCAAGATATGCCCTTCTCGGAGAGCGGAATGCAACCTGACGTTATCATCAATCCTCACGCTTTCCCCTCGCGAATGACGATTGGTATGTTCGTCGAGTCACTGGCTGGCAAGGCGGGAGCGATGCATGGTCTCGCGCAGGATTCTACGCCTTTCAAATTCTCAGAGAAGGACACTGCGGTTGACTACTTTGGACATCAACTCATGAAAGCCGGATACAATTATTATGGCAATGAACCCATGTACTCTGGTATCACTGGCCAGGAACTCGCAGCGGATATTTACATTGGAGTTGTCTATTACCAGAGACTGAGACATATGGTCAATGACAAATACCAGGTACGAACGACGGGTCAGAATAACAGATTGACTGGCCAACCTATCAAGGGTAGGAAGAAGGGTGGTGGTATCCGTGTTGGAGAAATGGAACGTGATGCCCTCCTCGCCCATGGCACGGCTTTCCTCCTTCAGGATCGATTGTTCAATTGTTCGGATTATACAAAATGTTGGCTTTGTAGGGAGTGTGGGAGTTTTCTTGCTACGTTGCCTGTGCCTAATGGGCTTGGGAAGAGGAGGGGTGGGATGGAGCAGAGACATGCCAGGTGTAGGAGGTGTGCTACGAGAGCTAGTGGGTTTGAGGTCAAGAGTCGGATTTGGGAGGATGGGAATGGGGAGAGATGGGTTGGTGGTGAGGATGTTACTGTTGTTGCTGTGCCGGGTGTGCTGAGGTATTTGGATGTTGAATTGGCGAGTATGGGCGTTAAGATGAAGTTTACGCTTGGTGATGGGATGGAGGGGCGTTGATATAGGTGAATGTGGTATTTTCATGATTATGTAGTGAAGGCGTGTTTGCATGGTTGTCGGCGTTTTCGGGACAGCGTTCGGGCACCTAGATGTTCAACTACCCTTACTTCCCTAATCCCAGTCTATACTTTCAACCTCCTTTTCCCCATAGGCTTTTAAGATTCCTCCTCGCCCTCTTCATTGAAGGTCTAAGCAATCGATCCGTATACTGGTTTTGAGGTGATTTTGTGAGGGTGATTTTGTGGTGAGGAGGAAGTGAAGAATTGCGGGATTGACGGGTGGGAAGTTGTTTACACAGTGTATTTTTGGGCTGGGAGGCGGTGGGGGATGGCGTGGGTGAGGATGGTGAATGGGTTGACGGGGAAGATATTGGCCTTGTTGTTTCGGTGCTTTGAGGTTTTTGGTTTGGAGCATGAAGGGAGAGGGTGGGAAAGGAGTATATGGTGACCTGAAGACTGGCTGGACGTATGACGGGAGTTGATGGTCATTATCGCCGTCAGTCAGTCAGTCCAGCTCAAGATTTCGTCTTTGGCCAGGTGATTGGAAAAGTGATACTGAGCATTCAAAGGCATAGTCACAAATCAGATAGTCATTTCATCAACCAATCCCAATAGTCGTCCAGCTACCGGATCCCACTCCTCATCCCACCTCCTCTCACACTCCAAAAGCGCTCCCTCCCTCAGCTTCGTCAATTTCCCTTCGGAACCCAGAACCTCAGCTAGTAAATGGGAAAGCTCTTCTGCACTTCCAAAACCCTTCCCATTGACATCTTCGGTGACCAACTCGGGCCATGCCTCAAATTTACTCCATCCCAAAACAGGCAAACCGGTCCCGAACATATCCACAACTTTCATGGGTAAATCGACACCAGATGATGATGTGTGTAGTGAGATACCCAGATCTGCGGCCCCGAGGAGGGAAGCGTAGTCTTCCATGCTTAACCAGGCTGTTGTGATGTCAATGTTGGACAGTTTGCCTTCTTTGTTCAGTTGAGCAATTTGGGAGAGATAGTGCTCTTTTTGGGGACCTTTTCCTGTAATTATGGCTAGGATTTTGGGGAGGTTTGGGTTTGAGGTGGTGGTGATCGAATACGTTACTAATGCGTTGAGGAGAAGGGAGAAATCTTCGTCTGGTGTCCACGATGTTGCGCTTACGATCAATTTCCGGCTCCCGGACCTTAGTTCTTTGGCGTATGTTACTGTTTCTGAAATGCGTGATAGGCATGATGATCTTTGGTCTGGTGATAGAGGTTGAAAGTGTTTTGGTGGACGGTCGTGGAGTGGTAATGCGTTGACACCGAAGGAGTTTTTGAGAACTGTGGCCATTACGTTTGTTACTGTAAAATGAGCTGCAGCTGACTTCGCGCAGAATTGCTCGTAGATTTTAGATAACTTGACAACGGGGTGGGCTTCACCGAGTTTGAGAGCGAGGATCGAGTAGCCGAAGTTATGCCAGTCGATGATTAATCGTGTGTTCCGAAAGAGGCACATGTATTGCGCAATGGCGAGCGTTGGTATTGATGGAGGGTTCTATGACCAATTCAGCTTTACATTTCCGAAGTATACAGCTTCATAATGAATCCTCTTGCTCGTTGATTGAGCTATGAGGGACAATAGTCTCACCTGTACCAACATCCATCTAGCAGCTTTCGTACGATAGCCAAGGACACTGTATAGGCTCCATATTTGCCAAAGAATTTTCAATGGAGCTACAAACAGGAACAAGAGCTTGTTCGATGTTTGAAAGAATCTTGGTGAAGGAGCAATAGGCACTATAGTGATGAGAGGATTGCTCGTTATTTCGGGATGAACATCGGATTCTGATTCTCTTGATTAGCATGTTGAATTGCACTTCTCCGCATACCTACAGCAGAATGACTCGGATCCAGATCGAAGGAAGGACAGGCATAAAAAATGAACGGTACTGGACTCCTTTGTTCAAGGTGTACATCCATGCTCTTTCGTCCACTTTACACATCCAAAAAGAACGGCAGCTTACCGTTATAACCGATCAAGTCTACGCGGCCTCCATGGTTTGCAATACTGAGAGCATGGTATTGCATACGGGGACTTCGGCCTATATCACCCAGGACAACAATCTGAATTGTGACCTTCTCGCGATGCTTCCCGGGGACACCTTCCTCAGCTTGTTGCTGGTGCGGATCGTAGCGTGTTGGCAAAGTCAGGAGAAACAATGTTAACCCAGTCGAACAGAGGACAGCAAGGGCGAGATCCAGCGATTCAATTACCATGGCGGCAGGAGTTGTGTGACAGTGCTCGGTTTTCGGTGACAGATATACGATACAGCCACAGCCACAGCCTCACCTCGACGCCACTCCAGGGGTTTCCATTCATCCCTTGTGGACTAGATGTCAATGGAGCAGGCGACGAATTGACGCTTGTGGTGATGCCCCACGGCCATGGACGCATATCTGTTTGGGACCGAAGAGATGTTGATACCCGGTACTCCTTTTCCTTTCAGCTCGTTCAAGTTCTTCTGCTGTTCAGTCTCATGCCATCACTCCCTGCAATATATGTGGTGCAGGTAATTCGCCGTGCTACACAGTACTCTCGCTACGAACTCATGATCGACGTACCCATACCGAGGGTTGGATATTAATTATGGCAACCTCTACTTTTGCCATCAACGCGAACAGACCACACGACCATGCAAAGTCTCCTTCCCACGATCACCCAGAGTCTTCGCCGGCTATCAAACCTCTCAGTCGGTCTACCTCGTACTCGTTCAACAGCAACGCCGGCCAGTCAAGGGCGAAGAACCGCTCGAATCCCGCTTCACCAATTGATAGTCCAGCAAACACGCGGTACACCTTCGAAGACGCGCATGTCTTGCGCCACTCGATGAAAGGGAAGACCCAGGCTCGTCCTCATGGCGAGGCGGACCTTGGGAAGCCTTCGCCTTTACGTCCCGTCTCCAATGGCTTCGCCGCCTTTGCCTCAGTACCAGCATCGCCAATTACAACAAGCGGCACGAGGTGCGTAGAGACTTCCATGGCACATAGCCATAATCACGCTGATCACATCTCCTTTTAGACTATCAAACCCTTCCTCGACGACCAGCGAAATCATAAATGGAATACTGGTTCCTTTACCCTTCCTCCTCGCCGCGATTGCCTTTCCAATACATGGCCTTTCAAAATCCGGGATTGCTAGCTCGGGTACGACTAATCCTACTTATGATACAACAACGCTAGAAAACGAGAGGAAAGAAGAGATCCCTTCCAAGGGCACCTTCTTTGAACCGTTCATACAAACTTGTACTCTCACAGCTGCAGCGTTGTTGCTCGTGGGAATCTCGGCACGATTACAAACATCCAACCAAAGTCTCGATAGGCGGAAAAAGAATGAAGGCAGCAGCAGCTTTGCAAAGAGTCTGTTGCAGTGGGGGACCATTCGAGCCATTATTGCCAGGATACTGAGCCTTGGCCTTCCGTACTATGCCTCGATACATTTGGGAGGTCTCCGGACAGCATTGTGTCTTCTCTTGGTCATTCTTTCGGGTCTTACCAGCGTTATACAATCAAGTCAGGTCTCCAAGGGATTTTTTGGGATTTTTGGAGCCATGAGGTCACGCAAGTTCACTTGCGCTGCTGTCCTACTGTTTGCTTGCAGTGATCTGCTCGGCATGACAAGCAACGCAAGTGTGAAATCGCTTACCTCAGGCTATCTTGCACTTATCCTCTCAGCTCTGGTCTTTCCGATATCATTGCCTATCGAACGCTCAAATATTCTAGCAAGAACAGTCGAGAATCCACAAGGTTATTCAATATCGACCCCTCCACCTACGCCTCGCCTCAATAGTAGTGGAACTACCAGCACTACAGGATCCTTCATCTTTGCGTCACGTGCGGAAGCAAACATAACACTGGTTGCTGGAGTGGGACTTGGGTTATTCAGCATCGCTTTACAGAGCCTGTCCTCTAGTCCTGTTCTTTCCTCTAAGACGTTGTTATTCAGCGCCCTCTCTTTGGCTGCTGCAGTGTGTATGATGTCCTTCGTTCGGCCTGTCTCGTCGCAAGCCAAAGGGCAGCCAGCGCTTTCCACTGCCATCACCTTGACTTCAATCTTTGGAGTCCTTCAATTTCACGGAATGGAAATGTCACTCTACGCATACTGGATATTTGGTGCTCTTGGTTGGTTTGCGACCCTGCTTGATGGCACAGAACGCTTCGGATCAAAAGTTGTACAGCACAAAGAACACGACCACAAATCTGCGCATTCATCCCTTCTCACAACCTTTCTACTCAAACTCTGCTCTCCTGGTTCTGTCATGGACACGATTCTTCGTGAGCGGGATTCGCGTCGGATCGCGTACTTCGGCTGCTTGAACCTTGCTTTTATGGTAGTTCAGCTCTTCTACGGCTTCGCAACTGGATCGTTGGGTCTGCTCACTGACAGCATTCATATGCTCTTCGACTGTCTCGGCCTCGCAGTCGGTCTCGCAGCCGCCGTCATGAGTAAGTGGCCTCCTTCGACAACTTTTCCGTATGGCTATGGCAAGATCAACACTCTGTCAGGCTTTGCCAATGGAATCTTCTTGATTCTTGTCAGTATCGAAATCATCTTCGACGCAGTTCATCGATTGAATGAAGGCCATGAACTGCGCCGCCTGAACGAGCTCCTTTTGGTTAGTACGCTTGGATTCCTTGTCAACATTGTCGGACTCGCAGCTTTTGGACACGCTCACCATGGTCACGATCACGAGCATGGCCATTCGCACGCGGATCACACGCCACACGTACATTCTCACGACCACTCGCACGACCACTCGCACGTACATTCTCACGACCACTCGCACGAAAAGCATTCTCACGACCACCACGCGCATGAACATCATGATCACGGCCATAAACACGATCATTCACACAAGCATAGCCATGACCATGACCACAACCATTCGGACTGCGAGGGCCACGACCAGCTGGCGGGACTGGGCTTGCAATCTTCTATTCTCCCATCACTTCCCTCGACACCGTTTTCGATGCCGCAAACTCCTCTCCCATCTTCTCCACCTGCGGCAAAGGTGGCTCACGCTCACAGTCACGAGAACGAGAACGAGAACATGACTGGTATTTTCCTTCATATCATGGCCGATGCTCTTGGTTCCGTCGCGGTTATCATCAGTACGATATTGGCAAAGCGAGACGGCTGGTCCGGATGGGATCCTATCGCTTCTTGCATTATTGCAATCATGATTTTCATCTCCGCAATACCACTTGTAAAGACGAGTGGAATGAAATTACTACTCGCTTTGCCGACCGAAGTGGAGTGGGCGAGTAGGGATGCCTTGCAGGGAATTAGTGAGCTAAGAGGAGTGCTTGGTTACAGCGGTGTGAGATTGTGGCTTCAAGATAAGGTGGCACAAGTACAGGCGCATGGGCATGACCACGAACACGATCACGGACACTCCCATGCCCATGGGGAAGAGCAGGGACAAAAGATCTTGGGTGTTATGCACGTCATCGCCATGCATGGTGCTAATTTGGAAGATGTGAGGGAGAGGGTTGTGATGTATCTCTTGGGAAGAAACATGGACATTGTGGTGCATGTCGAAAGAGAGGGTGACATTAGGTGCTGGTGCGGTGGTGGCGTTAGATCGAACGGAAGCGTCGGTGGATAATCGATTGCACTGTACATATATGAATTTCGGCTGTGAGCGGTTAGGCACATATACCCAAATACAACGTTTTTGATGCACATGAGCGGCTTTTGTACACCTGCTGTTTCGGCGGCGTTGATTTTAACGTTTACCTCCAAGTTTCAAGTTTCGTAGATGGCGATGCTGGATCTGACCATCTCGACTTCAGTGCAGGAGATGTACTCTCCGCCGAGATTTCCGAGGCCCATCTATCTATTCTTTTTCTCGGGAGAGTGAGTGCGAGTAACGATGACGGGAAGGAAAACGAAGACGGTGAAAGAGACACGTAAGGAACCAGAGAATCGTTTGTGTCGTGTCATTTCAAGCTGTCAATATATCTCGGGGGTTTCCGGTGGCCTTGAATTCTGCTGGTAAGTCAGTCTTGATCTTGGTCTTGGACTTGGATTGAGAGAGAGGGTAAATCTTGGACGAAAGGGGGAATTGGATTTAGAGGAAGTCGATTCGATGTTGTATACCGCTTGCGATGAGAAATTTATATTGTACCCGTTTACTAACTAACGAAAGTTGGTTTGAGTCGGGAGTTTTGGAGATAATGGTCATATAGGTGGGAAAAGAGAGAGAGAGAGAGGATGAGAGAGAGTCCAAATATATTTCGTATCTACTCTAAATTGGTCTTCAAATTACTTCTTATCCAGTGAGTGACTTTCCATCCATTATACCTCATCTCCCCCTCCATCAAATCCAACCAACCCAATTACAAAACACCAATATTCCACTCCCCAGCTCCCCTATCCCCATCCCCATCCCTATCCCTTAACCCCCCTTACCCCCATCCCTTAACCCCCCTTACCCCCATCCCCATCTCCCACAAAAACCCCAACCAACCCACCTAAGCCCGATCATAACAAGCCCACCCCTTCGAATTCCTCACATCCCAAATAGGCAACGGTCTCAAATCCCTATCCCCGCCCTCAAAATCCCTCGGCGTCCCATGACACCACCCATCCATCTTATCCATGTTACCCGCGCCGCCTCTGAAAAGCGTACAGACCGTACTGGCGGGCATTTCAAAGGCAACGGGTGCCTGTTCTGGGGATTTGATCTTGATGCAGGTGTGTGGTGGTTTGCAGAAACGGTCCCAGGTTGTGCCGTCGGCGAGGGTGACTTTTATGCAGGATTCTTTGTCCTTTTTTTTGGCGCGTTTGGGGTGGGCTTGGTGGTTGTGGGAGGGGAGGGAGAGGGTGGTGTTGGGGATTGTGCTTGGGGCTGCGTGGATGAGGGGGAGGAGGGTGGCGAGGAGGGTGGCGAGGGTGGTGAGTGTGAGTGTGAGTGTGAGCTTCATGGTGATGTTGGTGCGAAGGCTTGATGGTTGGCTGTCTTGATATCGAGGCTATTGAAGACCAAGTGAATTGTTATAGAATGAATACTTCCTCTTCCAACAGACAAAGTCCATCTCATATCATCTCAAAGGTAGGATTCCTTCCGGCTTGCCTTGCCATATCCAGACAGGACCCTACAATTCCATATTCCATATTCCAGGACCGCACCTATCAGTTCTATTGAGATCAACTCCCGTCTCTTGGGGAAATGGAAAAGTCTATTGACACCCTTTTTCGACTGTCGAGGGTGGGAGGGGATGTCGTACATCAAGGTCATTCTCGATACGCCCAGCAATTCCACGCTTCGAATTGCATTCCGCGTCATGCAGCGTGTATAAACCCGTCCGAGGAGAAGAATCTTGATAACAGTAGCGATGGTCTCTGGAATGACGCCGCCGCATGGATGAGGAAACGGTATCCAACCGCGGAATGTACAGATTATGTTTCAAAGTACCTGCCACTGCCACCGTCATAGCTCACCTATCAATAGCAACGACTCCTCCCCGAGCTGGTGAGCCCAGTAACGTCTATCGATATTAGCAATAATCTAAAATCTCCTTCCATTCGTAACCACACAACAATTTCCACCGCGTATTTAGGGGCCAAGTGCAACTCTGCCAAACAACGAAGATCTGTATCGAATCGATGTTGGACGAAGAAACGAAAAAAATCAGGATGGAAAAGGCTGGAGGAATGCGCGAATAGTCTCGACGGGATTCTACGTCAGAAATCCTCATCCCTTATAACCGCCAAAATCCAAGTCCAACTCCTCCGCTTCTCCCCATTCCGCCTCATTCTCAGTTCGGTTACTGAATACAATGCATGCATGTAGGTGGTTGATGATTCGAAAAAAGAGCCGAGGAGAGGCCATCTCTAGGTAAGCTCAATGTTAGTAAATATAGGTATCGATCGAGTTCAACGGGTTTTCGAGCCGTGAGCCAAAGTTTCCGCTCAACAACTGAACCTCCTACGTGTTTTCTCGGACAAGGTATCAGGAGAGGAGTCCGTTCTTGGCAGCCGGTTGATCTATTATGGGTTTCCCCGAAACAGCGATGGAAATGTTCCGATATCTTACCATGACGTAACGTATCACCAGGGTATCCTTATCGCATGCCTCGGTCTTCTGTCCTCGCGACCAAAAGCGTCGCCAGTCGCGCTTCCTGAAAATACGATCAAGATGGATGTATTTGAATCTCAATTGTAGTGTGCATCTAAAGACAAGTGAGGAGGAGTGGGACCTGACCGCCATTACCTCTACCAACCAACATGAGTGTCTCGAAGAGAACATGCCATAAACGCCTTTCCAGGTATACCCGACACCGATAATTGCTCAGATCAATCAAGTGACCACAGGTGTAACCCGTTCCGTGATCTTGATGTTGTCTGCCGTGTACACCGTATATCCAAAACCCGAGTTACGCCGTATGTCGTGTGTCGTAGAAAGTGACAACACCAAAATAACCCCTTATCGCCTGTCATAACCGCGTAATCATGATCGAGTCGTGTAGGCGGAGATCTACTGAGGAAGCAATGCCGCTGCTTCCTCGTCCGTCAGAATGATTTCCTGGACGGGTTGTTGGCGGTGCTCGAGGTCTTCGGAGTCGTGATCGAGGTACGAGGGAAGGAAGATGTCTAAAGACAGCATTAGTTAGTAATCTGATCCAGCGAGATGAACAGCTACATACCTTGATTCCAATCGAATCCCTGAGAAGCTTTGACACAAGTTATCTGCAGCGTAGTTAGCTCCTCTACTCTCCAACCGACGTGCCAGTAACACTCACCAACCGAGGAGCATCAGGACTGCCAACATTAACAACAGTATGTTCAGCTTTCGCCAGCGAGGAGCCTATGACCAATTAGTCCTGCGGAGACACAGCGAAGCGAGGCACAGCAACAAAAGGGAAAACCTACTCAGCAAACTCAACCTCCTCACAGGCCTAACATCACCGCCAATAGCGGAAGCAGGTCCTCCCCCATTCTTCCCACCTACACTATCAAACGACGTCCCAAACCTCGCCGAGTTCGGCGTCGAAGGACTGAAAGCAGCAGGGCTCGAAGAATTGGAAGAGTTGGAACCACTGCTGCTGGTTGCTCGATGATCATGCCCCTCCTCCAAGTCCGTAACCTTTCTTCTTCGGCGTGGGATCTGGATGGAGCTCGACATTATGGTGCTGGTTGTTTGTGTAGTTTTCGTTGTCGGTGGTCGAGTTGTCTGTTTGTTTGCTTGTTTGGAAACGAGAGAGAGAAATAGAGAGGCAGAGGCAGAGACAGAAGAGAAGAGGTACAAAAGCAAGAATGTGGTGTTCGTGTTGGCAGATGTTGTTGTCGAGAGGTTGCCAATCCACTCACTCATCGAGGGATCGGGCCCCACTTAATTGGCGGATATGACTGGCTAGTTGAGTCATCCACGAGATGAACTGCATGAGGCATTGCATGAACACCTGACGCCCCATTGTGGATTCGGGCGGGTGACGGGATAAAGCTAGGCAATGATCAAATCCTAACCTAAGGTAACATGTGGCCGCCTTGGATAGCCGCTATCATCTTCAGCCTTGGGCGGCCTTCGAGGCATTAGATCAGGCACGAGCACAAGGCTGACTTTCTACACGCATTTGTATTTCATTATTCAACCAATGTATTTGAACGAGCTTCACAAGTTCCGCGAGCCCATCACCAATCCGTTGGCATTGCCTCCCACAGCATCATCATAACATCTCATCAGCTCAACCCATCGCGCAATCCATACGCCCAAGCCAAGCAGTCAATCCATCATGCCACCCTGTTGAGCTCAAGAAGAGGAATTAAAAGGACGAATCGAACAAGCCTCCTTTCCTAACAAACAGGCCCGCCCGCAGACCCTAGCCCATAAGATGACCCAGCAACAGAGCAATAACGAGTAAACAGAATAGGTCCAAAACAGCCGCCCACCGAACCACCGCTTGTGCAACCAGGGCAGAAAAAGAACAAAATGGTATAAAAGGGGTATTAAACGAGCGTGGGAATGCCTCCATCCTCCTCCAAGAAGAAAAACATCTGTCCCATGGTGATGTCCAAAATGTCCACCATGCTTCTACTCCTCTGTACATAAGGAACCGCTCATGTGCAATCGTCGCATAATCGCCCCATCGCTCCTTGAGCCGCCCTGGGTATCCTTCATAACTACTTCCCAAGTCGCAAACAGCTAAAGGAACAAAAGCAACTGCAGAGGCCGCGCAAACGACGAGCCGCTTCTCATGATCTATTGCGAACAGCCACCGAGACTGCTCGTCTAATCGTCATCTTCAAAGAGCCTCGCGGTGGATAAGGACCGTCTTCGCTGTCGCTGGACCAATTCTATGTCAACATGAAAATATTTACAATAAGGACAGGGAATGGGATATGGTAAAGGCAAAAGAAGGGACGGTGTGTGCTTCGGATGTTGAAAGGTCGAAGATCCGGTTGAGGTGTTTGCATCGCTCACCATCCCTTCTTTCTGGCAAATCGCTTGTTGAGTAGATTTAGTACTTTGGTGACGTTGAACTGAACGTATTCAAGGTCCAGGTCTTCTTGGTTGTCTTTTTGCATCTCCAGTAGATCGTCTAATTTGAGATCGAGTTCTAGGAGACCGCGATTGCGTCCTGTGATACGTTGTGAGTGGTTGGAAACGACGGGCACAAGACCTTGACTTACCTTTGTAATGCAGCGAGATGACGAAGGTCCCCGGTAGCGGACTCGTGAAGTTGAAGAAGATGTTTGCCCGTCTATTTTCTGGGACGTTGCTCTTCTGGATGACGCCTTCCTTCTCAAGTTGTTGATGCGTGAACTTGTACGGTCCAAGCACCTGGACCTTGGTCTGTTTTCTGGTCTTTCCTTCGGCCTGGCTGCGGACGTTGTGTAGATAGGACTTGTACGTTTCAAGCTGGCTGACGAGATAAGAGTTGTGGTCGCGTATCGTTCGGAACACCTCTTCGAGTTTCTTTGACTCTTCAACAACCTTTTCTTTCATGGATCCGAGGTGGACGAGCTCCTGTTCCACTTCATCGCGGAGCAGGGCATAGCCATCCTCCCTATCGACGACACCCATCTCCTGCAGCTGGCTCAGCAACTCGATTGCTCTGATACCCTTCTTCACCATCACTGAATCGTTCTTGGTTGTAGCGGCGGCCTCCGCTATCCGTTCCAAACGTAGAGGTCGTCGAGTGATTGATGTGCCCGAGGGTAAGGAACGCATCACCATGACAAAAGTCGACTTGGCTTCCATGAAGAAGATTTCTTCCTGTGTGATATCCAAGGCAGCTGTTAGGTCATCGAGCGGTGTCTCCCACTTGCTGAAGAGTGGGAGGTTGATCGTCCTGTTCTCTTTTCTGGGCAACTGGGCTGGCGAAGGACCTAACTCGTATAGGAGTTGACTGAGATGGGTGTTTTCTTCCTTTGATAGTTCTGCCACATGTTTTTGGAGCAAGCCGTGAGTGGCGTAGATTTCGTTGAGAGTGATGGAGAGTTCAAGGTCACGCTTCGACAACGCCACGTAATTGTCCATCTCAAGGCTTTCGTAAAAGTCCTGGACTTCGCACAGATCCAGCATGAATTTGTTGATGCGATCTTTGTTGCGAGTGATGAAAGGCTGAAGTTTGACCATATACGGCTCTTTGGCGTATGAGGGCTTGTTAGCAAGATTTTGGAGCATTTTGGCTACATATGTGAGCGTGCGCCTGGCGTTCTCTCCAGGGTTGTTCTCGATGAGCATGTAGGATCGCGGTGTGACAATCGCGGGGTTGATGAACCGAAGAAAGAAGAAACCACCGATCAGGGTGCAAATAGTGTGGTCCTGGGCATCTGGATACTTTCGTTTGGACAAACTGCGGATCTGCTTGCATATCCAGCGAATGCCGTATGGTGTCTCCTCTAGGCCTTGGATAATGGTGTCCAGGAAGCTGTTGCCAATATCCATGAGCATCTTTAGACGTGGCTCAATGATTTGCTGCACAGTCCTGTTTTCTGCGGCTTGCTCAGCCGTCACGCTCTTGGGCAGGTCTATCGGAAGTTGTCCCTCTCTCATTTCAATGTCAGTCACCATCTTCTCGTAAACCTTGAGAGGGTTGATCTCGAGATCCAGATCCTTCAGCTCAACAAGAGCATTGATGCGCTCAGCCAAAACTACTTTCAGGTAACTCTGGCCTGGACCTCTTCGGGTGTAGGTTGTCATCATTCGTGACACTGGAGTGTTTGCGCGGAGAAGGGAAGAATATTCGGGCGTGTGGTCGAACTGGTAAGTGAGAACGGACTGACGCAACTGTTAGCCGACATGTTTGACAACCAACAAGTCGTTCGTACCTGGAACATGGTTAGGAGAAGATGTTCTTCTCTGCTCTCGTATTGATTTCCGTAGATTGTGAACATGACTGTTTGTAGAAGGGAGTCGATCTCAGCCATGGTGACCAGGCGACACAGATGAGCGATATGTCGCGGCTCGGATTGGAGTAGAAACAGCAGATTGCCATATTTCTGGGTCTTCTCGTCGTTTGGAAAGAAGCCTTCCTGAACCTCAGCGCCTTCGTCCATGTGGCTAGCCATTTCTTCCCGCTGTTGTGGTGTTAGAAGGTGCAGGGACGCAGGGACGCAGTAGGGTGGAGAGAAATCACCTCTTCTAGAGCCATGCGATTTTGAATCAGCAAGGCGATTCTCGAGTCCAGATATCGCACATCCTTCTCCAGTACGAAGTTCTTCTTGGATTGCGACGATATCTTGGCCTTTAATTCTCGCAATATCTTTTGGGCTACACCAAGTCAGTTCAGCGGTTCAGGCGGGTATGATCGAAGTCAACATGCCTTTCGCAAGATCATCTTCAATCTCGAGATCCTTCTCCTTTGCAGAAATGGAGAGATACAGAGCAGTGACACTGTATCTCTTGGACTGGCGCAGGGAGCGAGCACCGTCCATGGTGTGTTGGGAGGACATTGTATTCTGGCGCGACACGGGTATGAATGATGACGAGGAGGAAGTCGACGCTCGTGAGGGTGCTTGTAGCATTGCCACGGACATGGCTCGTCGAAACGCTTCAGCTTCAACAGCCGCTCCGACGCGGTGCGTGTGCGTGTGCGGGCGCTTCGAAGATTGGCGTCAAGTGCAGGGTAGGGCAGCACAGCGCAGTGTTTGGCCTGGCGATCCGGGGCCGCGGGTTGGGGAGTGGGATATGAAGTTTGTACAGAGGAGGTGGTGGTGGTTATCGGGTCGGTCGCAGTTGCAGTTGCTTACAGGTCGAGGTGGATACTCAGTACACGATACGATACCTGGGCCTGGGCATGGGATGCAGCGGGCCGATTGTCTGCAGGTGCAAGATATGGAACAGGGCGGAGGATGTGAGAAACAAGGGCGGAGGATGTGAGAAACAAGGGCGGAGGATGTGAGAAACGAGGGCGTGCTGAGAGATTCAGGCTCGGGAGACGACTAGCAGTGGCAGGTGGTGATATTGCTGCGCAAGGCTTTGTGCTTGGAGGCCGTTGGAGGAGTGGTAGCGGGAATAGAAGTGGGCGTGGCAGTGGTAGTGGCAGTGGCAGTGGCAGTACTAGTAGTGAGGGAGTCCACCAGTTTCGCGGTTGGGGGTGGTGGGAAGGTCCAGGACTCCAGGATCACAGTAGGGAGAGGTAGGTACCTGGGTAGGGTAGAGGCCGAGCTGGGATTGGCCTTGGAATGGACCAGCAGAGGCGTCGGTTAAAGGCGTTTGTTTCAGAGTTGATATCAGTGGTGGAGTAGTTTACCTACTAGAGAGGCAGACGATGAACAGATTCAATATCACAATGGATATAATAAACACTACTATCAGTTCTGGTGGTCGGCTATAGCCATGATGGATAGATATAATGGAGGTATAATGGAGGTACATGGATATCATACATCCACCAAGTGCAGTTACTGTATCGTACGTCTGCCTGTCCATGTATGGTCCTAGTAGCGTCCATCCAATGCATTCTCCTGACAAGTTCTTGAGGTTGAGAACACAACACGGGCTAGTCTCAGGTACAAAGTGCAATGGAAAGACCAATGGGGAATGGTGCACTCGCACACTCGCAATCCACACGGCATCGCAGTGTCTGGTCTGGCATTCGGACAGGAATTGAAGGCTGAAGTGGTACTGGAGTACGGCAGTGCAGGTGCCTATTGCATGAATGCACAGATTCCATCACCACCACCACCACCACCTGTCACCGCCCGTCTCCACCACCACCACCACCACCAACACTCCCTGTGCCACCTGCACCGTCCTTGATCGTTGATCGTTCATCGTTCCAATAACGCACACAATGACAAGGCTCGACTCGACGGTTCGTCCATCCCCTTCCGCCCCGGCTGTACCTACCGCTACCGATACCGATTCCGAAACCGACACCGATCTTCAAGGCGCTAGTCGGACGAGTGGCAAGTGGCTTGAACTATTGCCCGCCACATCATCTGACTTCAAATTCTCGCACTTCAACTCCTCCTCGAGAACAAAGGCGCCTGCACTACTACTACAGTCCCTACTATTGGCATCTCTATTTTTGCCCATCTTTCCCTGCCCGCCGCAACATCCTGCTCAGCCAGTTCCTTGCGCTTCTCACTTCAAGGCCGAGCTCTTCCAGGTGCGCCGTAAGTTGTTCCATGTGGCTGGCATCCTTCCCAAGAAGTCGGGTTCTGACAGAGACGTCGCTGAAATCGTAAATGATTTTTGATACGAGCAATCAAATTGATGACCTGTTCCTGGAAAACTCGTTCGGCAAAAATCCGACGCTTTGGAACAGCCGTGCCATGGTTCCTGCAACCCCTGTCTCTTCCAAGCATCTGATTGATTCTCAAGCTGAAACCTGCCCGTCAGGAATTCTCCACGTCGCCGCCTACTACCAAAGTACTACTTCAGCTTCTTTCTTGGCTTGCGAAAACAGATCATCTTTTTGGAAAAAGACTTGAGCCCGAAATTGAGATGAACCAGACCACAGTCCAACGTCGCCGTTGCTAACTCGTTCAAGACAAGCTTAACAATCTTGCGTTTCGGGAAACCCACGCCCAGACCAACAATTCTAGGTTCTTTCCGTATTCGATCTGGTCATCACCAGCCGGAGATCTGCCCGCGCCGCAAGTCATCAAAATTGGCCGACTCGTCGTTTTAAACGGTATATCAAGCTGCAGGTACGCATCACTACTGCAGGGTATGTACTCCCACAAACTCCACAATCCATATGAACTCGAAAGTCGAACCGAGTCCCAAATAAAGCTCATCTAGCTGAATCACGACACGGTGAGCTTAAATCTGTCTCAAGGCTGCATCGAGATGCGAACGTGGAGGCCATGATTACTGGGTCCAGAACATCCTCCGCAAACGTACCAAGCAATTGCTATCGCGCGCAAAACACTGTGTATGGACACTTGCCAGACAGAAATAATTCTACGGCAGGCGCGCGTAGGGGAATTTTCTCTCCAAAGTGGAGCCGCAATTCAAAGTCCCTACATACATACGACGGACATGCGCGCTGGGTCAAGTGATTTCAATTTGTTGTCGACTTCGCTGAAGGCATGGCAAATGGAAGATAAACCAGCGAACAGGAAGCGACCAGTCGAGCTTCGCTGAAATGGACTCTGAGTATGCTCTCTACCGTTGTAATACGTCGTGTATTCATTGTCCAAGCTACACCAAGAAGTGATAGTGAATATACTCTGTAACAGCAATGAAAGAAACCAGGAAAAAGTTCATGCAACTCGATCCTCGAGCTTGGCAAGGCTGACCGTTCTTTTATGAAACCGTCATCCCGATTTCTCAAGTCCGTCCATGTTCAACGGGCCATTTCACAGACAAATGATCGACCACGGACACAATTGCGATTGATAGGTTGCGAGTAAACAGGCAAGTATCTCGGAGCTGTCGAACAAAGCTGGTCACTGGTACTACAATGGTATACTGCACTCCGACCACTGATCCCCTTTGATGCGTCAATCGAGCGCTGGTATGATCATCTATAACGGTCATTGCCTACGATTGACGCTACGAAGAATACAAGATGATGATGAGGATGAGTTGATGACACACAATACGACAATTAATCTCGACAACGAAAATTACAACACAACCTATAACCTTTCCATTTTAAGACAACAGTCAGCACATCATCATTCCAACATTTGATCTTCGAAACTCCAAACAGTTATCCAAGAAATAAAGAACCCCTCCCGGGAAAACGGTCAGCATATCATCATTCATACATTCGATTTTCGAATCCCTCAAATAGACATTCAAGAAAGAGGAAAGAAAAGAAAAGGAAAAATGAGAAACTCCCCAATATCATTAACAACTTGGTAAATACAATCCAACCAACCAACCAAGTAATAGAAAAGACATAAATAATGATCAAAATCTGTCCACAAAGTTTGATGATAAACCCCAGGAAATACTCAAAAGTAGTAAACGCTAAGTGTGCTTTAAGGAGAAGGGGGAGAATAAGGTATGGGCGTGTTCAAAGGTCGAAGATGGAATGATGAAATGGATAGACTCGGACGGTTGGGTCGATTTCGCCAATTGCTGGATTAGATGATTTCGTGACGTTTTTTGGGTTGTGAGCGTGTGAGAGCTTGGGTGGTGTTAGCTTGTCGTTTCGGGGGTATTTGTGAAGGTAGGTGGGTCTCTTACATTGTTCCTGACCCAATTCTGCCATCTTCGCTTTATTGATACTTTCTGTTCTTTCACTGATGATAGAGTCGGTCGTAGTACTACTAGTAGCAGGTTGCGATTCAAGGATAACGAAACCGGTAAAAGCCAGGATTGCCATGATGACTAATTTTGCCAGGATCCCGGGGACAAGTGAGATGGCAATGGGCGGGATGAGGAGGGCGGCGATGAGTAGCATCTTCTCCTTTGAAGGGTCGGGTGGACTCGCTGAAGTGGTTGGAATGACTGGTTGAGGTGACTTTCGTCTGAGAGCCAGGAGATCTTTCTCGTGCTCCAAAAATCGCGATTCCGGTTCGTCAATTGGTTCGTGCTCGGCCATCCAGGCACGATACGCTGAGACATGGGCACTTTGGGCAGGTGAGTAGTTCTTCGATGCCGAGGCGTAAGAAGCGAGTGCTTGATCTATTGCACCATGTTAGTTGGGCGTCCAACGGCGGACAGCCTGGAGAAAGTGGTGGACATACTGTACTGCCCCAACTTCTGAAATATCCTCCCCAACAATTCCGTCCGTCGATGATGCGGCTCATTCCCATATCTCATCTCCATCCTTCTACTCGCCGGCGGTACCTCTCCCTCCATCATCTCGGTCCTTTGCGCGATACACTCGTCCACAATCCTCAGCTCTTCTTCCAAGACGGAGATTTCATCCTGTAGATGCAGGAGTATCCGATGGTTTAGTTGTGCGAATTTGCGATACACTGGTGTCCACACCTCCTCTCCCTCTTCGTTCTCTTGGCTTTGTTCCGCAAGCTTCTCGGCAAGCAGTTCATATCCCTCCACTGTTTTACGGGTCGGGTCAGGATGGAATGGTGGAGCTTGTGGTATGGCATGCGGGTACTGTGGATGTAGGTACCCTGCGCTCCTGTGAGGGAGCTCCGGTGCCTGTGGTGGAAGGGCGAAATGAGCGGGTATAGCGCTGGAAGCTCTAGGATCGAATAAAGGTAACGAGGGACTTGGTTCACATGGTGAGGTGACAGGGGGTCTGAACTTTCGTTTTGGCTGTGGAGAGTGTAGGTCCATGTGCACCCTCAGCTCCTCCTCTTGTTCTTGGAGGCGTTGGACGAGTGAATCATTATCCATGAGAGCTCTTGGTTGAGGATTGACGTTTGTTATCGTTGTTGAGGAGGATTGTGCCGTCGGAAAGGGACGGGCTGGTTCCTCTTCTCCATCTTCATCCGAAGAAGACGGGTCCGAGGATTCGTCATCCGAATCGGCCTCTTCGGTCTCTGATTGCTGATTACTCGGTACTCGCTCAGGTCGGATGTTGACTTCCGGACTACTGCTCACCGATACACCAGAGTCAGAATTGAAAGTATCCTGGCGCTTCCACATGTTCTTGCTCATGTACCCAGAACTTGGAGATGGCGGGTAAGACTTTCTTTCAGCGACTGTGGATGTGTTGTTTATGCATCCGTGCATAACCAAACAACAGGATGCCACTTTTGGTGGAGGCTCATCGGCCTCGCTGCTACTATCTGACGACGAGGATTTTGATCTTGCCACCGAACATGTATTCGATTTGCTTTTGGTCCTACTTTCTTGGTCGTGGCTTTCACTAGTCGAGGATGAGGCTCGAGAAGATGTTCTCAATGCAGACCTGGATATTTCTTCCTTCTCAACTTCTGCATCATGACTATCACCGGCTGAAGACGAAGCTTGAGATGAAGCTCTTGACCGCGGTCTTGAATTTCGGATGTTTGGCAAGTCATCGTGGCCACCACTCACCGACGAAGAAGTCCGAAGCGATGCCCTGGAAGGTGGCCTTGGGTTTCTCCTAGGTATAGGCTCCTCCTCGATTGTCTCAACCGGACTGTCCATCGGATCCATGTAGTCACTTCTTCGCCCCCGCACCAACTTCAAATAATCGCGGCCCCCTGGTGGTATCTCTTCCCTTCTGTTTCTGTGTTTGAGGCGCCGCTTTCTGCGTACACCTACAGATCTATCATAAGATCTTTGAGTCACGGTCGAGCTTCCACTCGACCCACTAGAAGTGGTAAGAGTGGAAAACAATGAGGAAAGAGAGGGATTGGAAAGGCTGGACAGCTCTTGCTGCAAGTGGTAGGTCCTGTACCTTACGATACGTTCGCGGTCTACGTTGATAGCATCATTTCGGCCATAGCGGCTATTCTTTGCTCGATTGATGTTTACGGAAGACCCTGGTAACCGACTAGCAGTGTCCTCGTCCTTGTGCTCAAGAATACGGCCCAAACTGGGGAAGAAACCAGAAACTGGGTGTTCCGATGACGCCGGATTGATAGTGGGTTTCTTCGGCCTAGCGGCTATGGAATGAGATGGCGTTCTAGAGCGATTGCCGTTTGACGACTGGTCGGTTTCTCTACGTCGATGGCGGTGATGAGTGATTGGCACCTCTTGACTATTCAGTGACTCCTTCTTTGATGAGTTCAACGGAAGATCGGATGAAGATCTTCTAGAAGCCCTAGAACGCAAGGGGTTCTGTCGCGCACTTTCAAGACTTGCCCCGGGGCTGGACTGTTCAACTTCCAGATGAGATGCAGGGAGGTTTCGGGAGGCTGGAAAATTGAGGTTCGCTTCACTTTCATCACCAGAAGCCTTTGAATCCTACGTGGAAGCACAGATATCAGCGGCTGCTTAAGATTGAAACACTGCACGCATTGCGCGATAAATGTTTGACGTACCATCCTCTTGGGTAGATATTATGGAGCAAGAAGAAAAGTGCGGTAAAATCCACGAAGCAATTGCTGTGCTGTCAAACGGGCATTTCCCACGCAAGCCGGCGGTTATGCAGCTAAGCCGGGATGAGGCAAGCAAGGAAGCAAGCATCATGGGGCGGAAAAGTTGTGCCAGGCTTGGTATTTCACTGTGTCGCCTCAAGACTGCTGTGGGCACAGCAAGATCAAGTTAGGCGATATTCGTGGAGGACTGCAATTGAAAGGTTGAGAGAGGATAGCCGCATGTGCTCTCCTTGGTTGGGCCAATGGAAGAAAAAGTGATGCATATCGTGCATGCACAAACATGTTCCTATTGTGCGAGAACGTTGAGGGAATTACTATCGTACTACTGCGTATTCTGATGTCCGTTGGCTATACTGAGTCCATAGGACTGTAAGTATGGGTTGGACAGGGGCACAAGATACTTATTCCTTTCCGGCAATCAAGTGCTACTGTTGCGTTACCCTATGCCCAAGAGAGACGTCTCTGTGTTGCGTGCTTGCTCATCGATCGTCTGCGAATTTAAGAGTACCCATGATTGATGCTCGGTCCAATTGGAGAGGGACATCTGGGGATGCAGCAAGTGTGCATGCAGTCATGAGCTGCGCATCCTAGTACCGATAATGATTGATCTGGATCCAATGTAGTGAAGCCGTAGGATGAGGATGGATTGCAGGAAGAGACGTCGAAGATATCCTGCTGAGAGAGGAGACGGAGTTGGATGGCAACATGTGAGGGAGTTGACCCCTGAAGATGGATTCATACTCATGTTTTGTATGAGATTATGTCATCATCCAAATTCCTCAAGGTTCCATACCTACCGGGCACCTCCAGCTAGGTACAAGCATCCCTTTCGCTCATCCTCCACCTCCTCTCACATCTCGACAGCCCCAATCTCAACATCATACCAACACACCTTCCCATTTCTTCTAGCTCTTCACAAGACAACAGATGTAGTATAGATGGGTGAGAAATGTGTTTGGCCCACGTCACAACCAATTTTACTCGATTCTCTATGACGGAGCAAGGTTCCATTGGAAAAGGCTCATCTCTCATGTCGGTTGGAGACCAAATGCTCGTGCTGAAGTGTTGTAGAATGTCAGTCATCTTATTCATATTTGCTAGCAAAGTATGACTGCTATATAGTAACAGTCAACCTTCTTGTAATTAGCCCATCATCTATTATCATAGATATAATACACATCTTACCATAATATCCACATACAAGTCAGTAGAAAGGCATGACATGTATCGAGAGCGAAGGGAGCCATGAGGTGGAAAGGTGGAATTGATAATTTGGACTAGGAAAAGATTCCATCTCAAACCATCGATCGAGTCACCACTCTTGCCGGCATGTCTCTCTATCTTTACGCAGTGCTACATGCACGACTATGAATTCTGCCAGCGATCACCTCACTCAATAAACCAGTCTTCCCCCCCTTCTTCCAAAAGTCCACGCGCAACCCGAAATCACCCACTACTGCGGTATCTCAAATTCAAGACTTCCACACCCACCCTAACCAAATCGGAGCATTCATCCCGTCTTCCCGCACGTAGACGCGTTTTCAAACCCGGCCAAGAAAGTGCATTAGTGATCGAAGTAGGCATGTTTTCCCGGAAGTGAACACTATTAGTGTTGGGAACTTTTCCTACAATAATTTCTTTTCACAAACCTGTTGATTTGTCGGATTATAATATCCATTATAAGAACTATACGCCGATTATATATTTTTAGAACTAATAAAAGGATATAAACCGGTAGTATCGCCCTTGTATTAATAATTTATCTTTTCTTTTTACTCGAGGGAGAATTATAATATATAGTAGGTAAAATTGAGAACTAACTAGGAAAAGAGTCCTAGAATAATAGGAATAAGTAGAAGCTTTATAGCTTAGGATTCCTAAGTCTTAGTAGGCGTAAAGGGATATAAAGTTGAAAGGTTATTATTTAAGAATTCTATTCGTATAGTTAGCCGGTCTCTAACCGTAGCCTATGTATACTATAAGATATAAATATATCTATACCTTGTAGGATTTATAACCATATACCTTCAAGAGTCATTTAGGCAACACAGCGGTTATAGTATACTGTGGACACAGTAAGTATTTCCAAGGCGGATTCACCAAGCTATTAACAACGTTACCGCCGGACCAGCATTTCTACCCAAACCAGAAATCGATCGCTATTGCAGCAGGTGGTAGGATTTTACCTTGTGCTGCCTACGTGGGTTACGATTTTGCACTGAACAGTGGAAAGTCAGGGCTGCGACTCCATCAAGCTGTCCTACTCCTTCGACTACCTACCTAGTTCTAGACCCATTAACATGCCCAAGAAAACATCAAATCCGCAAGAGACGTCATTTTCTCAGTCTTGAAAAGATGCAGGAAGTAGAAGCTTTAAAAACAACTTTGGCATCCGAATAAATGCCCCGACCCTCCCATCAACTTGGAGCCCAGCAATAACCCTCCACAAAGAGTAATGAAGAAAAAGCGATACTGTAGGAGAAAACCCGGTTCGGATATCCCGCTAGATATACTAGAATAGGTCTAGTTCTAGTCACGGCATTATTCCATCCAAAGAAAACAAGGTGCTCGGACATTGGCGTGCCTTGCCTTGACTTGTTGGTAACAACATCAATTATTGCGCCTATCAAATTCAAATGACGCCTCCTCTTTCTAAGACTCGTAGAACCGAGGGAGACGGATTTCATTATTATTCCTCGTTCAGATCATCGTGATGCCAAGGGGGGGAGGAAACCGGGGCGCGGATGGGAAAGTCCGGATTATAATACTGTGTGATAAACACCATCAAGCGGAAAGATGAAACATTCTGGAACAAACAAAGAGCCGTTTCGATCGTAGCCTTGACCTTATCCAGTCGATCCAGCGCGCGTCTTTGAAGAACTCTATATCTAAAGCTGGGGTAAACAGTGACACAGATCCACAGGCAAATATGACCGTTGTGAGATCGCGCACCGAAAACAGTGCGGAGTGCGGCGTAATTGGCCTTGCTCACAAGCAAAGAATAGATTAGATTGCGAGCGCTGCCCTCACCTGATTTGGACAGTTGTTTGAGTTTACTGTCAACGAGAATCAAGTTTCAAGTTCGACATGAGTTCCTCATCGCCAATTTGCCCACAATACTAATAATCAGCGGTACGACAAATCAAGGGACAAAGAAGTTTAATAGAAAATACAATGCGGAGAAGTTATGACCACTCTGCTATTGAGACGCCAAATAGAGATGACCAGTGAAAGCTCCCCCTTTTCCGCTCTCTAATTACTGCTGCTCGAAAAGCCAACGCTATTTTATACAGGACCGATGTAAACACGCATGTTACCCATGAGTTTTTCCCTCTGTCCATTGTGTACCATGAGCTTGTGGATTGTCGCGTCATACTGAGCGGTTGCGCGAATGTACTGGTTAGCAGAGACAGAACCAAAATCCGTGCAAGCACCTGGGGCTTGAATGTGATCAGCAGGATCTCCGTGGCCACCGTGACCATCACGACGGCTGTGGCCATGGCCACCGGCAGCATGACCGTGGCCAGCTTCCATACCGGCCATTGGCGCTGCAGCTGCCGCTCCAGGTGCTGCTGGCTCGCCGTAATGCATAACTGATTTACAGACCATCTTGCCGGTACGGCCAAGCATGCTGGATTCGACGAAAAGTTGCATGTCCGTTCCAGCGTCGTGCATGTGGCTATATTGCAATTAGTGAGCTGCATCGGGTAAACTTTGAGTGGCGAGAGTGACATACCCAATGGAGTAGAGCAGCTTGCCAGCAGTGTTAACTCGAGCAGATTGGGTCTCAAAGCTGTATTTTCCATCTTTCGCGGCTTTGTCCTGCCCCAGTGACAGCCAGTACATGGTTGCAGCTTTGTAGCCTGAGCTAGCCTTTGGGGCAATTTCGTACGTTACTTCAAGAGTCAAAGTCTTGGGGGTGGGAACCTCGGTCATGAGATCGATCATCATCATGTAGGATGCGGGCCAGTCGATGCCGTACTTGTCAACAGCGTTGAGGCGAAGGGTCGGTCGTTCGTTGCCGCAAGCCCAAATCGAACCTCCACCTGTTCCTGACCCGAACATGGCAATGTGATGAAGCCATGCGCCGGTGTCGACATTAGCCTCGTCTCCATTGGGATAACGGATTGTAGCCTCCATAGCAGTCACATAGCAGCCTCCTGCTCCACATGGACTGTCGGAAACCCTTTTAAATGTCGATATCATCTTGTCGCTGGTGACTGTCCAGGTACCGATTTTCTTCGTCACTCGGGTGAGACCAGGCTTTACCCTAGCCAAATCATGTTAGACTCTGTTTAGTGTAAGCGTGCTATGCGGAACTTACGGTTCTTCAGCAAACTTCTTGAGAATCTTCACACCTTGGGCAGTTGAATCACTTGGATCCTTGGCCTGAGCATCTTGAACGACTTGGACGTCTTGAACATCTTGGATACTTTGGACCTCTGCCACCTCAGCTAGAGGAGCAGCCGCAGCGGCGGCGAGGAGCGTCGAAAAGAGCGTGAGATACTTCATTGTTACTACTGAGCTGAGGAATGAGTGACTGGCAGGTGGTGACTTCAGTGTCGATCTGTCAAGCCTTCAAGTACTTGCGGTCGATTTCGTTTAGGGGAAGGAATTATAAAGCAATATCGCAGATCGCTTGGAACACGCTGCTCGGACGACACTATGACCAGCATCTTTCTAAGAGAAAGCGAGGGACATCGATATTAGTTGCCATGCAGCATATGAAGCTTTTGGGGCCCAGGGGGCTTGAGTTTCATATATTCGACGCACCACGACAGATACTCAGCAACCATGCCCGCATCGAGTAAGCTCCCGTCTCTCGGCACCCTCGAAATCATCACGAAACACATCGCAATATATGGCCTCTTACCCGCTAAACAATTTGCGTTAATGTCTTGCGGCAAAGGTACTATAGAAGCACAGAGCAGCCGCGAGAGGGCCCAAGATGGGCACAGGACGACAGATTGATGAAGAGCCATGATTGGGCAACATTGGTTCGGTGGCGCGCTTCCACTCTTGTACTGTGTACAGCACTACACCTCCGTGAGCGATGGGGAAGGTGGGTCAGATCGTAACGCGTCATCTGGGGCTCGCAACTCCTGTTGAAGCAATTTAACCAAGAGCTTGACTCTGAGGACGTCACACGCGAAGAATTGTAAGATCTGTGCAGCTGTTAAATAATGATTAGAATTATCGTCAATCGTGCCATATGGGCTCGTGTGCGCCAAGTAATGATGAATTCCCACTGCCCAACATTTTACCAATAGATCCTCCCATCGTTACGGTCGGCAGTATACATGTATACCAAAACGACTCGGACATGCCAGCAGTAGTGGGCGGCGCTCGGCGTACCAATTCCCCGATCTTCCACTGATCGGTCGTTCTGTGCCTGCGTATAATAACCCACTGCCGTTGAGACCCCTCGCCGTCTCGAAATCAATATCCGTCGTCGCGTTCGATGCCGTCATTATTATAATTTGACGCCTTTCGATGGTGGCGGACCCATTGGGGGCTCGTAAATATCACCGTTTCTGCCAGCGGAGTGTGCTTGTGGCGGTGCTTGAAGCTCGATGCCGCTTTGCTGGCCATAGTAGCCAGAGTGGCCTGTCGGAACATGGTGAGAGTATTGAGGCGGGGCTGCTGGAGGGTAGCTTGTGTTGTTGTAGTAGGGAGCGTGGCTTTGATGGGATTCATAACTAGGAGCAGGTGCGGCCCATCCTGTTCCATACATGGGCTGCTGTCCAGCACGACGCCTTCGCCTGGCGCTCGTACAGCTACAGGTGAAGAACAGGATGAAGAATAGGACCACGACGATGGCAAGGACCGTCCACCTGACCCAGGAGTCCCACGAACTGTAATAGCACCGGCTGGAGTCACAGTAGTACCTATGTGGTATTTGTCGTTAGAGAGATGGCACACAGGAGATGCAACCCAGTATGCAGGACACGCAAGGTCAACTGTTAACCTTCAGGCCCGTGTGAAGGCTTGGGAGTACGGCACTCCAGGGATATAAAGTGGTGAGGCTGATGCTTACCGTTTCGCCAAAATATCAATCACGGCCATGGTCGCTTGCTTGTGAAAGCTAGGATGAGGATGAAGATGTTTTGTTGTTGCAAGGAGATGTTCTCCTGTACTTACAGACGGAGATCAGGAAAGCGATCTGGGGAGAGTAGGAGTGGTAATTGATAGAATAGGACTAGCTCTTCCGAAGCTTGCGCGCGGAGACATAGGTGGGGACATAATAGTTATGATCTCCGACCCAAGATGTTCAACATCCACAGGTCACTGCCAATTCTCTGACCTCACCTGCCGATAATTTTGCCACGTTGATCTTCACATGAAGGATCTTTTCTGGAAGAGGTAACAACGTGGCATCCGCGGTTCGCTCATTTACAGTTTCAACGGGAAGGACGAGTAAGAGCTGCAGTGACAAGAGAATCATGTGATAGGGAAAAGATATGGAAAACAGTGAATTAAGTAGGAACTGCGCCTCGTGTTGTCCCTTCACAGCCTGCCGGTGCTCTAGGTGACTTCATAGGAAAGCTTTGACATGGAGCAGATACCATCATTGGTGAAGCGAGAAACTTTGTTGTCACCTGGCAGGTGACTACGTACAGAGACTGGGTCGTCGATCAAGAGGGGTTTGACAATCACGATAGTCGGGCCATGCGGTAGGACCTGGCCCTGCCAGGCTCGTGCGTCCAATCCCCCACCACATTCGTGAGGGAGATTGGACGCCCTCGCCAGCGCGGGCCTGACAGTTAAATGCAAATTGACAGTTAAATGCAAAAACAGTCTTGTAGATAGCTATTATATAGCGTTATCACCACTACAACGTGGTGTTAAGGATGAACTACCTAGCGTACTAGAATCTATAGTATCTGCTGTAGGTTTCTGTGTATTATCTCTTTTTGCGAGTGCTTTTTGCTCCTGTTTGAGACGTTTCTGCTCCGCCTTTACAGCTATGGCTGCAGCCTTCTTGAGACGTAAGGCTTTATTACGTATAGCCTTTCGACGTAATAACTCTACTTTATAGTCTCTCTTTTTTACTCGTGCATCGTACGCCTTGACTGCAATTTTGAGCTCATCCCAAATAGGATTCTAGGTATAATTACGAGCTTCATTCTCGTGGTCCCTAGCCGCCTTACGAAGCGCTATAGCTTCTTTGACAGCAGCCTTACTAATCCGTATAGCTTTGCGCCGTAAAGCCTCCGCATTATTTTCCTTATCCTTCGTAATATACGAACGTACTTCTTTAACTATAACAACCCCTATTTTGCCTACAGACCTCTTACTTAACTATTATTACTTTATCCTAGCCTACTATGCTGCCGTCGAGGTAAATAGCTATATATTAGTAATCTTCGCCTTTTTTACAGTATAAATTGATGATTTTATAAAGCTACTAAGACGTTTCTTTAGCGAGGGTAAAGTCTCTTAAGGAAGAGTACTAATAATATCGTAGTAAAGATTACAGGCTATCTTAGAAGCCTTTTTTAGCGTAAATAGCTGCGGCGGTAACTGCTCCCTTACGACTTCAAGGTCTTTATAGAATAATCTATCCTAAAGTGGATCTTTAACTTATTAAGAGGAAACCTAGGTAATTACTAGATCTAGATTGAATAGCTAGATTCCAGTATCTTTGAAGCCCTTGCGGCAGTTGTACGGAGTAAAGGTTTTACGCCGTATAGCCTTAATTACAAATAGAAAGTCTACCTTATTAAGGTCGCTGTAGCTAAGCTGGGTAACGTTGTTTACCTACTACCTATAGTTAGTTTTGTATAGCTGAAACGGACTATAATCGTATAGTTGCAGGAAGTATAAACTATACGAAGGAAGCCTAAATAGGATTATAAAGTAGTCCCAATAGTAAGTAATAAAAGGGAAGGTAAGGTAACTATTATAGCTATTAAAAATAAGTAATCTCTACTTGCCAACCTAGGTTTTAGTAGACCACTATACAAAGTATTTAATATAGTTAACTACCAGGGCTGAATTGATAAGTCTAGTATCTAAGATGGATATAAGATAGCTATTTAGTATACTAGCATTACTATCTTTGTCCTCAAACCACTTCTATAATATACGCTTGCCCGGAAGGATAAGTATTAGTAGAATCACGTTTCCTATAGTACTAATAGCCTCTACTATAGTAACTAACTCACGCTCCTCTCCTACAGCCAAATATTGCGTACAATTAGGAGCGAAGGTAATAATCTACTATAACGTTCCGATACTAATACGGAAGCTAGTTTCGTCGAAGTTCTAGATATCTAGTAGCTAAATACTATACTTGTAGAGGACGTCTTTAAGCCGATAAAACTAATCTTTAATAACTTAAGGAGAGTAAGAGAGCTTCCTATTCATCTCGAGGGTCTTTTACTTTTATAACTATAGCTTTAGCTAGCGAGTACGCTATCGCTTTGCCTAATTACTGCCGAGAGGCTTTATATCAGGATCCGTAAGTTATAGAATCTGAAAAGTAGTAGTCCCAATTGACTAGAGGGTTACGCCGAGCCCTAGTATATCTATTCTCTTAATATATTCAATAAGGAGACCCTCCTGGATAGGATTAAGGCGTTGGTAGGCTGGTTTATAGTTGAGTTTGGAAGGAATGCCTTTTTTACGACGATTAAGGCGGTGGTAATCAACGTTAAACTTACGCGCCAGCGCTGTAACGCTGAGGGCTAGATCCTTGCGGAGGGCTTCTAGGGCTTCTTGAATATCCTTCTCTTCATCCTTCCTATAGATCTTCGACTGTGCGGCTATGGTGGTGGTTGAATTGGTAGTGGTTTATAATCTAGGCTGAAAAATTTGTATTTAACTGTCAATTTGCATTCAACTGTCGGGCCCTCGCTACGCGAAAGTTAGAGCGCGGGGCCAAGTTTTTCGGAGTAAAACGCTAAGAAAAACTTGGCCCCGTGCTCCGCACTTTCGAAGCGAGGGCCAGGTCCTACCGTATGGCCCGACTAGTGCTAGAGATCTGGCAGAAGAGCCGTACCACAGTAAGCTAAATACTAGACGGCGCGGCCCGCTATGTTCTGGTGTAAGTACTGTGGTATGTCCCACTAATGTGCAGCTCTGAGGATCTGAGACCTGTGCAATCTTGATGTCAAAATGCTGGCCTCGATACCTCGGCTTGTGCTTGTTAAAATAATGTATACTCCAAACTTCTAGAACAGAATCCCTAGATCGATTGGTTTGGTGGTCCGTTTAGTGGCACGCGAATATTCCAAAATCTGACCGTCAACTATAGTACCAACGAAAAAGTTGAAATGGATTTAGTATACGATTGAAACTTCTATATTTGCGAATCCTCAACACGATTACCTATCCTAGTATGGACATCGAAGTAATGTCGGGGGTCAGATATGTGTTGGCTCAGATTTGGGGTTCAGGTAATCATCTTTACTGTCACGATGAAGTTGAGATGTGAGACGTAAGTAGCACTATAGGGTCACCGATTCTGTTTCCTCCGACAAGACTGAAACTCGACAGGATACTTTCAATCACAGTCCAATATCGATAATTTTTTGATAAAGTAATTTGCCATAGTCGCCAGGAATTCAATGATATCGATGTCAAGTTCGTAGATTTTAAGGATAAAGGTGATAACGCGATTCCTAGACGGTGACCGATACTGAATTGGTGAAGTCTCTGTGGCAGGATTGCATCGAAATATATATCGCTTGTGCCGAGCAGAGTACGGTCTCATCCAAGAAGGAGAGCATATGGAAGACGAACGAAGTCTGACCCAACATTCACAAATATACGCCATTCCCATACAAATCTTTGTATAAGAAATCGACTTCGTATATACAATATTCTAAAAGAGGCGTGACCTGATAAGCCGCCAGTATGTGAGAAAGAAAGCCACGGTAGACTAAACTGCTATCAAATTAAGAATATAAGCTTCCTGGCCCTCCAGGCTGATAGAATCATGTGACTCTCCATCCAGGGAGCTGATTACAGAGGGGAAAGTCTTGAGTGACCACTGACAAGATAAGCACTTGTGACACCGATTGGTGTTATCAAATCCTCGGGCACGTCCAGATTGTCTATTGCCTTCGACGCAACGTCCAATGTTGAATATGCTGTCTCTCAACGAGGTGACCTACGTCAGCCGGGAGAATGTGAACGACTTGAGTATTTACAATTTCATTTGAGAAGAGCTGCTGTGATTACTTAACCACCTGTGGATCCTCATTATTTCAGTAAAGCGTAAGAACACTAGAACATCTTAGGACAAGAACTATTGCCAGGTAGAAAACAGCAGTGATGCGTTTTGGTAGAAGTATGCTCGTGTGCTTGGTGAGAAAACATCGCAGCGTGGAAGACCGTCACAATCAGTTCTCACACTGCACTTGCAGAGCCTCACCTCTTGGACTCCTGTGAACAAGACTCATTGGTTGCATGCCAAGGTCCCGTCAATTTCCGTGCAAACTTGGGAGCTGGACCAAATTGAGTCCCCGTTGCCATCTCCGGGAAGATACTACCAGAAGAAAAGCAGGCATCAAAAGCCACGCAATTTGGAAATTTGGTAGGAGAGGTAATTCGGCTTGCTTTTCGATCCTGGTCTTGTGATTAGCCGTAGAATTTTATTGAAGATCTGGTATAGATACCATCAATGAGCGTTGGTTGAGGTCGAGATCCCAAGATGAACAACATTGAGTCAAATACTGATCCAGCCGGCGTATTGAGGGAGGGATTGGAGTGAGACACCTGGGCAGTCTCCAATGCTCAGGTAGAAGAGATAGACAGACGTCAATCTGTATTTCACCATCATATCTTTAATTGATGGTCAGCTTTGTGAGCTCCAAGATGACCTGCATTTATCCGTGGCTGAATGCGCATTACTCTTCGCAGATGGTTGACAAGCGCTTTAGCGCTGATCATAATCCAAAGGCCCCGAGTCTTGGGTCATCCGAAAATATACCCGCTAGCAGTTTGCGCAGTACTGTGTGGATTCAGAGGGTTTTCCTCGGGAAGCAGAACCGACGGTTTCTGCTTGTTGAATGAGATTTCTCTTCTCTGATCTTGCTCGTGACGAAGCATATTGTGAGCCCATTTGTATGAACCGCGTATTGCTTTGAGAAATGGGGACAAAATCAGTGTGCAATATGTCCCAAGGGCGGTAACTGTGAAGTATGACGCAGGTCACTCGATTCTTGCGTCTCTCGTCAAAAGGGTCCAGCGAGCTTGCGAACTGGTTGAATACTTGAAACACCCCTATAAACCGTTAATTTGGTATTGCAGTTGTCAAAGTTGAAGTTGCAGTTACAAAGTAACTATATTCGAGAAATCCTCGAATCATTAGTTCACCGGGTGTATACAGGGATCTAACGGCAGAGAACATCTTTATTAATTACTAGTAACGAGATACTACTACTATATAATTAATCTTCTTCCTCTTCCTCTTCTATATATAGAGCCTTAAGCTCAAAGAGCTTTCTCTTCTATTTCTTAACTTCGGCCTTAAGGGCTAGATTCTCCTTCTTTAACGCCTTCTTCTCCTTCTCCAATTGTTTATTGCGCTTAGATAGCGACTTCCGAGGTATAATAATAGTAGTAGTAGGCTAGTATTTAAAGCTATCCTTACGATAGCGAGAGTAGGTATAACCTTACTAGTTAGTAGCTAGGAGTAAGTACTTACGGTACTTCTATAACCTCTTCTTATAACGCTTATAAGGCGCCGTAGTAACAATACTAACTACCTCCTCAATCCTACTAAGATAGTAGTATTTACGCTAAGTCGCCTTACTTAACGTACCCTACTTATTCTTAGTCTTTGAATACTATAGCCTATCTTCCTAAGAGCGGCGGAGGGAGGATACGTCGTTATTATTATCGTTATCGTTATTATCGTCGTCGTCGTCGTCGTTATTAGAAGAGGAAGAAGAAGAGGAAGATACTAGGACTATATAGGTATCTATAGCCTTTTAGCGGCCGTAACCCTTAGCTTTTTAGGAGCCGTACCCTTTGGCCTTTTATAGGCGGCCGTAACCTTTAGCCTTAAGGCGGCCGTAACCTTCCGATTATAAGGAGGGCGAGGATTATACGGGCGGCGTAGGTACGCGAGGTAAGAGAGAGAGAGAGCGAGCGCGAGGAGAGAGAGAGAGAGAGTAAGAGCGAGAGCGAGCGCGAAAGGGAGGGCTATTAACCTCTATCTTATTAGCTATAGTAGGAGGCGAGGAGGGCGGAGGAGGTGCTAGTAGTAGTAGTAATATAGTAGTCTTTAAAATATTAGTTTAACTCTAAAACTCGAAACGTATTTTAACTTACGATAGCGGCGGTAGTAAGTTCCTCTAGCGATACTATCGAATTAATAAAGCCGTCGAGAAAGGCGTTAGAGAGAGGTTCGTCTATAGCGGTAGTAGTAGTAGCGGTAGCGGCGGCGGCGCAAGTCTTTGATAATAGTAATAATATTAAGGAAGTAAGTCTTTAAATACGTTCGTAAGATAGTTATTTTCGACGGCTATATACGGACTATTCTAAGTAATAAAAGGCTAGGGTTTTTAAGTATACTTAGATCTCGAAGCTGCTCTAGGGTAGTAACTAATCTAACTAAACTAATTGAATTGAACTAATTGAAATAAATAGCTAACTATACTTAGATTCGTAACTAGAATAAGCGTTAATCTCTCTCTCTCTCTCTCTCTCTCTCTCTCTCTCCGTTCTATTGATACTATCGTGAAAGATCCTTTCTACTCTATATTAAACCCGAGCGCTCTCTCTACTCTATATTAAACCCGAGCGCTCTCTCTACTCTATATCAAACCTAAGTACTCTCTCCTCCTCTTATAAAGTCGGGTTTCCGCTTCGTATTGCTATTAGTAGTAGAGCTAATAGTAACTTCTTCGTTAACGTTACGTTCGATAGACTAGACGACTGAATTACCGCGTTAGCACTTTCGAGATAGTTCGTAGGTTACTACTCCATATTACTATTAGTAGTAGAGCTAACGGTAACTTCTTCGTTAACGTTACGTTCGATAGACTAGACGACTAAATTGCCGCGTTAGCGCTTTCGAGATAGTTCGTTTATAGTCTTAGGTAGTAAGTAGATTCTTTGAAGTTGTAAGGTAGTTTTATATATTAGTAGTACGGCTAGGGCGAGAGGTTTCTATTCCGTGTTATTATTATTAGTACTAGGGCTAGGGCGAAAGTTTAGTAGGAGCGAGATAGTCCTATACCTACTTCTTTACGATATATATTTATAACTCCTTAACGAAGGAGCGCTCCTTAGAGAAGGAGGAAAGAGCTTATTTCTAAGAAAAAGGGTAAAGAGCTTCTATATAGGAATAGTTGTAGCTCCTTTACTAAGGAGCGCTCCTTAGTAAAGGAGAACGAAGGTTCTTTAAAAGATAGAGTTATAGCTCCTTTACTAAGGAGCGCTCCTTGGTAAAGGAGAGGAAAGTTTCTATATAGGAAATATTTATAGCTCCTTTACTAAGGAGCGCTCCTTAGTAAAGGAGAGGGGAGGTACTCTTAAAGAAATAGGTATAGCTTCTTTACTAAGGAGGTCTCCTTAGTAAAGGAGGAGAATCTCCCTTAAGAGACTTAGATAACTCCTTTACTAAGGAGGTCTCCTTAGTAAAGGAGGAGAATCTCTTTTAAGAGACTTGGATAACTCCTTTACTAAGGAGATCTCCTTAGTAAAGGAGGAGAATCTCCCTTAAGAGACTTGGATAACTTCTTTACTAAGGAGTACTCCTTAGTAAAGGAGGGTATACTCCTTTACTAAGGAATTATATTAGTACCCGAAACTTAGCGAAATTAAGGATACTAAGGACTTTGGATAGTAAAGTAGTAAAGTTTAGACGGTCAAGTAGTAAAGACTAACTAATTTCGAGGTTAAATATAATATAAAACTATTAACTACGCTATCTCTTCGTCCGCTAGTCCCGTACTACCGTCTCTCTCTATATTACCCTACGCAATTACTCTACGCCGAGTATATAATAAACGATATAGATCTAGGGCATCGCTAGGAGGCTCCGCAAAGTCTATTAGGAAGTATAGCGGCAGTAGTAGAGCCTACGGAATATAGTAAGAGTACTAGAAGATAGTATTATTTAGGTACTATTCTACTATATATTCGAAGTATTCATTAAGCTCGTCGTTACTTATTATATCTAGGCGATTAAACTTAGATCTTATAATATTCCTATCGCTATCTCTATCTCTATCGCTATCTCTATCTCTATCGCTATCTCTATCTCTATCGCTATCTCTATCTCCATTACTATCTCTATCTCTATCGCTATCGCTATTACTGTCGCTATCGGCTTTATCGCTAGGCAGCGTATCCGACGGTATATTATTAAGATTTATATTAAAACGTGCCTCAATCTCGCGGCGAGACTATAATAGCTATAGGAATTTATACTAAAGTTTACGTCGATACTCTCGAAGAGCCTTATTCGAGTAATAGGTCGTCGTTACTAGTAGTTAACTTGACGAGGGATAATTACTAGAGATCTAGATAAATTCTAGTCCTAGGACTAGGAGATTAACGGGGATATAGTTGGATAGAAGCTCGTATATAGTATCGTTAACTACTTCAAATCCTATAGTATCCTCGACTTTATTATCTCGGGGAAGTCCTACCGCAGCCTTAATTAGACGAGCGATATCTATCTAACGTAAGGAAGTAGTATATTACGAAGAGTAACAATCCTTATTACTTAAACGATCCCGGATACCCTAGGCTTGGTCTCCTTTTTAAAGCTAGTTATAATTAAAACCTTCCTCGAATATAATACCTTATAAAGTTCTTACCCGGGAGATAGTAACGTAACTCAACCCTACCGCAAACTCTTTATCGTTAATATTGAGAATAATACGGTTAATAGTAAGCCCTTAAGCCTTATAGATAGTAATTACGTAGCCGAGAGTAAGGGGAAATTGAGTACGACTATATACGTTATTATCTTTAGTAAATTCTCGAGGTATACGGAAGATTAGAACTAAGGTACGACTAGATACTATAGTTTTGATCGGCGGGATAGGTCTAGGCTTATAATAGTCGAAGTCAACGAGGATAGTAAATAGTAGAGTAGAGGTAAAATCTTTGCCTAGCTACTATATAAACTCGTAGACGTATCCTATAGCGCCGTTAACCAACCTACGTTTAGTCTATATATTTTCGGTAAGTATAACTCTATAGCCAATTACGAGAATAAGCTCCTAAGAATAGTTGGATACTTTATTAGTTACTACTTTAGCCGTATCTTTACCGTTATTATCTATAACTATCTTAAGAACAGGTCAATAGAGATTATAGAGATAGTTATAGTTATAGGTAGTAACCCTAGTACGGGTATAATATATACGGATAGTATTATCGAATCGAGCTACCTTATCAATAGGTAGTTTAGCTATAATACGAGTATAGAGGAGTTACTAATAGGCTTGATTAAGTCGACGATCGCGTATAGCTACTAGTATCTCGCGGAAGTAACGATAGTTAGGGCCTATCTATCGTATATTCTAGTCGAGGATAATTATCTTATTAAAGGCGTAATAAGCTTAACGGCCCTTAGCTTTAACTAGGTTAGTAAGTAGCTTCGTATAGTACAACGCTTTACTACTAATAGGAGGAAGTTATAAGAAGTTACCGAAGAGGAGAATATTAATACTACTAAATAGAAGATTACGCCCTTGAGGAAAGATCTTACGAAGTCGGTCGTTAAGAATAGCAAGTTGACGGATTAGGACTATCGACTTCTCGTTAAGAATAATATAAAAAACTCCTTATAGCTTGTTCTAAAGCTCTTTCAATTAGCGACTATTTATAGGTACTACCTCCGTACCGTTTTTGAATAGGAGGCGGAATAGCGAATAAAGAGTCTTTCCTATAATAGTATATATAGTAATACCTATTGGCGTAGTTCGAAGGATAGGGCTAGAATTAGTAGCGTAGTTTTCTTGAGATATAATCTTAAGGCGAGAGGATAAGACCTTAATAATATAAGACTTTCCTATACCGGCCTAACTATCGGCATTGATTAGTAGTTGCCCGGGACGAGGGCTACTAAGATTATCTTTAGAATAGTCAATCTAGGCTTGGAAATACCTAGTAATAATATCGTAAATCTATCGTTACTTAATCGTTAGCCTATCCCGACTATTAGTAATCTCGCTAATCTCTTAACGAATAGGATACTTCTAGCGAAGATCTTTCTAATACGTTAATATAAGATTAGGATACGTACCGACGGAATCGCTCCAATTAACTTTGTCTTCTAGTCGACTACTAAGGGTATCGGGATTAATCGATACTATAATATCTTCCCCCCTACGAGGAAGCTAACGTACTATAAGTTTCTAGGATTATTAAATATAGTCTTTATTATCTAGATTAATAGCTTCAGACGGTTCAAACTCGTTATTATTAGGAATCTCTAGTAATAGCTTAAGGAAATCTAGCTTATATATAGCGTTATATCTACGAAGACGGCAATATATATACGCCTTAACGAAGTTAGAGAATATATAGGTATTATTATTAGGATTGATAAGTAAGTCCGAGACCTCCTAAAAAGGGTAATAGTATATTATCTTAACACGGTAATAGTCGTTGTATTGCTTATTACTAGGCAACGGATTATACTCCGGAAATAGCTTTAAGATACGATCTCGGGCAATTGGCCGTAGGCGGATATCCGATAGCTTGGAGAACTCGTATCGAAGTAATATAGCGAGATATATTAAGTCTTAATAGATACTAATATCGCGTTGCTTATACTTTTCGAGGCTAGAAAGGCTACTAATAATAATATTAGTATTATCGATATTGTAGTTGGTAGGAATCTAGTCCTTAGGACGGCAGTTAATATTAATAATAACGCGGGAGGAGTGAACGAGATCGCGCTCAAGTAGGAGGTATATAATCTCCTAGCTAGACCAATCTCTTTCGCCAATTAATATATTTATTACCTTGGCTACGATAGAGATAAGACCTTTCCTATTAGGAACTTTACTAACTACCTTAGTAAGGAGGGCCTAATAAGACTTGCTCTAAGTCTCAAACTTAGAGTAATACTTACCTATATACCGAATAATAGTATCTTCACTAGGATATAGAGTAATGTCGGTATTAGAAAGCGATATTAATAAGAGTAGGCGGTTGTAGTAGTTTAGGCGTTCGTTATTACGTTTAGCCTCGAATATCTAATAATATGGATTGAAGTCCTTCGTTATATAAGGAGTAGGAGGTATTAAGGTAGGACCGTATATACGTCGAGGTATATAGAATCGGTATTATATAACTTCCGTAGGCTTTTAAGTGCGAAGGTAGAGATCAACGGAGTACTTATATAGAGGTATTATATTAGTACGGCTCTCTCCTTTTTATAATTGGACCTTCGCGGTATCCTTAAATCTATACAGCTTTCGAGTATACTAAACCCGAACCTTGCGAAGATAGTACTCTAGAGAGTATCTATATCGCTAAACACGATTGACGATATCGGAGAGATATTCTATAGTATTCTCCTAGAGGTTATAGTCCGCTACTAATAGGCTTTTAGTATAAATAGGAGGAGTATCACGTCTAGGTTTAGGATTCTTAGTAGTAATATAAATGCCCTAGAATACTACAAATGCCTTTATTTTCTTAGTATATACAGAGATCTCCGAGTTACTAGGGATTTCAGCGGCACTATTATACTAAATAAAGCCATAGCTATAAGGGCTACCACGTGCCTGCTACTCGTAGCGATTCTACTAATTAGTAATATTAAACTTCGGCTTGATTACATTATCTATAATGGAGTTAAATCGACGGCAAAATAGCTAGGCAGTAATATAAGGATTCTATAAAAGGTTCTTAGTTAAAATTCGTATACGAGTTAAAGGATCCGGTGCCGATTACTATTTATCGAACCGAGGAAAGTACCGATAGTAATTATACCAATAGTAATCCGCTACAGACATGGTAATAAATAGGGAAGGGGTACCTATCTACTTAATATATACTTTAAGTTTATAGTATACTCTATTCTAGAAGGGACGAGTTCCAGCCAATAAACCTAAATAACGGTAGATATTGTCTCGAAGAGCCTTGATTTCTAGATCGTCTAACTCAAGGGTACGACGAATATCCTTAATAGTCTTAAGACTAGTTTGGGCGCGCTTCTTAATAAAGAAAGTAGCACGCTTGAGGGCAATACGGCGGTAGTTAGTATTAAAATAGACAAACGGAAAGCGGATATAGCGTGCAAATCGACTATCTTTGTACTTAAGTATATAACGAATCTAGTTAGAGAACTTAATAGTACGGAGACGTGGTTCGAGGAAGTCCGCATCCCTAGTAGGAAACAACGTAGGAAACTATAACGTGAACAGCTTCTAGGATTAGTTAAACTCTCGGATTGGAGTTGATCGTAGTACTAGAATATCGATATAGACTACCTTACGGCTGCATCGTTTAGTAGCTTATTAGAGGGCTTCTATTTCAGTCTCTAGTACTTTAAGATCTAGGATAGCGTATCGTTCAGGTTCTATATAATCCTCGTCGTCGTCGAGATCCGGCTATTGTCCGTAATCCGAGCTAGGGACAACGTCTACTTCTCTAGCGGCGGCTACGATTACGGCTTCTTCGAGTTCATCTAGTCCTATACTTCCAAAGCCGCTACTTAGAATGTCGAGTAGATTATTAGTAGTAGTATTACCTCCAAACTAACTCCTATACTAGGTATCACGTTCTATAATACTAGCCGTAAGTATATAGAGATCGTTATTATCGTTAATATCTATACCGGCGTTAGTACCTGTTGGTATATCTCTAGTAGATCCTATTAGGTATATAGGTATGAATTGACGTTAATAAAAAGATAAGATAATAAAGGAAAAGACAAAGAAAGGACTAGTTATTAGTATAGTATATTCTAATTTTATTAATAACCTATAAGAGA